>JAVLSZ010000066.1:277500-290000 GCA_032313775.1 Urocyon cinereoargenteus | reverse complement strand
GGGTTCGGGTTCGGGTTAGGTTTAGGGTTAGGGTTAGGGTTAGGGTTAAGGTTCGGGGTAGGGTTAGGGTTAAGTTTCGGGTTAGGGTTAGGGTTAGGGTTAGTGTTAGGGTTCGCGTTAGGTTTCGGGTTAGGTGTCGGGTTAGGGTTAGGGTTAGGGTTCGGGTTACGGTTAGGGTTACGGTTAGGGTTAGGGTTCGGGTTACGGTTAGTTTTAGGGTTCGGGTTAGGGTTAGGGTTAGGGTTATGGTTAGGGTTAGGGTTCGGGTTAGGGTTAGGGTTAGGGTTCGGGTTAGGGTTAGGGTTAGGGTTCGGGTTAGGGTTCGGGTTAGGGTTAGGGTTAGGGTTAGTGTTCGGGTTTGGGTTAGGGTTAGGGTTAGGGTTTGGTTTAGGGTTAGGTTTAGGGTTAGAGTTAGGGTTCGGGTAAGGGTTAGGGTTCGGGTTTGGGGTCGGGTTAGGGTTAGGGTAAGGGTTCGGGTTAGGGTTAGGGTTAGGTTTAGGGTTCAAGTTAGGGTTAGGTTTCGGGTTAGTGTTAGGGTTAGGGTTCGGGTTCGGGTTAGGGTTAGGGTTCGGGTTCGGGTTAGGGTTAGGGTTCGGGTTAGGGTTAGGTTTAGGGTTAGGGTTCGGGTTCGGGGTTAGGGTTATGGTTAGGGTTCCGGTTAGGGTTCGGGTTAGGGTTAGGATTCGGGTAAGGGGTTAGGGTTTGGGTTCGGGTTAGGGTTAGGGTTAGGGTTCCAGTTAAGGTTAGGGTTAGGGTTCTGTTTAGGGTTAGGGTTAGGTTTAGGGTTAGGATTCGGGATAGGGTTAGGGTAAGGGTTCGGGTTAGGGTTAGGGTTAGGGTTCGGATTAGGGTTAGGGGTGGGGTTCGGGTTAGGGTTCGGTTTCGGGTTAGGGTTAGGGTTAGGGTTAGGGTTCGGGTTAGGGTTAGGTTTAGGGTTAGGGTTAGGGTTTAGGGTTAGGGTTACCGTTCGGGTTCGGGTTAGGGTTAGGGTTAGGGTTAGGGTTAGTGTTAGGTTTAGGTTTAGGGTTCGGGTTAGGGTTACGGTTAGGGTTAGGGTTAGGGTCGGGTTAGGGTTCGGGTTCGGGTTAGGGTTAGGGGTTAGTATTCAGGTTAGGGTTTGTGTTAGGGTTCGGGTTAGGGTTCGGGTTAGGGTTAGGGTTAGTGTTCGGGTTAGCGTTAGGGTTAGGGTTCGGGTTCGGGTTAGGGTTAGGGTTCGGGTAAGGTTTAGGGTTAGGGTCCGGGTTAGGGTTAGGGTTCGGGTTAGGGTTAGGGTTAGGGTTAGGGTTCGCGTTAGGGTTAGGGTTAGGGTTCGGGTTAGGGTTAGGGTTAGGGTTAGGGTTATGGTTAGGGTTAGGGTTCGGGTTAGGGTTAGGGTTAGGGTTCGGGTTAGGGTTAGGGTTCGGGTTAGGGTTAGGGTTCGGGTTCGGGTTAGGGTTAGGGTTCCGGTTAAGGTTAGGGTTAGGGTTCGGGTTAGGGTTAGGGTTAGTGTTAGGGTTAGGGTTCGGGTTAGTGTTAGGGTTAGGGTTCGGTTTAGGGTTAGGTTTCGGGTTAGGGTTAGGGTCGGGTTCGGGTTAGGGTTAGAGTTTGGGTTAGGTTTCGGTTTAGGGTTAGTGTTCGGGTTAGGGTTAGTGTTAGGGTTAGGGTTAGGGTTAGTGTTAGGTTTAGGGTTCGGGTTAGGGTTAGGGTTCGGATTCGGGTTACGGTTAGGGTTAGGGTTAGGGTTCGGTTTCAGGTTAGTGTTAGGGTTAGGGTTAGGGTTAGGGTCAGGGTTCGGGTTAGGGTTCGGGTTCGGGTTAGGGTTAGGTTTAGGGTTAGGGTTAAGGTCCGGGTTAGGGTTAGGTTTAGGGTTAGGTTTCGGGTTAGCGTTAGGGTTAGGGTTCCGGTTAAGGTTAGGGTTAGAGTTCGGGTTAGGGTTAGGGTTAGGGTTCGGGTTAGGGTTAGGGTTAGGTTTCGGGTTAGGGTTCGGGTTAGGGTTTGGGTTAGGGTAAGGGTTAGTTTTCGGGTTAGGGTTAGGGTTCGGGTTCGGGTTAGGGTTAGGGTTAGGGTTAGGGTTAGGGTTCGGATTAGGGTTAGGGGTAGGGTTCTGGTTAGCGTTCGTGTTCGGGTTAGGTTTAGGGATAGGGTTAGGGTTAGGGTTCGGGTTAGGGTTAGGTTTAGTGTTAGGGTTAGGGGTTAGGGTTAGTGTTACCGTTCGGGTTAGGGTTAGGTTTAGGGTTAGGGTTCGGGTTAGGGTTAGGAGTCGGGTAAGGGGTTATGGTTCGGGTTCGGGTTAGGGCTAGTTTTAGGGTTCCGGTTAAGGTTAGGGTTAGGGTTCGGGTTAGGGTTAGGGTTAGGGTTAGGGTTCGGGTTAGGGTGAGGGTTAGGGTTCGGGTTAGGGTTCGGGTTATGGTTCGGGTTAGGGTTAGGGTTAGGGTTCCGGTTAGGGTTAGTGTTAGGTTTAGGGTTAGGGTTCGGGTTAGGGTTAGGGATAGGGTTAGGGTCGGGTTAGGGTTCGGGTTCGGGTTAGGGTTAGGGGTTAGTGTTCAGGTTAGGGTTAGGGTTAGGGTTCGGGTTAGGGTTCGGGATAGGGTTAGGGTTAGTGTTCGGGTTAGCGTTAGGGTTAGGGTTCGGGTTCGGGTTAGGGTTAGGGTTCGGGTTAGGTTTAGGTTTAGGGTCCGGGATAGGGTTAGGGTTCGGGTTAGGGTTAGGGTTAGGGTTAGGGTTCGCGTTAGGGTTAGGGTTAGGGTTAGGGTTCGGGTTAGGGTTAGGGTTAGGTTTAGGGTTATGGTTAGGGTTAGGGTTCGGGTTAGGGTTAGGGTTAGGGTTCGGGTTAGGTTTAGGGTTCGGGTTAGGGTTAGGGTTCGGGTTCGGGTTAGGGTTAGGGTTCTGGTTAAGGTTAGTGTTAGGGTTCGGGTTAGGGTTAGGGTTAGTGTTAGGGTTAGGTTTCGGGTTAGTGTTAGGGTTAGGGTTTGGGTTAGGGTTAGGTTTCGGGTTAGGGTTAGGGTCGGGTTCGGGTTAGGGTTAGAGTTTGGGTTAGGTTTCGGTTTAGGGTTAGTGTTCGGGTTAGGGTTAGTGTTCGGGTTAGTGTTAGGGTTAGTGTTAGGGTTAGGGTTCGGATTAGGGTTAGGGTTCGGGTTCGGGTTACGGTTAGGGTTAGGGTTAGGGTTCGGTTTCTGGTTAGTGTTAGGGTTAGGGTTAGGGTTAGGGTCAGGATTCGGGTTAGAGTTCGGGTTCGGGTTAGGGTTAGGTATAGGGTTAGGGTTAAGGTCCGGGTTAGGGATAGGGTTAGGGTTAGGTTTCGGGTTAGGCTTAGGGTTAGGGTTCCGGTTAAGGTTAGGTTTAGGGTTCGGGTTAGGGTTAGGGTTAGGGTTCGGGTTAGGGTTAGGGTTAGGTTTCGGATTAGGGTTCGGGTTAGGGTTAGGGTTAGGGTAAGGGTTAGTTTTCGGGTTAGGGTTAGGGTTCGGGTTCGGGTTAGGGTTAGGGTTAGGGTTAGGGTTAGGGTTCGGATTAGGGTTAGGGGTAGGGTTCTGGTTAGCGTTCGGGTTCGGGTTAGGGTTAGGGATAGGGTTAGGTTTAGGGTTCAGGTTAGGGTTAGGTTTAGTGTTAGGGTTAGGGGTTAGGGTTAGTGTTACCGTTCGGGTTAGGGTTAGGGTTAGGGTTAGGGTTCGGGTGAGGGTTACGGTTAGGGTTCAGGTTAGGGTTCGTGTTAGGGTTAGGTTAGGGTTAGGGTTCGGGTTAGGGTTAGGGTTAGTGTTCGGGTTAGGGTTAGGTTTAGGGTTAGGGTTAGGGTTAGGGTTAAGGTTCGGTTTAGGGTTAGGGTTAAGGTTCGGGTTAGGGTTAGAGTTTGGGTTAGATTTCGGGTTAGGGTTAGGGTTCGCGTTAGGGTTAGGGTTCGGGTTAGTGTTAGGGTTAGCTTTAGGATTAGGGTTCGGGTTAGGGTTAGGGTTCGGGTTCGGGTTACGGTTAGGTTTAGGGTTAGGTTTCTGTTTCGGGTTAGGGTTCGGAATAGGGTTAGGGTTCGGGTTAGGGTTAGGGTTCGGGTTCGGGTTACGGTTAGGGTTCGGGTTCGGTTTAGGGTTAGGGTTAGGGTTAGGGTTAGGGTTCGGATTAGGGTTAGGGGTAGGGTACGGTTTAGGGTTCGTATTCGGGTTAGTGTTAGGGTTAGGGTAGGGTTAGGGTTCGGGTTACGGTTAGGGTTAGGGTTAGGGTTAGGGGTTAGGGTTAGGGTTAGGGTTCGGGTTAGGTTTAGGGTTAGGTTTAGGGTTAGGGTTCGGGTTAGGTTTAGGGTTAGGGTTCGGGTTAGTGTTAGGGTTAGGGTTAGGGTTAGGGTTCGGGTTAGGGTTAGGGTTAGGGTTAGTGTTCGGGTTACGGTTAGGGTTAGGGTTCGGGTTGGGTTCGGGTTAGGGTTAGAGTTTGGGTTAGGTTTCGGTTTAGGGTTAGTGTTCGGGTTAGGGTTAGTGTTCGGGTTAGGGTTAGGGTTAGTGTTAGGGTTAGGGTTCGGGTTAGGGTTAGGGTTCGGATTCGGGTTACGGTTAGGGTTAGGGTTAGGGTTCGGTTTCAGGTTAGTGTTAGGGTTAGAGTTAGGGTTAGGTTCAGGGTTCGGGTTAGGGTTCGGGTTCGGGTTAGGGTTAGGTTTAGGGTTAGGGTTAAGGTCCGGGTTAGGGTTAGGGTTAGGGTTAGGTTTCGGGTTAGCGTTAGGGTTAGGGTTCCGGTTAAGGTTAGGGTTAGAGTTCGGGTTAGGGTTAGGGTTAGGGTTCGGGTTAGGGTTAGGGTTAGGTTTCGGGTTAGGGTTCGGGTTAGGGTTTGGGTTAGGGTAAGGGTTAGTTTTCGGGTTAGGGTTAGGGTTCGGGTTCGGGTTAGGGTTAGGGTTAGGGTTAGGGTTCGGATTAGGTTTAGGGGTAGGGTTCTGGTTAGCGTTCAGGTTCGGGTTAGGTTTAGGGATAGGGTTAGGGTTAGGGTTCGGGTTAGGGTTAGTTTTAGTGTTAGGGTTAGGGGTTAGGGTTAGTGTTACCGTTCGGGTTAGGGTTAGGGTTAGGGTTAGGGTTCGGGTTAGGGTTATGATTCGGGTAAGGGGTTATGGTTCGGGTTCGGGTTAGGGTTAGTTTTAGGGTTCCGGTTAAGGTTAGGGTTAGGGTTAGGTTTAGGGTTAGGGTTAGGGTTAGGGTTCGGGTTCGGGTGAGGGTTAGGGTTCGGGTTAGGGTTCGGGTTATGGTTCGGGTTAGGGTTAGGGTTAGGGTTCCGGTTAGGGTTAGTGTTAGGTTTAGGGTTAGGGTTCGGGTTAGGGTTAGGGTTAGGGATAGGGTTAGGGTCGGGTTAGGGTTCGGGTTCGGGTTAGGGTTAGGGGTTAGTGTTCAGGTTAGGGTTAGGGTTAGGGTTCGGGTTAGGGTTCGGGTTAGGGTTAGGGTTAGTGTTCGGGTTAGCGTTAGGGTTAGGGTTCGGGTTCGGGTTAGGGTTAGGGTTCGGGTTAGGTTTAGGTTTAGGTTCCGGGATAGGGTTAGGGTTCGGGTTAGGGTTAGGGTTAGGGTTAGGGTTCGCGTTAGGGTTAGGGTTAGGGTTAGGGTTCGGGTTAGGGTTAGGGTTAGGTTTAGGGTTATGGTTAGGGTTAGCGTTCGGGTTAGGGTTAGGGTTAGGGTTCGGGTTAGGTTTAGGGTTTGGGTTAGGGTTAGGTTTCGGGTTCGGGTTAGGGTTAGGGTTCCGGTTAAGGTTAGTGTTAAGGTTCGGGTTAGGGTTAGGGTTAGTGTTAGGGTTAGGGTTCGGGTTAGTGTTAGGGTTAGGGTTTGGGTTAGGGTTCGGGTTAGGGTTAGAGTTTGGGTTAGGTTTCGGTTTAGGGTTAGTGTTCGGGTTAGGGTTAGTTTTCGGGTTAGTGTTAGGGTTAGTGTTAGGGTTAGGGTTCGGGTTAGGTTTAGGGTTCGGGTTCGGGTTACGGTTAGGGTTAGGGTTAGGGTTCGGTTCCAGGTTAGTGTTAGGGTTAGGGTTAGGGTTAGGGTCAGGATTCGGGTTAGGGTTCGGGTTCGGGTTAGGGTTAGGTATAGGGTTAGGGTTAAGGTCCGGGTTAGGGTTAGGGTTAGGGTTAGGTTTCGGGTTAGGCTTAGGGTTAGGGTTCCGGTTAAGATTAGGGTTAGGGTTCGGGTTAGGGTTAGGGTTAGGGTTCGGGTTAGGGTTAGGGTTAGGTTTCGGATTAGGGTTCGGGTTAGGGTTAGGGTTAGGGTAAGGGTTAGTTTTCGGGTTAGGGTTAGGGTTCGGGTTCGGGTTAGGGTTAGGGTTAGGGTTAGGGTTAGGGTTAGGTTTCGGATTAGGGTTAGGGGTAGGGTTCTGGTTAGCGTTCGGGTTCGGGTTAGGGTTAGGGATAGGGTTAGGTTTAGGGTTCAGGTTAGGGTTAGGTTTAGTGTTAGGGTTAGGGGTTAGGGTTAGTGTTACCGTTCGGGTTAGGGTTAGGGTTAGGGTTAGGGTTCGGGTGAGGGTTAGGGTTAGGGTTCAGGTTAGGGTTCGTGTTAGGGTTAGGTTAGGGTTAGGGTTCGGGTTAGGGTTAGGGTTAGTGTTCGGGTTAGGGTTAGGTTTAGGGTTAGGGTTAGGGTTAGGGTTAAGGTTTGGTTTAGGGTTAGGGTTAAGGTTCGGGTTAGGGTTAGAGTTTGGGTTAGATTTCGGGTTAGGGTTAGGGTTCGCGTTAGGGTTAGGGTTCGGGTTAGTGTTAGGGTTAGCTTTAGGATTAGGGTTCGGGTTAGGGTTAGGGTTCGGGTTCAGGTTACGGTTAGGTTTAGGGTTAGGGTTCTGTTTCGGGTTAGGGTTCGGAATAGGGTTAGGGTTCGGGTTAGGGTTAGGGTTCGGGTTCGGGTTACGGTTAGGGTTCGGGTTCGGTTTAGGGTTAGGGTTAGGGTTAGGGTTAGGGTTCGGATTAGGGTTAGGGGTAGGGTACGGTTTAGGGTTCGTATTCGGGTTAGTGTTAGGGTTAGGGTAGGGTTAGGGTTCGGGTTACGGTTAGGGTTAGGGTTAGGGTTAGGGGTTAGGGTTAGGGTTAGGTTTCGGGTTAGGGTTAGGGTTAGGGTTAGGGTTAGGGTTAGGGTTCGGGTTAGGTTTAGGGTTAGGGTTCGGGTTAGTGTTAGGGTTAGGGTTAGGGTTAGGGTTCGGGTTAGGGTTAGGGTTAGGGTTAGTGTTCGGGTTACGGTTAGGGTTAGGGTTCGGGTTGGGTTCGGGTTAGGGTTAGGGTTAGGATTCGGGTTCAGGTTAGGTTAGGGTTCGGGTTAGTGTTCGGGTTAGGGTTAGGGTTCGGGTTAGGGTTAGGGTTCGGTTTAGGGTTAGTGTTAGGGTTAGGAGGTAGGGTTAGGGTTAGGGTTCGGTTTAGGGTTAGTGTTAGGTTTAGGAGGTAGGGTTAGCGTTAGGGTTCGCGTTAGGGTTCGGGTTATGGGTCGGGTTAGGGTTAGGGTTAGGGTTCGGGTTAGGGTTAGGGTTAGGGTTCGGGTTAGTGTTAGGGTTTGGGTTAGGGTTAGGGTTAGGGTTCGCGTTCGGGTTAGGGTTAGGTTTCGGGATCATGTTAGGGTTAGGGTTCGGGTTAGGGTTCGGGTTAGGGTTAGGGTTAGTGTTCGGGTTCGGGGTTAGGGTTAGGGTTAGGGTTCGGGTTAGGGTTCGGGTTAGGGTTAGGATTCGGGTAAGGGGTTATGGTTCGGGTTCGGGTTAGGGTTAGTGTTAGGGTTCCGGTTAAGGTTAGGGTTAGGGTTTCGGTTTAGGGTTAGGGTTAGGGTTAGGGTTCGGGTTAGGGTTAGGGTTAGGGTTCGGGTTAGGTTTCGGGTTAGGGTTAGGGTTAGTGTTAGGGTTAGGGTTAGGGTTCCTGTTAGGGTTAGGGTTCGGGTTCGGGTTAGGTTTCGGGTTAGGGTTAGGGTTCGGATTAGGGTTAGGGGTAGGGTTCGGGTTAGGGTTCGGGTACGGGTTAGGTTTAGGGTTAGTGTTAGGGTTAGGGTTCGGGTTAGGGTTAGGGTTAGGGTTAGGGTTAGGGGTTAGGGTTAGGGTTACCGTTCGGGTTAGGGTTAGGGTTCGGGTTCGGGTTAGGTTTAGGGTTCCGGTTAAGGTTAGGGTTAGGGTTCGGGTTAGGGTTCGGGTTCCGGTTAGGTTTAGGGTTCGGGTTCGGGTTCGGGTTAGGGTTAGGGTTCGGGTTCGGGTTAGGGTTAGGTTTCCGGTTAAGGTTAGGGTTAGGGTTCGGGTTAGGGTTAGCGTTAGGGTTCGGGTTAGGGTTCGGGTTAGGGTTAGGGTTAGGGTTCCGGTTAGGGTTAGTGTTAGGTTTAGGGTTAGGGTTCGGGTTAGGGTTCGGGTTAGGGTTCGGGTTAGGGTTCGGGTTAGGGTTAGGGTTAGGGTTCCGGTTAGGGTTCGGGTTAGGGTTTGGGTTAGGGTAAGGGTTAGTTTTCGGGTTAGGGTTAGGGTTCGGGTTCGGGTTAGGGTTAGGGTTAGGGTTAGGGTTAGGGTTCGGATTAGGGTTAGGGGTAGGGTTCTGGTTAGCGTTCGGGTTCGGGTTAGGGTTAGGGATAGGGTTAGGGTTAGGGTTCGGGTTAGGGTTAGGTTTAGTGTTAGGGTTAGGGGTTAGGGTTAGTGTTACCGTTCGGTTTAGGGTTAGGTTTAGGGTTAGGGTTCGGGTTAGGGTTAGGAGTCGGGTAAGGGTTTATGGTTCAGGTTCGGGTTAGGGTTAGTTTTAGGGTTCCGGTTAAGGTTAGGGTTAGGGTTCGGGTTAGGGTTAGGGTTAGGGTTAGGGTTCGGGTTAGGGTTAGGGTTAGGGTTCGGGTTAGGGTTCGGGTTAGGGTTCGGGTTAGGGTTAGGGTTAGGGTTCCGGTTAGGGTTAGTGTTAGGTTTAGGGTTAGGGTTCGGGTTAGGGTTAGGGTTAGGGATAGGGTTAGGGTCGGGTTAGGGTTCGGGTTCGGGTTAGGGTTAGGGGTTAGTGTTCAGGTTAGGGTTAGGGTTAGGGTTCGGGTTAGGGTTCGGGTTAGGGTTAGGGTTAGTGTTCGGGTTAGCGTTAGGGTTAGGGTTCGGGTTCGGGTTAGGGTTAGGGTTCGGGTTAGGTTTAGGTTTAGGGTCCGGGATAGGGTTAGGGTTCGGGTTAGGGTTAGGGTTAGGGTTAGGGTTCGCGTTAGGGTTAGGGTTAGGGTTAGGGTTCGGGTTAGGGTGAGGGTTAGGTTTAGGGTTATGGTTAGGGTTAGGGTTCGGGTTAGGGTTAGGGTTCGGGTTAGGGTTAGGGTTCGGGTTAGGGTTAGGGTTCGGGTTCGGGTTAGGGTTAGGGTTCCGGTTAAGGTTAGTGTTAGGGTTCGGGTTAGGGTTAGGGTTAGTGTTAGGGTTAGTGTTCGGGTTAGTGTTAGGGTTAGGGTTTGGGTTAGGGTTAGGTTTCGGGTTAGGGTTAGGGTCGGGTTCGGGTTAGGGTTAGAGTTTGGGTTAGGTTTCGGTTTAGGGTTAGTGTTCGGGTTAGGGTTAGTGTTCGGGTTAGTGTTAGGGTTAGTGTTAGGGTTAGGGTTCGGGTTAGGGTTAGGGTTCGGGTTCGGGTTACGGTTAGGGTTAGGGTTAGGGTTCGGTTTCAGGTTAGTGTTAGGGTTAGGGTTAGGGTTAGTGTCAGGATTCGGGTTAGGGTTCGGGTTCGGGTTAGGGTTAGGTTTAGGGTTAGGGTTAAGGTCCGGGTTAGGGTTAGGGTTAGGGTTAGGTTTCGGGTTAGGCTTAGGGTTAGGGTTCCTGTTAAGGTTAGGGTTAGGGTTCGGGTTAGGGTTAGGGTTAGGGTTCGGGTTAGGGTTAGGGTTAGGTTTCGGATTAGGGTTCGGGTTAGGGTTAGGGTTAGGGTAAGGGTTAGTTTTCGGGTTAGGGTTAGGGTTCGGGTTCGGGTTAGGGTTAGGGTTAGGGTAAGGGTTAGGGTTCGGATTAGGGTTAGGGGTAGGGTTCTGGTTAGCGTTCGGGTTCGGGTTAGGGTTAGGGATAGGGTTAGGTTTAGGGTTCAGGTTAGGGTTAGGTTTAGTGTTAGGGTTAGGGGTTAGGGTTAGTGTTACCGTTCGGGTTAGGGTTAGGGTTAGGGTTAGGGTTCGGGTGAGGGTTAGGGTTAGGGTTCAGGTTAGGGTTCGTGTTAGGGTTAGGTTAGGGTTAGGGTTCGGGTTAGGGTTAGGGTTAGTGTTCGGGTTAGGGTTAGGTTTAGGGTTAGGGTTAGGGTTAGGGTTAAGGTTCGGGTTAGGGTTATGGTTAAGGTTCGGGTTAGGGTTAGAGTTTGGGTTAGATTTCGGGTTAGGGTTAGGGTTCGCGTTAGGGTTAGGGTTCGGGTTAGTGTTAGGGTTAGCTTTAGGATTAGGGTTCGGGTTAGGGTTAGGATTCGGGTTCGGTTTACGGTTAGGTTTAGGGTTAGGGTTCTGTTTCGGGTTAGGGTTCGGGATAGGGTTAGGGTTTGGGTTAGGGTTAGGGTTCGGGTTCGGGTTACGGTTAGGGTTCGGGTTCGGTTTAGGGTTAGGGTTAGGTTTAGGGTTAGGGTTCGGATTAGGGTTAGGGGTAGGGTAGGGTTTAGGGTTCGTGTTCGGGTTAGTGTTAGGGTTAGGGTAGGGTTAGGGTTCGGGTTACGGTTAGGGTTAGGGTTAGGTTTAGGGGTTAGGGTTAGGGTTAGGGTTCGGGTTAGGGTTAGGGTTTGGGTTAGGGTTCGGGTTAGGTTTAGGGTTAGGGTTCGGGTTAGTGTTAGGGTTAGGGTTAGGGTTAGGGTTCGGGTTAGGGTTAGGGTTAGGGTTAGTGTTCGGGTTACGGTTAGGGTTAGGGTTCGGGTTGGGTTCGGGTTAGGGTTAGGGTTAGGATTTGGGTTCAGGTTAGGGTTAGGGTTCGGGTTAGTGTTCGGGTTAGGGTTAGGGTTCGGGTTAGGGTTAGGGTTCGGTTTAGGGTTAGTGTTAGGGTTAGGAGGTAGGGTTAGGGTTAGGGTTCGGTTTAGGGTTAGTGTTAGGGTTAGGAGGTAGGGTTAGGGTTAGGGTTCGCGTTAGGGTTCGGGTTATGGGTCGGGTTAGGGTTAGGGTTAGGGTTCGGGTTATG
This sequence comes from Urocyon cinereoargenteus, assembly GCA_032313775.1. Classification (NCBI taxonomy): domain Eukaryota; kingdom Metazoa; phylum Chordata; class Mammalia; order Carnivora; family Canidae; genus Urocyon; species Urocyon cinereoargenteus. Next base: position 279,008 of record JAVLSZ010000066.1, on the reverse strand, counting down.
GTTAGGGTTAGGGTTCGGGTTAGTGTTAGGGTTTGGGTTAGGGTTAGGGTTAGGGTTCGTGTTCGGGTTAGGGTTAGGTTTCGGGATCATGTTAGGGTTATGGTTCGGGTTAGGGTTCGGGTTAGGGTTAGGGTTAGTGTTCGGGTTCGGGGTTAGGTTTAGGGTTAGGGTTCGGGTTAGGGTTCGGGTTAGGGTTAGGATTCGGGTAAGGGGTTATGTTTCGGGTTCGGGTTAGGGTTAATGTTAGGGTTCCGGTTAAGGTTAGGGTTAGGGTTTCGGGTTAGGGTTAGGGTTAGGGTTAGGGTTCGGGTTAGGGTTAGGGTTAGGGTTCGGGTTAGGTTTCGGGTTAGGGTTAGGGTTAGTGTTAGTGTTAGGGTTAGGGTTCCGGTTAGGGTTAGGGTTCGGGTTCGGGTTAGGTTTCGGGTTAGGGTTAGGGTTCGGATTAGGGTTAGGGGTAGGGTTCGGGTTAGGGTTCGGGTACGGGTTAGGTTTAGGGTTAGGGTTAGGGTTAGGGTTCGGGTTAGGGTTAGGGTTAGGGTTAGGGTTAGGGGTTAGGGTTAGGGTTACCGTTCGGGTTAGGGTTAGGGTTAGGGTTAGGGTTCGGGTTCGGGTTAGGTTTAGGGTTCCGGTTAAGGTTAGGGTTAGGGTTCGGGTTAGGGTTCGGGTTCCGGTTAGGGTTAGGGTTCGGGTTCGGGTTCGGGTTAGGGTTAGGGTTCGGGTTCGGGTTAGGGTTAGGGTTCCGGTTAAGGTTAGGTTAGGGTTCGGGTTAGGGTTAGGGTTAGTGTTAGGGTTAGGTTTCGGGTTAGTGTTAGGGTTAGGTTTCGGGTTAGGGTTAGGTTTCGGGTTAGGGTTAGGGTCGGGTTCGGGTTAGGGTTAGAGTTTGGGTTAGGTTTCGGTTTAGGGTTAGTGTTCGGGTTAGGGTTAGTGTTCGGGTTAGGGTTAGGGTTAGTGTTAGGGTTAGGGTTCGGGTTAGGGTTAGGGTTCGGCTTCGGGTTACGGTTAGGTTAGGGTTAGGGTTCGGTTTCAGGTTAGTGTTAGGGTTCGGGTTAGGTTTAGGGTCAGGGTTCGGGTTAGGGTTCGGGTTCGGGTTAGGGTTAGGTTTAGGGTTAGGGTTAAGGTCCCGGTTAGGGTTAGGGTTAGGGTTAGGTTTCGGGTTAGGGTTAGGGTTAGGGTTCCGGTTAAGGTTAGGGTTAGGGTTCGGGTTAGGGTTAGGTTTAGGGTTCGGGTTAGGGTTAGGGTTAGGTTTCGGGTTAGGGTTCGGGTTAGGGTTAGGGTTAGTGTAAGGGTTAGTTTTCGGGTTAGGGTTAGGGTTCGGGTTCGGGTTAGGGTTAGGGTTAGGGTTAGGGTTAGGGTTCGGATTAGGGTTAGGGGTAGGGTTCTGGTTAGCGTTCGGGTTCGGGTTAGGGTTAGGGATAGGGTTAGGGTTAGGGTTTGGGTTAGGGTTAGGGTTCGGGTTCGGGTTACGGTTAGGGTTCGGGTTCGGTTTAGGGTTAGGGTTAGGTTTAGGG
>JAVLSZ010000066.1:255000-275000 GCA_032313775.1 Urocyon cinereoargenteus | reverse complement strand
TTAGGGGTTAGGGTTAGGGTTTCCGTTCGGGTTAGGGTTAGGGTTAGGGTTAGGGTTCGGGTTCGGGTTAGGTTTAGGGTTCCGGTTAAGGTTAGGGTTAGGGTTCGGGTTAGGGTTCGGGTTCCGGTTAGGGTTAGGGTTCGGGTTCGGGTTCGGGTTCGGGTTAGGGTTAGGGTTCGGGTTCGGGTTAGGGTTAGGTTTCCGGTTAAGGTTAGGGTTAGGGTTCGGGTTAGGGTTAGGGTTAGGGTTCGGGTTAGGGTTCGGGTTAGGGTTAGGGTTAGGGTTCCGGTTAGGGTTAGTGTTAGGTTTAGGGTTAGGGTTCGGGTTAGGGTTCGGGTTAGGGTTCGGGATAGGGTTCGGGTTAGGGTTCGGGTTAGGGTTAGGGTTAGGGTTCCATTTAGGGTTCGGGTTAGGGTTTGGGTTAGGGTAAGGGTTAGTTTTCGGGTTAGGGTTAGGGTTCGGGTTCGGGTTAGTGTTAGGGTTAGGGTTAGGGTTAGGGTTCGGATTAGGGTTAGGGGTAGGGTTCTGGTTAGCGTTCGGGTTCGGGTTAGGGTTAGGGATAGGGTTAGGGTTAGGGTTCGGTTTAGGGTTAGGTTTAGTGTTAGGGTTAGGGGTTAGGGTTAGTGTTACCGTTCGGTTTAGGGTTAGGTTTAGGGTTAGGTTTCGGGTTAGGGTTAGGATTCGGGTAAGGGTTTATGGTTCGGGTTCGGGTTAGGGTTAGTTTTAGGGTTCCGGTTAAGGTTAGGGTTAGGGTTCGGGTTAGGGTTAGGGTTAGGTTTAGGGTTCGGGTTAGGGTTAGGGTTAGGGTTCGGGTTAGGGTTCGGGTTAGGGTTCGGGTTAGGGTTAGGGTTAGGGTTCCGGTTAGGGTTAGTGTTAGGTTTAGGGTTAGGGTTCGGGTTAGGGTTAGGGTTAGGGATAGGGTTAGGGTCGGGTTAGGGTTCGGGTTCGGGTTAGGGTTAGGGGTTAGTGTTCAGGTTAGGGTTAGGGTTAGGGTTCGGGTTAGGGTTCGGGTTAGGGTTAGGGTTAGTGTTCGGGTTAGCGTTAGGGTTAGGGTTCGGGTTCGGGTTAGTGTTAGGGTTCGGGTTAGGTTTAGGTTTAGGGTCCGGGATAGGGTTAGGGTTCGGGTTAGGGTTAGGGTTAGGGTTAGGGTTCGCGTTAGGGTTAGGGTTAGGGTTAGGGTTCGGGTTAGGGTGAGGGTTAGGTTTAGGGTTATGGTTAGGGTTAGGGTTCGGGTTAGGGTTAGGGTTAGGGTTCGGGTTAGGGTAAGGGTTCGGGTTAGGGTTAGGGTTCGGGTTCGGGTTAGGGTTAGGGTTCCGGTTAAGGTTAGTGTTAGGGTTCGGGTTAGGGTTAGGGTTAGTGTTAGGGTTAGGGTTCGGGTTAGTGTTAGGGTTAGGGTTTGGGTTAGGGTTAGGTTTCGGGTTAGGGTTAGGGTCGGGTTCGGGTTAGGGTTAGAGTTTGGGTTAGGTTTCGGTTTAGGGTTAGTGTTCGGGTTAGGGTTAGTGTTCGGGTTAGTGTTAGGGTTAGTGTTAGGGTTAGGGTTCGGGTTAGGGTTAGGGTTCGGGTTCGGGTTACGGTTAGGGTTAGGGTTAGGGTTCGGTTTCAGGTTAGTGTTAGGGTTAGGGTTAGGGTTAGGGTCAGGATTCGGGTTAGGGTTCGGGTTCGGGTTAGGGTTAGGTTTAGGGTTAGGGTTAAGGTCCGGGTTAGGGTTAGGGTTAGGGTTAGGTTTCGGGTTAGGCTTAGGGTTAGGGTTCCTGTTAAGGTCAGGGTTAGGGTTCGGGTTAGGGTTAGGGTTAGGGTTCGGGTTAGGGTTAGGGTTAGGTTTCGGATTAGGGTTCGGGTTAGGGTTAGGGTTAGGGTAAGGGTTAGTTTTCGGGTTAGGGTTAGGGTTCGGGTTCGGGTTAGGGTTAGGGTTAGGGTAAGGGTTAGGGTTAGGATTAGGGTTAGGGGTAGGGTTCTGGTTAGCGTTCGGGTTCGGGTTAGGGTTAGGGATAGGGTTAGGTTTAGGGTTCAGTTTAGGGTTAGGTTTAGTGTTAGGGTTAGGGGTTAGGGTTAGTGTTACCGTTCGGGTTAGGGTTAGGGTTAGGGTTAGGGTTCGGGTGAGGGTTAGGGTTAGGGTTCAGGTTAGGGTTCGTGTTAGGGTTAGGTTAGGGTTAGGGTTCGGGTTAGGGTTAGGGTTAGTGTTCGGGTTAGGTTTAGGTTTAGGGTTAGGGTTAGGGTTAGGGTTAAGGTTCGGGTTAGGGTTAGGGTTAAGGTTCGGGTTAGGGTTAGAGTTTGGGTTAGATTTCGGGTTAGGGTTAGGGTTCGCGTTAGGGTTAGGGTTCGGGTTAGTGTTAGGGTTAGCTTTAGGATTAGGGTTCGGGTTAGGGTTACGATTCGGGTTCGGTTTACGGTTAGGTTTAGGGTTAGGGTTCTGTTTCGGGTTAGGGTTCGGGATAGGGTTAGGGTTTGGGTTAGGGTTAGGGTTCGGGTTCGGGTTACGGTTAGGGTTCGGGTTCGGTTTAGGGTTAGGTTTAGGGTTAGGGTTAGGGTTAGGGTTAGGGTTAGGGGTAGGGTACGGTTTAGGGTTCGTGTTCGGGTTAGTGTTAGGGTTAGGGTAGGGTTAGGGTTCGGGTTACGGTTAGGGTTAGGGTTAGGGGTTAGGGTTAGGGTTAGGGTTCGGGTTAGGGTTAGGGTTTGGGTTAGGGTTCGGGTTAGGTTTAGGGTTAGGGTTCGGGTTAGTGTTAGGGTTAGGGTTAGGGTTAGGGTTCGGGTTAGGGTTAGGGTTAGGGTTAGTGTTCGGGTTACGGTTAGGGTTAGGGTTCGGGTTGGGTTCGGGTTAGGGTTAGGGTTAGGATTTGGGTTCAGGTTAGGGTTAGGGTTCGGGTTAGTGTTCGGGTTCGGGTTAGGGTTCGGGTTAGGGTTAGGGTTCGGTTTAGGGTAGTGTTAGGGTTAGGAGTTAGGGTTAGGGTTAGGGTTCGGTTTAGGTTTAGTGTTAGGGTTAGGAGGTAGGGTTAGGGTTAGGGTTCGCGTTAGGGTTCGGGTTATGGGTCGGGTTAGGGTTAGGGTTTGGGTTCGGGTTAGGGTTAGGGTTAGGGTTCGGGTTAGTGTTAGGGTTTGGGTTAGGGTTAGGGTTAGGGTTCGTGTTCGGGTTAGGGTTAGGTTTCGGGATCATGTTAGGGTTAGGGTTCGGGTTAGGGTTCGGGTTAGGGTTAGGGTTAGTGTTCGGGTTCGGGGTTAGGGTTAGGGTTAGGGTTCGGGTTAGGGTTCGGGTTAGGGTTAGGATTCGGGTAAGGGGTTATGTTTCGGGTTCGGGTTAGGGTTAGTGTTAGGGTTCCGGTTAAGGTTAGGGTTAGGGTTTCGGGTTAGGGTTAGGGTTAGGGTTAGGGTTCGTGTTAGGGTTAGGGTTAGGGTTCGGGTTAGGTTTCGGGTTAGGGTTAGGGTTAGTGTTAGGGTTAGGGTTAGGGTTCCGGTTAGGGTTAGGGTTCGGGTTCGGGTTAGGTTTCGGTTTAGGGTTAGGGTTCGGATTAGGGTTAGGGGTAGGGTTCGGGTTAGGGTTCGGGTACGGGTTAGGTTTAGGGTTAGGGTTAGGGTTAGGGTTCGGGTTAGGGTTAGGGTTAGGGTTAGGGTTAGGGGTTAGGGTTAGGGTTACCGTTCGGGTTAGGGTTAGGGTTAGGGTTAGGGTTCGGGTTCGGGTTAGGTTTAGGGTTCCGGTTAAGGTTAGGGTTAGGGTTCGGGTTAGGGTTCGGGTTCCGGTTAGGGTTAGGGTTCGGGTTCGGGTTCGGGTTAGGGTTAGGGTTCGGGTTCGGGTTAGGGTTAGGGTTCCGGTTAAGGTTAGGGTTAGGGTTCGGGTTAGGGTTAGGGTTAGTGTTAGGGTTAGGTTTCGGGTTAGTGTTAGGGTTAGGTTTCGGGTTAGGGTTAGGTTTCGGGTTAGGGTTAGGGTCGGGTTCGGGTTAGGGTTAGAGTTTGGGTTAGGTTTCGGTTTAGGGTTAGTGTTCGGGTTAGGGTTAGTGTTCGGGTTAGGGTTAGGGTTAGTGTTAGGGTTAGGGTTCGGGTTAGGGTTAGGGTTCGGCTTCGGGTTACTGTTAGGGTTAGGGTTAGGGTTCGGTTTCAGGTTAGTGTTAGGGTTCGGGTTAGGTTTAGGGTCAGGGTTCGGGTTAGGGTTCGGGTTCGGGTTAGGGTTAGGTTTAGGGTTAGGGTTAAGGTCCCGGTTAGGGTTAGGGTTAGGGTTAGGTTTCGGGTTAGGGTTAGGGTTAGGGTTCCGGTTAAGGTTAGGGTTAGGGTTCGGGTTAGGGTTAGGTTTAGGGTTCGGGTTAGGGTTAGGGTTAGGTTTCGGGTTAGGGTTCGGGTTAGGGTTAGGGTTAGTGTAAGGGTTAGTTTTCGGGTTAGGGTTAGGGTTCGGGTTCGGGTTAGGGTTAGGGTTAGGGTTAGGGTTAGGGTTCGGATTAGGGTTAGGAGTATGGTTCTGGTTAGCGTTCGGGTTCGGGTTAGGGTTAGGGATAGGGTTAGGGTTAGGGTTCGGGTTAGGGTTAGGTTTAGTGTTAGGGTTAGGGGTTAGGGTTAGTGTTAAGGTTCGGGTTAGGGTTAGGGTTAGGGTTATGGTTCGGGTGAGGGTTAGGGTTAGGGTTCAGGTTAGGGTTCGGGTTAGGGTTAGGTTAGGGTTAGGGTTCGGGTTAGGGTTCGGGTTAGGGTTAGGATTCGGGTAAGGGGTTATGGTTCGGGTTCGGGTTAGGGTTAGTGTTAGGGTTCCGGTTAAGGTTAGGGTTAGGGTTTCGGGTTAGGGTTAGGGTTAGGGTTAGGGTTCGGGTTAGGGTTAGGGTTAGGGTTCGGGTTAGGTTTCGGGTTAGGGTTAGGGTTAGTGTTAGGGTTAGGGTTAGGGTTCCGGTTAGGGTTAGGGTTCGGGTTCGGGTTAGGTTTCGGGTTAGGGTTAGGGTTCGGATTAGGGTTAGGGGTAGGGTTCGGGTTAGGGTTCGGGTACGGGTTAGGTTTAGGGTTAGGGTTAGGGTTAGGGTTCGGGTTAGGGTTAGGGTTAGGGTTAGGGTTAGGGGTTAGGGTTAGGGTTTCCGTTCGGGTTAGGGTTAGGGTTAGGGTTAGGGTTCGGGTTCGGGTTAGGTTTAGGGTTCCGGTTAAGGTTAGGGTTAGGGTTCGGGTTAGGGTTCGGGTTCCGGTTAGGGTTAGGGTTCGGGTTCGGGTTCGGGTTCGTGTTAGGGTTAGGGTTCGGGTTCGGGTTAGGGTTAGGTTTCCGGTTAAGGTTAGGGTTAGGGTTCGGGTTAGGGTTAGGGTTAGGGTTCGGGTTAGGGTTCGGGTTAGGGTTAGGGTTAGGGTTCCGGTTAGGGTTAGTGTTAGGTTTAGGGTTAGGGTTCGGGTTAGGGTTCGGGTTAGGGTTCGGGTTAGGGTTCGGGTTAGGGTTCGGGTTAGGGTTAGGGTTAGGGTTCCGGTTAGGGTTCGGGTTAGGGTTTGGGTTAGGGTAAGGGTTAGTTTTCGGTTTAGGGTTAGGGTTCGGGTTCGGGTAAGGTTTAGGGTTCCGGTTAAGGTTAGGGTTAGGGTTCGGGTTAGGGTTCGGGTTCCGGTTAGGGTTAGGGTTCGGGTTCGGGTTCGGGTTAGGGTTAGGGTTCGGGTTCGGGTTAGGGTTAGGGTTCCGGTTAAGGTTAGGGTTAGGGTTCGGGTTAGGGTTAGGGTTAGTGTTAGGGTTAGGTTTCGGGTTAGTGTTAGGGTTAGGTTTCGGGTTAGGGTTAGGTTTCGGGTTAGGGTTAGGGTCGGGTTCGGGTTAGGGTTAGAGTTTGGGTTAGGTTTCGGTTTAGGGTTAGTGTTCGGGTTAGGGTTAGTGTTCGGGTTAGGGTTAGGGTTAGTGTTAGGGTTAGGGTTCGGGTTAGGGTTAGGGTTCGGCTTCGGGTTACTGTTAGGGTTAGGGTTAGGGTTCGGTTTCAGGTTAGTGTTAGGGTTCGGGTTAGGTTTAGGGTCAGGGTTCGGGTTAGGGTTCGGGTTCGGGTTAGGGTTAGGTATAGGGTTAGGGTTAAGGTCCCGGTTAGGGTTAGGGTTAGGGTTAGGTTTCGGGTTAGGGTTAGGGTTAGGGTTCCGGTTAAGGTTAGGGTTAGGGTTCGGGTTAGGGTTAGGTTTAGGGTTCGGGTTAGGGTTAGGGTTAGGTTTCGGGTTAGGGTTCGGGTTAGGGTTAGGGTTAGTGTAAGGGTTAGTTTTCGGGTTAGGGTTAGGGTTCGGGTTCGGGTTAGGGTTAGGGTTAGGGTTAGGGTTAGGGTTCGGTTTAGGGTTAGGGGTATGGTTCTGGTTAGCGTTCGGGTTCGGGTTAGGGTTAGGGATAGGGTTAGGGTTAGGGTTCGGGTTAGGGTTAGGTTTAGTGTTAGGGTTAGGGGTTAGGGTTAGTGTTAAGGTTCGGGTTTGGGTTAGGGTTAGGGTTAGGGTTCGGGTGAGGGTTAGGGTTAGGGTTCAGGTTAGGGTTCGGGTTAGGGTTAGGTTAGGGTTAGGGTTCGGGTTAGGGTTCGGGTTAGGGTTAGGATTCGGGTAAGGGGTTATGGTTCGGGTTCGGGTTAAGGTTAGTCTTAGGGTTCCGGTTAAGGTTAGGGTTAGGGTTTCGGGTTAGGGTTAGGGTTAGGGTTAGGGTTCGGGTTAGGGTTAGGGTTAGGGTTCGGGTTAGGTTTCGGGTTAGGGTTAGGGTTAGTGTTAGGGTTAGGGTTAGGGTTCCAGTTAGGGTTAGGGTTCGGGTTCGGGTTAGGTTTCGGGTTAGGGTTAGGGTTCGGATTAGGGTTAGGGGTAGGGTTCGGGTTAGGGTTCGGGTACGGGTTAGGTTTAGGGTTAGGGTTAGGGTTAGGGTTCGGGTTAGGGTTAGGGTTAGGGTTAGGGTTAGGGGTTAGGGTTAGGGTTTCCGTTCGGGTTAGGGTTAGGGTTAGGGTTAGGGTTCGGGTTCGGGTTAGGTTTAGGGTTCCGGTTAAGGTTAGGGTTAGGGTTCGGGTTAGGGTTCGGGTTCCGGTTAGGGTTAGGGTTCGGGTTCGGGTTCGGGTTCGGGTTAGGGTTAGGGTTCGGGTTCGAGTTAGGGTTAGGTTTCCGGTTAAGGTTAGGGTTAGGGTTCGGGTTAGGGTTAGGGTTAGGGTTCCGTTTAAGGTTAGGGTTAGGGTTTCGGGTTAGGGTTAGGGTTAGGGTTAGGGTTCGGGTTAGGGTTAGGGTTAGGGTTCGGGTTAGGTTTCGGGTTAGGGTTAGGGTTAGTGTTAGGGTTAGGGTTAGGGTTCCGGTTAGGGTTAGGGTTCGGGTTCGGGTTAGGTTTCGGTTTAGGGTTAGGGTTCGGATTAGGGTTAGGGGTAGGGTTCGGGTTAGGGTTCGGGTACGGGTTAGGTTTAGGGTTAGGGTTAGGGTTAGGGTTCGGGTTAGGGTTAGGGTTAGGGTTAGGGTTAGGGGTTAGGGTTAGGGTTACCGTTCGGGTTAGGGTTAGGGTTAGGGTTAGGGTTCGGGTTCGGGTTAGGTTTAGGGTTCCGGTTAAGGTTAGGGTTAGGGTTCGGGTTAGGGTTCGGGTTCCGGTTAGGGTTAGGGTTCGGGTTCGGGTTCGGGTTAGGGTTAGGGTTCGGGTTCGGGTTAGGGTTAGGGTTCCGGTTAAGGTTAGGGTTAGGGTTCGGGTTAGGGTTAGGGTTAGTGTTAGGGTTAGGTTTCGGGTTAGTGTTAGGGTTAGGTTTCGGGTTAGGGTTAGGTTTCGGGTTAGGGTTAGGGTCGGGTTCGGGTTAGGGTTAGAGTTTGGGTTAGGTTTCGGTTTAGGGTTAGTGTTCGGGTTAGGGTTAGTGTTCGGGTTAGGGTTAGGGTTAGTGTTAGGGTTAGGGTTCGGGTTAGGGTTAGGGTTCGGCTTCGGGTTACGGTTAGGGTTAGGGTTAGGGTTCGGTTTCAGGTTAGTGTTAGGGTTCGGGTTAGGTTTAGGGTCAGGGTTCGGGTTAGGGTTCGGGTTCGGGTTAGGGTTAGGTTTAGGGTTAGGGTTAAGGTCCCGGTTAGGGTTAGGGTTAGGGTTATGTTTCGGGTTAGGGTTAGGGTTAGGGTTCCGGTTAAGGTTAGGGTTAGGGTTCGGGTTAGGGTTAGGTTTAGGGTTCGGGTTAGGGTTAGGGTTAGGTTTCGGGTTAGGGTTCGGGTTAGGGTTAGGGTTAGTGTAAGGGTTAGTTTTCGGGGTAGGGTTAGGGTTCGGGTTCGGGTTAGGGTTAGGGTTAGGGTTAGGGTTCGGATTAGGGTTAGGGGTATGGTTCTGGTTAGCGTTCGGGTTCGGGTTAGGGTTAGGGATAGGGTTAGTGTTAGGGTTCGGGTTAGGGTTAGGTTTAGTGTTAGGGTTAGGGGTTAGGGTTAGTGTTAAGGTTCGGGTTAGGGTTAGGGTTAGGGTTAGGGTTCGGGTGAGGGTTAGGTTTAGGGTTCAGGTTAGGGTTCGGGTTAGGGTTAGGTTAGGGTTAGGGTTCGGGTTAGGGTTCGGGTTAGGGTTAGGATTCGGGTAAGGGGTTATGGTTCGGGTTCGGGTTAGGGTTAGTGTTAGGGTTCCGGTTAAGGTTAGGGTTAGGGTTTCGGGTTAGGGTTAGGGTTAGGGTTAGGGTTCGGGTTAGGGTTAGGGTTAGGGTTCGGGTTAGGTTTCGGGTTAGGGTTAGGGTTAGTGTTAGGGTTAGGGTTAGGGTTCCGGTTAGGGTTAGGGTTCGGGTTCGGGTTAGGTTTCGGGTTAGGGTTAGGGTTCGGATTAGGGTTAGGGGTAGGGTTCGGGTTAGGGTTCGGGTACGGGTTAGGTTTAGGGTTAGGGTTAGGGTTAGGGTTCGGGTTAGGGTTAGGGTTAGGGTTAGGGTTAGGGGTTAGGGTTAGGGTTTCCGTTCGGGTTAGGGTTAGGGTTAGGGTTAGGGTTCGGGTTCGGGTTAGGTTTAGGGTTCCGGTTAAGGTTAGGGTTAGGGTTCGGGTTAGGGTTCGGGTTCCGGTTAGGGTTAGGGTTCGGGTTCGGGTTCGGGTTCGGGTTAGGGTTAGGGTTCGGGTTCGGGTTAGGGTTAGGTTTCCGGTTAAGGTTAGGGTTAGGGTTCGGGTTAGGGTTAGGGTTAGGGTTCGGGTTAGGGTTCGGGTTAGGGTTAGGGTTAGGGTTCCGGTTAGGGTTAGTGTTAGGTTTAGGGTTAGGGTTCGGGTTAGGGTTCGGGTTAGGGTTCGGGTTAGGGTTCGGGTTAGGGTTCGGGTTAGGGTTAGGGTTAGGGTTCCGGTTAGGGTTCGGGTTAGGGTTTGGGTTAGGGTAAGGGTTAGTTTTCGGGTTAGGGTTAGGGTTCGGGTTCGGGTTAGGGTTAGGGTTAGGGTTAGGGTTCGGATTAGGGTTAGGGGTAGGGTTCTGGTTAGCGTTCGGGTTCGGGTTAGGGTTAGGGATAGGGTTAGGGTTAGGGTTCGGTTTAGGGTTAGGTTTAGTGTTAGGGTTAGGGGTTAGATTAGTGTTACCGTTCGGTTTAGGGTTAGGTTTAGGGTTAGGGTTCGGGTTAGGGTTAGGAGTCGGGTAAGGGTTTATGGTTCGGGTTCGGGTTAGGGTTAGTTTTAGGGTTCCGGTTAAGGTTAGGGTTAGGGTTCGGGTTAGGGTTAGGGTTAGGGTTCGGGTTAGGGTTAGGGTTAGGGTTCGGGTTAGGGTTCGGGTTAGGGTTCGGGTTAGGGTTAGGGTTAGGGTTCGGGTTAGGGTTCGGGTTAGGGGTTAGTGTTCAGGTTAGGGTTAGGGTTAGGGTTCGGGTTAGGGTTCGGGTTAGGGTTAGGGTTAGTGTTCGGGTTAGCGTTAGGGTTAGGGTTCGGGTTCGGGTTAGGGTTAGGGTTCGGGTTAGGTTTAGGTTTAGGGTCCGGGATAGGGTTAGGGTTCGGGTTAGGGTTAGGGTTAGGGTTGGGGTTCGCGTTAGGGTTAGGGTTAGGGTTAGGGTTCGGGTTAGGGTTAGGGTTAGGTTTAGGGTTTTGGTTAGGGTTAGGGTTCGGGTTAGGGTTAGGGTTAGGGTTCGGGTTAGGGTTAGGGTTCGGGTTAGGGTTAGGGTTCGGGTTCGGGTTAGGGTTAGGGTTCCGGTTAAGGTTAGTGTTAGGGTTCGGGTTAGGGTTAGGGTTAGTGTTAGGGTTAGGGTTCGGGTTAGTGTTAGGATTAGGGTTTGGGTTAGGGTTAGGTTTCGGGTTAGGGTTAGGGTCAGGTTCGTGTTAGGGTTAGAGTTTGGGTTAGGTTTCGGTTTAGGGTTAGTGTTCGGGTTAGGGTTAGTGTTCGGGTTAGTGTTAGGGTTAGTGTTAGGGTTAGGGTTCGGGTTAGGGTTAGGGTTCGGGTTCGGGTTACGGTTAGGGTTAGGGTTAGGGTTCGGTTTCAGGTTAGTGTTAGGGTTAGGGTTAGGGTTAGGGTCAGGATTCGGGTTAGGGTTCGAGTTCAGGTTAGGGTTAGGTTTAGGGTTAGGGTTAAGGTCCGGGTTAGGGTTAGGGTTAGGGTTAGGTTTCGGGTTAGGCTTAGGGTTAGTGTTCCTGTTAAGGTTAGGGTTAGGGTTCGGGTTAGGGTTAGGGTTAGGGTTCGGCTTAGGGTTAGGGTTAGGTTTCGGATTAGGGTTCGGGTTAGGGTTAGGGTTAGGGTAAGGGTTAGTTTTCGGGTTAGGGTTAGGGTTCGGGTTCGGGTTAGGGTTAGGGTTAGGGTAAGGGTTAGGGTTCGGATTAGGGTTAGGGGTAGGGTTCTGGTTAGCGTTCGGGTTCGGGTTAGGGTTAGGGATAGGGTTAGGTTTAGGGTTCAGGTTAGGGTTAGGTTTAGTGTTAGGGTTAGGGGTTAGGGTTAGTGTTACCGTTCGGGTTAGGGTTAGGGTTAGGGTTAGGGTTCGGGTGAGGGTTAGGGTTAGGGTTCATGTTATGGTTCGTGTTAGGGTTAGGTTAGGGTTAGGGTTCGGGTTAGGGTTAGGGTTAGTGTTCGGGTTAGGGTTAGGTTTAGGGTTAGGGTTAGGGTTAGGGTTAAGGTTCGGGTTAGGGATAGGGTTAAGGTTCGGGTTAGGGTTAGAGTTTGGGTTAGATTTCGGGTTAGGGTTAGGGTTCGCGTTAGGGTTAGGGTTCGGGTTAGTGTTAGGGTTAGCTTTAGGATTAGGGTTCGGGTTAGGGTTAGGATTCGGGTTCGGTTTACGGTTAGGTTTAGGGTTAGGGTTCTGTTTCGGGTTAGGGTTCGGGATAGGGTTAGGGTTTGGGTTAGGGTTAGCGTTCGGGTTCGGGTTACGGTTAGGGTTCGGGTTCGGTTTAGGGTTAGGTTTAGGGTTAGGGTTAGGGTTCGGATTAGGGTTAGGGGTAGGGTACGGTTTAGGGTTCGTGTTCGGGTTAGTGTTAGGGTTAGGGTAGGGTTAGGGTTCGGGTTACGGTTAGGGTTAGGGTTAGGGTTAGGGGTTAGGGTTAGGGTTAGGGTTCGGGTTAGGGTTAGGGTTTGGGTTAGGGTTCGGGTTAGGTTTAGGGTTAGGGTTCGGGTTAGTGTTAGGGTTAGGGTTAGGGTTAGGGTTCGGGTTAGGGTTAGGGTTAGGGTTAGTGTTCGGGTTACAGTTAGGGTTAGGGTTCGGGTTGGGTTCGGGTTAGGGTTAGGGTTAGGATTTGGGTTCAGGTTAGGGTTAGGGTTCGGGTTAGTGTTCGGGTTAGGGTTAGGGTTCGGGTTAGGGTTAGGGTTCGGTTTAGGGTTAGTGTTAGGGTTAGGAGGTAGGGTTAGGGTTAGGGTTCGGTTTAGGGTTAGTGTTAGGGTTAGGAGGTAGGGTTAGGGTTAGGGTTCGCGTTAGGGTTCGGGTTATGGGTCGGGTTAGGGTTAGGGTTAGGGTTCGGGTTAGGGTTAGGGTTAGGGTTCGGGTTAGTGTTAGGGTTTGGGTTAGGGTTAGGGTTAGGGTTCGTGTTCGGGTTAGGGTTAGGTTTCGGGATCATGTTAGGGTTAGGGTTCGGGTTAGGGTTCGGGTTAGGGTTAGGGTTAGTGTTCGGGTTCGGGGTTAGGGTTAGGTTTAGGGTTCGGGTTAGGGTTCGGGTTAGGGTTAGGATTCGGGTAAGGGGTTATGTTTCGGGTTCGGGTTAGGGTTAGTGTTAGGGTTCCGGTTAAGGTTAGGGTTAGGGTTTCGGGTTAGGGTTAGGGTTAGGGTTAGGGTTCGGGTTAGGGTTAGGGTTAGGGTTTGGGTTAGGTTTCGGGTTAGGGTTAGGGTTAGTGTTAGGGTTAGGGTTAGGGTTCCGGTTAGGGTTAGGGTTCGGGTTCGGGTTAGGTTTCGGAATAGGGTTAGGGTTCGGATTAGGGTTAGGGGTAGGGTTCGGGTTAGGGTTCGGGTACGGGTTAGGTTTAGGGTTAGGGTTAGGGTTAGGGTTCGGGTTAGGGTTAGGGTTAGGGTTAGGGTTAGGGGTTAGGGTTAGGGTTACCGTTCGTGTTAGGGTTAGGGTTAGGGTTAGGGTTCGGGTTCGGGTTAGGTTTAGGGTTCCGGTTAAGGTTAGGGTTAGGGTTCGGGTTAGGTTTCGGGTTCCGGTTAGGGTTAGGGTTCGGGTTCGGGTTCGGGTTAGGGTTAGGGTTCGGGTTCGGTTTAGGGTTAGGGTTCCGGTTAAGGTTAGGGTTAGGGTTCGGGTTAGGGTTAGGGTTAGTGTTAGGGTTAGGTTTCGGGTTAGTGTTAGGGTTAGTGTTCGGGTTAGGGTTAGGTTTCGGGTTAGGGTTAGGGTCGGGTTCGGGTTAGGGTTAGAGTTTGGGTTAGGTTTCGGTTTAGGGTTAGTGTTCGGGTTAGGGTTAGTGTTCGGGTTAGGGTTAGGGTTAGTGTTAGGGTTAGGGTTCGGGTTAGGGTTAGGGTTCGGCTTCGGGTTACGGTTAGGGTTAGGGTTAGGGTTCGGTTTCAGGTTAGTGTTAGGGTTCGGGTTAGGTTTAGGGTCAGGGTTCGGGTTAGGGTTCGGGTTCGGGTTAGGGTTAGGTTTAGGGTTAGGGTTAAGGTCCCGGTTAGGGTTAGGGTTAGGGTTAGGTTTCGGGTTAGGGTTAGGGTTAGGGTTCCGGTTAAGGTTAGGGTTAGGGTTCGGGTTAGGGTTAGGGTTAGGTTTCGGGTTAGGGTTCGGGTTAGGGTTAGGGTTAGTGTAAGGGTTAGTTTTCGGGTTAGGGTTAGGGTTCGGGTTCGGGTTAGGGTTAGGGTTAGGGTTAGGGTTAGGGTTCGGATTAGGGTTAGGGGTAGGGTTCTGGTTAGCGTTCGGGATCGGGTTAGGGTTAGGGATAGGTTTAGGGTTAGGGTTCGGGTTAGGGTTAGGTTTAGTGTTAGGGTTAGGGGTTAGGGTTAGTGTTAAGGTTCGGGTTAGGGTTAGGGTTAGGGTTAGGGTTCGGGTGACGGTTAGGGTTAGGGTTCAGGTTAGGGTTCGGGTTAGGGTTAGGTTAGGGTTAGGTTTAGGGTTAGGGTTAGGGTTAGGGTTAAGGTTCGGGTTCGGGTTAGGGTTAAGGTTCGGGTTAGGGTTAGAGTTTGGGTTAGGTTTCGGGTTAGGGTTAGGGTTCGCGTTAGGGTTAGGGTTCGGGTTAGGGTTAGGGTTAGCTTTAGGATTAGGGTTCGGGTTAGGGTTAGGGTTCGCGTTCGGGTTACGGTTAGGTTTAGGGTTAGGGTTCTGTTTCGGGTTAGGGTTCGGGATAGGGTTAGGGTTCGGGTTAGGGTTAGGGTTCGGGTTCGGGTTAGGGTTAGGGTTCGGGTTCGGTTTAGGGTTAGGGTTAGGGTTAGGGTTAGGGTTCGGATTAGGGTTAGGGGTAGGGTACGGTTTAGGGTTCGTGTTCGGGTTAGTGTTAGGGTTAGGGTATGTTTAGGGTTCGGGTTACGGTTAGGGTTAGGGTTAGGGTTAGGTGTTAGGGTTAGGGTTAGGGTTCGGGTTAGGGTTAGGTTTAGGGTTAGGGTTAGGGTTCGGGTTAGGTTTAGGGTTAGGGTTCGGGTTAGTGTTAGGGTTAGTGTTAGGGTTAGGGTTCGGGTTAGGGTTAGGGTTAGGGTTAGTGTTCGGGTTACGGTTAGGGTTAGGGTTCGGTTTGGGTTCGGGTTAGGGTTAGGGTTAGGGTTCGGGTTCAGGTTAGGGTTAGGGTTCGGGTTAGTGTTCGGGTTAGGGTTAGGGTTCGGGTTAGGGTTAGGGTTCGGTTTAGGGTTAGTGTTAGGGTTAGGAGGTAGGGTTAGGGTTAGGGTTCGGTTTAGCGTTAGTGTTAGGGTTAGGAGGTAGGGTTAGGGTTAGGGTTCACGTTAGGGTTCGGGTTAGGGGTCGGGTTAGGTTTAGGGTTAGGGTTCGGGTTAGTGTTAGGGTTTGGGTTAGGGTTAGGGTTAGGGTTCGCGTTCGGGTTAGGGTTAGGTTTCGGGATCATGTTAGGGTTAGGGTTCGGGTTAGGGTTCGGGTTAGGGTTAGGGTTAGGGTTCGGGTTCGGGGTTAGGGTTAGGGTTAGGGTTCGGGTTAGGGTTCGGGTTAGTGTTAGGATTCGGGTAAGGGGTTATGGTTCGGGTTCGGGTTTGGGTTAGTGTTAGGGTTCCGGGTTAAGGTTAGGGTTAGGGTTTCGGGTTAGGGTTAGGGTTAGGGTTAGGGTTCGGGTTACGGTTAGGGTTAGGGTTCGGGTTAGGTTTCGGGTAAGGGTTAGGGTTAGGGTTAGGGTTAGGGTTCCGGTTAGGGTTAGGGTTCGGGTTCGGGTTCGGGTTAGGGTTAGGGTTAGGGTTAGGGTTCGGATTAGGGTTAGGGGTAGGGTTCGGGTTAGGGTTCGGGTACGGGTTAGGTTTAGGGTTCGGGTTAGGGTTAGGGTTCGGGTTAGGGTTAGGGTTAGGGTTAGGGGTTAGGGTTAGGGTTACCGTTCGGTTTAGGGTTAGGGTTAGGGTTAGGGTTCGGGTTCGGGTTAGGTTTAGGGTTCCGGTTAAGGTTAGGGTTAGGGTTCGGGTTAGGGTTCGGGTTCCGGTTAGGGTTAGGGTTCGGGTTCGGGTTCGGGTTAGGGTTAGGGTTCGGGTTCGGGTTAGGGTTAGGGTTCCGGTTAAGGTTAGGGTTAGGGTTCGGGTTAGGGTTAGGGTTAGTGTTAGGGTTAGGTTTCGGGTTAGTGTTAGGGTTAGGGTTCGGGTTAGGGTTAGGTTTCGGGTTAGGGTTAGGGTCGGGTTCGGGTTAGGGTTAGAGTTTGGGTCAGGTTTCGGTTTAGGGTTAGTGTTCGGGTTAGGGTTAGTGTTCGGTTTAGGGTTAGGGTTAGTGTTAGGGTTAGGGTTCGGGTTAGGGTTAGGGTTCGGCTTCGGGTTACGGTTAGGGTTAGGGTTAGGGTTCGGTTTCAGGTTAGTGTTAGGGTTCGGGTTAGGTTTAGGGTCAGGGTTCAGGTTAGGGTTCGGGTTCGGGTTAGGGTTAGGTTTAGGGTTAGGGTTAAGGTCCCGGTTAGGGTTAGGGTTAGGTTTCGGGTTAGGGTTAGGGTTAGTGTAAGGGTTAGTTTTCGGGTTAGGGTTAGGGTTCGGGTTCGGGTTAGGGTTAGGGTTAGGGTTAGGGTTAGGGTTCGAATTAGGGTTAGGGGTAGGGTTCTGGTTAGCGTTCGGGTTCGGGTTAGGGTTAGGGATAGGGTTAGGGTTAGGGTTCGGGTTAGGGTTAGGTTTAGTGTTAGGGTTAGGGTTTAGGGTTAGTGTTACCGTTCGGGTTAGGGTTAGGGTTAGGGTTCGGGTGAGGGTTAGGGTTAGGGTTCAGGTTAGGGTTCGGGTTAGGGTGAGGTTAGGGTTAGGGTTCGGGTTAGGTTTAGGGTTAGGGTTAGTGTTCGGGTTAGGGTTAGGTTTAGGGTTAGGGTTAGGGTTAGGGTTAAGGTTCGGGTTAGGGTTAGGGTTAAGGTTCGGGTTAGGGTTAGAGTTTGGGTTAGGTTTCGGGTTAGGGTTAGGGTTCGCGTTAGGGTTAGTGTTCGGGTTAGGGTTAGGGTTAGCTTTAGGATTAGGGTTCGGGTTAGGGTTAGGGTTCGGGTTCGGGTTACGGTTAGGTTTAGGGTTAGGGTTCTGTTTCGTGTTAGGGTTCGGGATAGGGTTAGGGTTCGGGTTAGGGTTAGGGTTCGGGTTCGGGATAGGGTTAGGGTTCGGGTTCGGTTTAGGGTTAGGGTAAGGGTTAGGGTTAGGGTTCGGATTAGGGTTAGGGGTAGGGTACGGTTTAGGTTTCGTGTTGGTTAGTGTTAGGGTTAGGGTAGGGTTAGGGTTCGGGTTACGGTTAGGGTTAGGGTTAGGGTTAGGGGTTAGGGTTAGGGTTAGGGTTCGGGTTAGGGTTAGGTTTAGGGTTAGGGTTAGGGTTCGGGTTAGGTTTAGGGTTAGGGTTCGGGTTAGTGTTAGGGTTAGGGTTAGGGTTAGGGTTCGGGTTAGGGTTAGGGTTAGGGTTAGTGTTCGGGTTACGGTTAGGGTTAGGGTTCGGGTTGGGTTCGGGTTAGGGTTATGGTTAGGGTTCGGGTTCAGGTTAGGGTTAGGGTTCGGGTTAGTGTTCGGGTTAGGGTTAGGGTTCGGGTTAGGGTTAGGGTTCGGTTTAGGGTTAGTGTTAGGGTTAGGAGGTAGGGTTAGGGTTAGGGTTCGGTTTAGCGTTAGTGTTAGGGTTAGGAGGTAGGGTTAGGGTTAGGGTTCGCGTTAGGGTTCGGGTTAGGGGTCGGGTTAGGGTTAGGGTTAGGGTTCGGGTTAGTGTTAGGGTTTGGGTTAGGGTTAGGGTTAGGGTTCGCGTTCGGGTTAGGGTTAGGTTTCGGGATCATGTTAGGGTTAGGGTTCGGGTTAGGGTTCGGGTTAGGGTTAGGGTTAGGGTTCGGGTTCGGGGTTAGGGTTAGGGTTAGGGTTCGGGTTAGGGTTCGGGTTAGGGTTAGGATTCGGGTAAGGGGTTATGGTTCGGGTTCGGGTTTGGGTTAGTGTTAGGGTTCCGGTTAAGGTTAGGGTTAGGGTTTCGGGTTAGGGTTAGTGTTAGGGTTAGGGTTCGGGTTAGGGTTAGGGTTAGGGTTCGGGTCAGGTTTCGGGTTAGGGTTAGGGTTAGGGTTAGGGTTAGGGTTCCGGTTAGGGTTAGGGTTCGGGTTCGGGTTCGGGTTAGGGTTAGGGTTAGGGTTAGGGTTCGGATTATGGTTAGGGGTAGGGTTCGGGTTAGGGTTCGGGTACGGGTTAGGTTTAGGGTTCGGGTTAGGGTTAGGGTTCGGGTTAGGGTTAGGGTTAGGGTTAGGGGTTAGGGTTAGGGTTACCGTTCGGGTTAGGGTTAGGGTTAGGGTTAGGGTTAGGTTTCGGGTTTGGGTTAGGTTTAGGGTTCGGGTTAGGGTTAGGTTTAGGGTTAGGATTAGGCTTAGGTTTCGGGTTAGGGTTAGGGTTAGGGTTAGGGTTCGGGTTCGGGGTTAGGGTTAGGTTTAGGGTTCGGGTTAGGGTTCGGGTTAGGGTTAGGATTCGGGTAAGGTGTTAGGGTTCGGGTTCGAGTTAGGATTAGGGTTATGGTTCCGGTTAGGGTTAGGGTTAGGGTTAGGGTTCGGGTTAGTGTTAGGGTTAGGGTTAGGGTTAGGGTTCAGGTTAGGGTTAGGGTTAGGGTTCAGGTTAGGGTTCGTGTTAGGCTTAGGGTTAGGGTTAGGTTTAGGGTTCGGGTTAGGGTTAGGGTTCGGGTTAGGGTTAGGTTTAGGGTTCGGGTTAGGGTTAGGGTTAGGGTTCGGGTTAGGGTAGGGTTACGGTTAATGTTGGGGTTCGGGTTAGGGTTAGGGTTAAGGTTCGGGTTAGGGTTAGGGTTAGGGTTATGGTTACGGTTAGGTTTCGGGTTAGGGTTAGGTTTAGGGTTAGGGTCGGGTTCGGGTTACGGTTAGGGTTAGGGTTCGGGTTAGGGTTCGGGTTAGGGTTAGGGTTAGGGTTCGGGTTAGGGTGAGGGTTAGGGTTAGGGTTCGGGTTAGGGTTAGGGTTAGGGTTCTGGTTAGGGTTAAGGTTCGGGTTAGAGTTAGGGTTAGGGTTAGGGTTAGGGTTCGGATTAGGGTTAGGAGTAGGGTTCGGTTTAGGGTTCGGGTTCGAGTTAGGGTTAGGGTTAGGGTTAGGGTTAGGGTTCGGGTTCGGTTTAGGGTTAGGGTTCGGGTTAGGGTGAGGGTTAAGGTTAGGATTAGGGTTCGGGTTAGGTTTAGGGTTAGGGTTAGGGTTCGGGTTAGGGTTAGGGTTAGGGTTCGTGTTAGGGTGAGGGTTAAGGTTAGGGTTAGGGTTCGGGTTAGGTTTAGGGTTAGGGTTAGGGTTCGGGTTAGGGTTAGGGTTAGGGTTTAGGTTAGGGTTCGGGTTAGGGTTAGGTTTAGGGTTAGGGTTCGGGTTAGGTTTAGGGTTAGGGTTAGGGTTCGGGTTAGGGTTAGGTTTAGGTTTAGGGTTAGGGTTAGGGTTAAGGTTCGGGGTAGGGTTAGGCTTAAGGTTCCGGTTAGGGTTAGGGTTAGGGTTAGGGTTAGGGTTCGCGTTAGGTTTCGGGTTAGGTGTCGGGTTAGGGTTAGGGTTAGGGTTCGGTTTAGGGTTACGGTTAGGTCAGGGTTCGGGTTAGGGTTAGGGTTAGGGTTAGGGTTGGGGTTAGGGTTCGGGTTCGGGTTCGGGTTAGGGTTAGGGTTCGGGTTAGGGTTCGGGTTAGGGTTAGGATTCGGGTAAGGGGTTAGGGTTCGGGTTCGGGGTAGGGTTAGGGTTAGGGTTCCGGTTAAGGTTAGGGTTAGGGTTCAGGTTAGGGTTAGGGTTAGGGTTCGGGTTCGGAATTGGGTTAGTGTTAGTGTTAGGGTTCGGGTTCGGGTTAGGGTTCTTTTTAGGGTTAGGGTTGGGGTTGGGGTTAGGGTTAGGGTCAGGGTTCGGGTTAGGGTTAGGGTTAGGGTTAGTGATCGGGTTAGGGTTACGGTTAGGGTTAGGGTTAGGGTTAGGGTTCGGGTTAGGGTTAGGGCTAGGGTTAGGGTTCGGGTTAGGTTTAGGTTTAGGGTTCAGGTTAGGGTTCGGGTTAAGGTTAGGGTTAGGGTTAGTTTTCGGGTTACGGTAAGGGTTAGGGTAAGGGTTCGGGTTAGGGTTAGGTTTAGGGTTAGGGTTAGGGTTAGGGTTAAGGTTCGGGGTAGCGTTAGGGTTAAGGTTCGGGTTAGGGTTAGGGTTAGGGTTAGGGTTAGTGTTCGGGTTAGGGTTAGGTTTAGGGTTAGGGCTCGGGTTAGGGTTCGGGTTCGGGTTAGGGTTAGGGTTAGAGTTCGCGTTAGGGTTAGGGTTCGGGTTAGGGTTCGGGTTAGGGTTCGGTTTAGGGTTAGGGTTTGGGTTAGGGTTAGGGTTCGGGTTAGGGTTAGGATTCCGGTTAGGGTTAGGGTTAGGGTTCGGGATCGGGTTAGGGTTAGGGTTCGGGTTAGTGTTAGGGTTCGGGTTCGGGTTAGGGTTCGGGTTAGGGTTAGGATTAGGGTTAGGGTTCGGGTTCGGGTTAGGGTTCAGGTTAGGGTTAGTGTTAGGGTTAGGGTTAGGGTTAGGGTTCGGGTTCGGTTTAGGGTTAGTGTTAGGGTTAGGGATCGGGTTCGGGTTAGGGTTCGGGTTCGGGTTAGTGTTAGGGTTCAGGTTCGGGTTAGGGTTAGTGTTAGGGTTAGGGTTCTGGTTAGGGTTAGGGTTCGGGTTAGGGTTAGGTTTAGGGTTAGGGTTAGGGTTAGGGTTCGGATTAGGGTTAGGAGTAGGGTTCGGGTTAGGGTTCGGGTTCGAGTTAGGGTTAGGGTTAGGGTTAGGGTTAGGGTTAGGGTTCGGGTTCGGTTTAGGGTTAGGGTTCGGGTTAGGGTGAGGGTTAAGGTTAGCATTAGGGTTCGGGTTAGGTTTAGGGTTAGGGTTAGGGTTAGGGTTAGGGTTCGGGTTAGGGTTAGGGTTAGGGTTAGGGTTAGGGTTCGGGTTAGGTTTAGGTTTAGGGTTCAGGTTAGGGTTCGGGTTAAGGTTAGGGTTAGGGTTAGGTTTCGGGTTACGGTAAGGGTTAGGGTAAGGGTTCGGGTTAGGGTTAGGTTTAGGGTTAGGGTTAGGGTTAGGGTTAAGGTTCGGGGTAGCGTTCGGGTTAAGGTTCGGGTTAGGGTTAGGGTTAGGGTTAGTGTTCGGGTTCGGGTTAGGGTTAGGGTTTGGGTTAGGGTTAGGGTTCGGGTTAGGGTTAGGATTCCGGTTAGGGTTAGGGTTAGGGTTCGG
>JAVLSZ010000066.1:240000-250000 GCA_032313775.1 Urocyon cinereoargenteus | reverse complement strand
TTAGGGTTAGGGTTAGGGTTCGGGTTAGGGTGAGGGTTAAGGTTAGGATTAGGGTTCGGGTTAGGTTTATGGTTAGGGTTAGGGTTCGGGTTAGGGTTAGGGTTAGGGTTTAGGTTAGGGTTCGGGTTAGGGTTAGGTTTAGGGTTAGGGTTCGGGTTAGGTTTAGGGTTAGGTTTAGGGTTCGGGTTAGGGTTAGGTTTAGGTTTAGGGTTAGGGTTAGGGTTAAGGTTCGGGGTAGGGTTAGGTTTAAGGTTCGGGTTAGGGTTAGGGTTAGGTTTAGGGTTAGGGTTCGCGTTAGGTTTCGGGTTAGGTGTCGGGTTAGGGTTAGGGTTAGGGTTCGGTTTAGGGTTACGGTTAGGTCAGGGTTCGGGTTAGGGTTAGGGTTAGGTTTAGGGTTGGGGTTAGGGTTCGGGTTCGGGTTAGGGTTAGGGTTCAGGTTAGGGTTCGGGTTAGGGTTAGGATTCGGGTAAGGGGTTAGGGTTCGGGTTCGGGGTAGGGTTAGGGTTAGGGTTCCAGTTAAGGTTAGGGTTAGGGTTCAGGTTAGGGTTAGGTTTAGGGTTCGGATTCGGAATTGGGTTAGTGTTAGTGTTAGGGTTCCGGTTCGGGTTAGGGTTCGGGTTAGGGTTAGGGTTCGGGTTTGGGTTAGGGTTAGGGTTAGTGTTAGGGTTAGGGTTCGGGTTAGGGTTAGGGTTCGGGTTCGGGTTACGGTTAGGGTTAGGGTTAGGGTTCAGTTTCGGGTTCGGTTTAGGGTTAGGATTCGGGTAAGGGGTTAGGGTTCGGGTTCGGGGTAGGGTTAGGGTTAGGGTTCCGGTTAAGGTAAGGGTTAGGTTTCAGGTTAGGGTTAGAGTTAGGGTTCGGGTTCGGAATTGGGTTAGTGTTAGCGTTAGGGATCGGGTTCGGGTTAGGGTTCGTGTTCGGGTTAGTGTTAGGGTTCAGGTTCGGGTTAGGGTTAGTGTCAGGGTTAGGGTTCGGGTTAGGGTTAGCGTTCGGGTTAAGTGTAGGGTTCGGGTTCGGGTTAGGTTTAGGGTTCGGGTTAGGGTTCGGGTTAGGGTTAGGGTTCGGTTAGGGTTAGGGTTCGGGTTAGGGTTAGGGTTAGGTTTAGGAGGTAGGGTTAGGGTTAGGGTTCGGGTTCGGGTTAGGGTTAGGGTTAGTGTTAGGGGTTAGGGTTCGGGTTAGGGTTAGGGTTCGGGTTAGGGTTAGTGTTTGGGTTAGGGTTAGGGTTAGGGTTCCGGTTCGGGTTAGGGTTAGGGTTAAGGTTAGTTTTAGGGTTCGGATTAGGGTTAGGGGTAGGGTTCGGGTTAGGGTTCGGGTTCCGGTTCGGGTTAGGGTTAGGGTTAGGGTTAGGGTTAGGGCTCGGGTTAGGGTTAGGGTTAGGGTTAGGTGTTAGGGTTAGGGTTCGGGTTAGGGTGAGTGTTACGGTTAGGGTTAGGGTTCGGGTTAGGGTTAGGGTTCGGGTTAGGGTTAGGGTTAGGGTTAGGGTTCGGGTTAGGGTTAAGGTTAGGGTTCGGGTTAGGGTTCGGGTTAGGGTTAGGGTTAGGGTTCAGGTTAGGGTTAGGGTTAGGGTTCAGGTTAGGGTTCGTGTTAGGCTTAGGGTTAGGGTTAGGGTTAGGTTTCGGGTTAGGTTTAGGGTTCGGGTTAGGGTTAGGTTTAGTGTTCGGGTTAGGGTTAGGGTTAGGGTTCGGGTTAGGCTAGGGTTACGGTTAAGGTTAGGGTTCGGGTTAGGTTTAGGGTTAAGGTTCGGGTTAGGGTTAGGGTTAGGGTTATGGTTACGGTTAGGTTTCGGGTTAGGGTTAGGGTTAGGGTTAGGGTTAGGGTTCGGGTTAGGGTTAGGGTTAGGGTTCGGGTTAGGGTTCGGGTTAGGGTTAGGGTTAGGGTTATGGTTCGGTTTAGGGTTCGGGTTAGGGTTAGGGTTCGGGTTAGGGTTAGGGTTAGGGTTAGGGTTCTGGTTAGGGTTAGGGTTCGGGTTAGGGTTAGGGTTAGGGTTAGGGTTAGGGTTAGGGTTCGGATTAGGGTTAGGAGTAGGGTTCGGGTTAGGGTTCGGGATCGAGTTAGGGTTAGGGTTAGGGTTAGGGTTAGGGTTAGGGTTCGGGTTCGGTTTAGGGTTAGGGTTAGTGTTTGGGGTTAGGGTTAGGGTTACCGTTCGGGTTAGGGTTAGGGTTAGTGTTAGGGTTAGGGTTAGGGTTAGGGTTCGGGTTAGGGTTAGGGTTAGGGTTCGGGTTAGGGTGAGGGTTAAGGTTAGGGTTAGGGTTCGGGTTAGGTTTAGGGTTAGGGTTAGGGTTCGGGTTAGGGTTAGGGTTAGGGTTTAGGTTAGGGTTCGGGTTAGGGTTAGGTTTAGGATTAGGGTTAGGGTTAGGTTTAGGGTTAGGGTTAGGGTTCGGGTTAGGGTTAGGTTTAGGTTTAGGGTTAGGTTTAGGGTTAAGGTTCGGGGTAGGGTTAGGTTTAAGGTTCGGGTTAGGGTTAGGGTTAGGGTTAGTGTTAGGGTTCGCGTTAGGTTTCGGGTTAGGTGTCGGGTTAGGGTTAGGGTTAGGGTTCGGTTTAGGGTTACGGTTAGGTCAGGGTTCGGGTTAGGGTTAGGGTTAGGGTTAGGGTTGGGGTTTGGGTTCGGGTTCGCGTTAGGGTTAGGGTACGGGTTAGGGTTCGGGTTAGGGTTAGGATTCGGGTAAGGGGTTAGGGTTCGGGTTCGGGGTAGGGTTAGGGTTAGGGTTCCGGTTAAGGTTAGGGTTAGGGTTCAGGTTAGGGTTAGGGTTAGGGTTCGGGTTCGGAATTGGGTTAGTGTTAGTGTTAGGGTTCGGGTTCGGGTTAGGTTTCGGGTTAGGGTTAGGGTTCGGGTTTGGGTTAGGGTTAGGGTTAGTGTTAGGGTTAGGGTTCGGGTTAGGGTTAGGGTTCGGGTTCGGGTTACGGTTAGGGTTAGGGTTAGGGTTCAGTTTCGGGTTAGGCTTAGGGTTGGGGTTAGGGTTAGTGTCAGGGATCGGGTTAGGGTTAGGGTTAGGGTTAGTGTTCGGGTTAGGGTTAGGGTTAGGGTTAGGGTTAGGGTTCGGGTTTGGGTTATGGTTAGGGTTCGGGTTAGGTTTAGGTTTAGGGTTCTGGTTAGGGTTCGGGTTAAGGTTAGGGTTAGGGTTAGGTTTCGGGTTACGGTAAGGGTTAGGGTTAGGGTTCGGGTTAGTGTTAGGTTTAGGGTTAGGGTTAGGGTTAGGGTTAAGGTTCGGGGTAGCGTTAGGGTTAAGGTTCGGGTTAGGGTTAGGGTTAGGGTTAGGGTTAGGGTTCGGGTTAGGGTTAGGTTTAGGGTTAGGGTTCGGGTTAGGGTTCGGGTTCGGGTTAGAGTTAGGGTTAGAGTTCGGGTTAGGGTTAGGGTTCGGGTTAGGGTTCGGGTTAGGTTTCGGGTTAGGGTTAGGGTTTGGGTTAGGGTTAGGGTTCGGGTTAGGGTTAGGATTCCGGTTAGGGTTAGGGTTAGGGTTCGGGTTCGGGTTAGGGTTAGGGTTCGGGTTAGTGTTAGGGTTCGGGTTCGGGTTAGGGTTCGGGTTAGGGTTAGGGTTAGGGTTAGGGTTCGGGTTCGGGTTAGGGTTCAGGTTAGGGTTAGGTTTAGTGTTAGGGTTAGGGTTAGGGTTAGGGTTCGGGTTCGGTTTAGGGTTAGTGTTAGGGTTAGGGATCGGGTTCGGGTTAGGGTTCGGGTTCGGGTTAGTGTTAGGGTTCAGGTTCGGGTTAGGGTTAGTGTTAGGGTTAGGGTTCGGGTTAGGGTTAGCGTTCGGGTTAGGGGTAGGGTTCGGGTTCGGGTTAGGTTTAGGGTTCGGGTTAGGGTTCGGGTTAGGGTTAGGGTTCGGTTAGGGTTAGGGTTCGGGTTAGGGTTAGGGTTAGGTTTAGGAGGTAGGGTTAGGGTTAGGGTTCGGGTTAGGGTTAGGGTTAGGGTTAGGGTTAGGGGTTAGGGTTCGGGTTAGGGTTAGGGTTCGGGTTAGGGTTAGGGTTCGGGTTAGGTTTAGGGTTAGGGTTCGGGTTAGTGTTAGGGTTAGGGTTAGGTTTAGGGTTCGGGTTAGGGTTAGGGTTAGGGTTAGTGTTCGGGTTACGGTTAGGGTTAGGGTTCGGTTTGGGTTCGGGTTAGGGTTAGGGTTAGGGTTCGGGTTCAGTTTAGGGTTAGGGTTCCGGTTAGTGTTCGGGTTAGGGTTAGGGTTCGGGTTAGGGTTAGGGTTCGGTTTAGGGTTAGTGCTAGGGTTATGAGGTAGGGTTAGGGTAAGGGTTCGGTTTAGCGTTAGTGTTAGGGTTAGGAGGTAGGGTTAGGGTTAGGGTTCGCGTTAGGGTTCGGGTTAGGGGTCGGGTTAGGGTTAGGGTTAGGGTTCGGGTTAGTGTTAGGGTTTGGGTTAGGGTTAGGGTTAGGGTTCGCGTTCGGGTTAGGGTTAGGTTTCGGGATCATGTTAGGTTTAGGGTTCGGGTTAGGGTTCGGGTTAGGGTTAGGGTTAGGGTTCGGGTTCGGGGTTAGGGTTAGGGTTAGGGTTCGGGTTAGGGTTCGGGTTAGTGTTAGGATTCGGGTAAGGGGTTATGGTTCGGGTTCGGGTTTGGGTTAGTGTTAGGGTTCCGGGTTAAGGTTAGGGTTAGGGTTTCGGGTTAGGGTTAGGGTTAGGGTTAGGGTTCCGGTTACGGTTAGGGTTAGGGTTCGGGTTAGGTTTCGGGTAAGGGTTAGGGTTAGGGTTAGGGTTAGGGTTCCGGTTAGGGTTAGGGTTCGGGTTCGGGTTCGGGTTAGGGTTAGGGTTAGGGTTAGGTTTCGGATTAGGGTTAGGGGTAGGGTTCGGGTTAGGGTTCGGGTACGGGTTAGGTTTAGGGTTCGGGTTAGGGTTAGGGTTCGGGTTAGGGTTAGGGTTAGGGTTAGGGGTTAGGGTTAGGGTTACCGTTCGGTTTAGGGTTAGGGTTAGGGTTAGGGTTCGGGTTCGGGTTAGGTTTAGGGTTCCGGTTAAGGTTAGGGTTAGGGTTCGGGTTAGGGTTCTGGTTCCGGTTAGGGTTAGGGTTCGGGTTCGGGTTCGGGTTAGGGTTAGGGTTCGGGTTCGGGTTAGGGTTAGGGTTCCGGTTAAGGTTAGGGTTAGGGTTCGGGTTAGGGTTAGGGTTAGTGTTAGGGTTAGGTTTCGGGTTAGTGTTAGGGTTAGGGTTCGGGTTAGGGTTAGGTTTCGGGTTAGGGTTAGGGTCGGGTTCGGGTTAGGGTTAGAGTTTGGGTTAGGTTTCGGTTTAGGGTTAGTGTTCGGGTTAGGGTTAGTGTTCGGTTTAGGGTTAGGGTTAGTGTTAGGGTTAGGGTTCGGGTTAGGGTTAGGGTTCGGCTTCGGGTTACGGTTAGGGTTAGGGTTAGGGTTCGGTTTCAGGTTAGTGTTAGGGTTCGGGTTAGGTTTAGGGTCAGGGTTCAGGTTAGGGTTCGGGTTCGGGTTAGGGTTAGGTTTAGGGTTAGGGTTAAGGTCCCGGTTAGGGTTAGGGTTAGGGTTAGGTTTCGGGTTAGGGTTAGGGTTAGTGTAAGGGTTAGTTTTCGGGTTAGGGTTAGGGTTCGGGTTCGGGTTCGGGTTAGGGTTAGGGTTAGGGTTAGGGTTCGAATTAGGGTTAGGGGTAGGGTTCTGGTTAGCGTTCGGGTTCGGGTTAGGGTTAGGGATAGGGTTAGGGTTAGGGTTAGGGTTCGGGTTAGGGTTAGGTTTAGTGTTAGGGTTAGGGTTTAGGGTTAGTGTTACCGTTCGGGTTAGGGTTAGGGTTAGGGTTCGGGTGAGGGTTAGGGTTAGGGTTCAGGTTAGGATTCGGGTTTGGGTTAGGTTAGGGTTAGGGTTCGGGTTAGGGTTAGGGTTAGGGTTAGTGTTCGGGTTAGGGTTAGGTTTAGGGTTAGGGTTAGGGTTAGGGTTAAGGTTCGGGTTAGGGTTAGGGTTAAGGTTCGGGTTAGGGTTAGAGTTTGGGTTAGGTTTCGGGTTAGGGTTAGGGTTCGCGTTAGGGTTAGGGTTCGGGTTAGGGTTAGGGTTAGCTTTAGGATTAGGGTTCGGGTTAGGGTTAGGGTTCGGGTTCGGGTTACGGTTAGGTTTAGGGTTAGGGTTCTGTTTCGTGTTAGGGTTCGGGATAGGGTTAGGGTTCGGGTTAGGGTTAGGGTTCGGGTTCGGGATAGGGTTAGGGTTCGGGTTCGGTTTAGGGTTAGGGTAAGGGTTAGGGTTAGGGTTCGGATTAGGGTTAGGGGTAGGGTACGGTTTAGGTTTCGTGTTGGTTAGTGTTAGGGTTAGGGTAGGGTTAGGGTTCGGGTTACGGTTAGGGTTAGGGTTAGGGTTAGGGGTTAGGGTTAGGGTTAGGGTTCGGGTTAGGGTTAGGTTTAGGGTTAGGGTTAGGGTTCGGGTTAGGTTTAGGGTTAGGGTTCGGGTTAGTGTTAGGGTTAGGGTTAGGGTTAGGGTTCGGGTTAGGGTTAGGGTTAGGGTTAGTGTTCGGGTTACGGTTAGGGTTAGGGTTCGGGTTGGGTTCGGGTTAGGGTTATGGTTAGGGTTCGGGTTCAGGTTAGGGTTAGGGTTCGGGTTAGTGTTCGGGTTAGGGTTAGGGTTCGGGTTAGGGTTAGGGTTCGGTTTAGGGTTAGGGTTAGGGTTAGGAGGTAGGGTTAGGGTTAGGGTTCGGTTTAGCGTTAGTGTTAGGGTTAGGAGGTAGGGTTAGGGTTAGGGTTCGCGTTAGGGTTCGGGTTAGGGGTCGGGTTAGGGTTAGGGTTAGGGTTCGGGTTAGTGTTAGGGTTTGGGTTAGGGTTAGGGTTAGGGTTCGCGTTCGGGTTAGGGTTAGGTTTCGGGATCATGTTAGGGTTAGGGTTCGGGTTAGGGTTCGGGTTAGGGTTAGGGTTAGGGTTCGGGTTCGGGGTTAGGGTTAGGGTTAGGGTTCGGGTTAGGGTTCGGGTTAGGGTTAGGATTCGGGTAAGGGGTTATGGTTCGGGTTCGGGTTTGGGTTAGTGTTAGGGTTCCGGTTAAGGTTAGGTTTAGGGTTTCGGGTTAGGGTTAGGGTTAGGATTAGGGTTCGGGTTAGGGTTAGGGTAAGGGTTCGGGTTAGGTTTCGGGTAAGGGTTAGGGTTAGGGTTAGGGTTAGGGTTCCGGTTAGGGTTAGGGTTCGGGTTCGGGTTCGGGTTAGGGTTAGGGTTAGGGTTAGGGTTCGGATTAGGGTTAGGGGTAGGGTTCGGGTTAGGGTTCGGGTACGGGTTAGGTTTAGGGTTCGGGTTAGGGTTAGGGTTCGGGTTAGGGTTAGGGTTAGGGTTAGGGGTTAGGGTTAGGGTTACCGTTCGGGTTAGGGTTAGGGTTAGGGTTAGGGTTAGGTTTCGGGTTTGGGTTAGGTTTAGTGTTCGGGTTAGGGTTAGGTTTAGGGTTAGGATTAGGCTTAGGTTTCGGGTTAGGGTTAGGGTTAGGGTTAGGGTTCGGGTTCGGGGTTAGGGTTAGGTTTAGGGTTCGGGTTAGTGTTCGGGTTAGGGTTAGGATTCGGGTAAGGGGTTAGGGTTCGGGTTCGAGTTAGGATTAGGGTTATGGTTCCGGTTAGGGTTAGGGTTAGGGTTAGGGTTCGGGTTAGTGTTAGGGTTAGGGTTAGGGTTAGGGTTCATTTTATGGTTAGGGTTAGGGTTCAGGTTAGGGTTCGTGTTAGGCTTAGGGTTAGGGTTAGGGTTAGGGTTCGGGTTAGGGTTAGGGTTCGGGTTAGGGTTAGGTTTAGGGTTCGGGTTAGGGTTAGGGTTAGGGTTCGGGTTAGGGTAGGGTTACGGTTAATGTTGGGGTTCGGGTTAGGGTTAGGGTTAAGGTTCGGGTTAGGGTTAGGGTTAGGGTTATGGTTACGGTTAGGTTTCGGGTTAGGGTTAGGTTTAGGGTTAGGGTAGGGTTCGGGTTACGGTTAGGGTTAGGGTTCGGGTTAGGGTTCGGGTTAGGGTTAGGGTTAGGGTTCGGGTTAGGGTGAGGGTTAGGGTTAGGGTTCGGGTTAGGGTTAGGTTTAGGGTTAGGTTTAGGGTTAGGGTTAAGGTTCAGGGTAGCGTTAGGTTAAGGTTCGGGTTAGGGTTAGAGTTAGGGTTAGGGTTAGTGTTCGGGTTAGGGTTAGGGTTAGGGTTAGGGTTCGGGTTAGGGTTCGGGTTCAGGTTAGGGTTAGGGTTAGAGTTCGCGTTAGGGTTAGGGTTCGGGTTAGGGTTCGGGTTAGGGTTCGGGTTAGGGTTAGGGTTTGGGTTAGGGTTAGGGTTCGGGTTAGGGTTAGGATTCCGGTTAGGGTTAGGGTTAGGGTTCGGGATCGGGTTAGGGTTAGGGTTCGGGTTAGTGTTAGGGTTCGGGTTCGGGTTAGGGTTCGGGTTAGGGTTAGGATTAGGGTTAGGGTTCGGGTTCGGGTTAGGGTTCAGGTTAGGGTTAGGGTTAGTGTTAGGGTTAGGGTTAGGGTTAGGGTTCGGGTTCGGTTTAGGGTTAGTGTTAGGGTTAGGGATCGGGTTCGGGTTAGGGTTCGGGTTCGGGTTAGTGTTAGGGTTCAGGTTCGGGTTAGGGTTAGTGTTAGGGTTAGGGTTCTGGTTAGGGTTAGGTTTCGGGTTAGGGTTAGGTTTAGGGTTAGGGTTAGGGTTAGGGTTCGGATTAGGGTTAGGAGTAGGGTTCGGGTTAGGGTTCGGGTTCGAGTTAGGGTTAGGGTTAGGGTTAGGGTTAGGGTTCGGGTTCGGTTTAGGGTTAGGGTTCGGGTTAGGGTGAGGGTTAAGGTTAGGATTAGGGTTCGGGTTAGGTTTAGGGTTAGGGTTAGGGTTCGGTTTAGGGTTAGGGTTAGGGTTCGGGTTAGGGTGAGGGTTAAGGTTAGGGTTAGGGTTCGGGTTAGGTTTAGGGTTAGGGTTAGGGTTCGGGTTAGGGTTATGGTTAGGGTTTAGGTTAGGGTTCGGGTTAGGGTTAGGTTTAGGGTTAGGGTTCGGGTTAGGTTTAGGGTTAGGGTTAGGGTTCGGGTTAGGGTTAGGTTTAGGTTTAGGGTTAGGGTTAGGGTTAAGGTTCGGGGTAGGGTTAGGGTTAAGGTTCCGGTTAGGGTTAAGGTTAGGGTTAGGGTTAGGGTTCGCGTTAGGTTTCGGGTTAGGTGTCGGGTTAGGGTTAGGGTTAGGGTTCGGTTTAGGGTTACGGTTAGGTCAGGGTTCGGGTTAGGGTTAGGGTTAGGGTTAGGCTTGGGTTTAGGGTTCGGGTTCGGGTTAGGGTTAGGGTTCGGGTTAGGGTTCGGGTTAGGGTTAGGATTCGGGTAAGGGGTTAGGGTTCGGGTTCGGGGTAGGGTTAGGGTTAGGGTTGCGGTTAAGGTTAGGGTTAGGGTTCAGGTTAGGGTTAGGGTTAGGGTTCGGGTTCGGAATTGGGTTAGTGTTAGTGTTAGGGTTCGGGTTCGGGTTAGGGTTCGGTTTAGGGTTAGGGTTCGGGTTCGGGTTAGGGTTAGGGTTAGTGTTAGGGTTAGGGTTCGGGTTAGGGTTAGGGTTCGGGTTCGGGTTACGGTTAGGGTTAGGGTTAGGGTTCAGTTTCGGGTTAGGGTTGGGGTTGGGGTTAGGGTTAGGGTCAGGGTTGGGGTTAGGGTTAGGTTTAGGGTTAGTGTTCGGGTTAGGGTTAGGGTTAGGGTTAGGGTTAGGGTTAGGGTTAGGTTTCGTGTTAGGGTTAGGGTTAGGGTTAGGGTTAGGGTTCGGGTTAGGTTTAGGTTTAGGGTTCAGGTTAGGGTTCGGGTTAAGGTTAGGGTTAGGGTTAGGTTTCGGGTTACGGTAAGGGTTAGGGTAAGGGTTCGGGTTAGGGTTAGGTTTAGGGTTAGGGATAGGGTTAGGGTTAAGGTTCGGGGTAGCGTTAGGGTTAAGGTTCGGGTTAGGGTTAGGGTTAGGGTTAGTGTTCGGGTTAGGGTTAGTTTTAGGGTTAGGGTTCGGGTTAGGGTTCGGGTTCGGGTTCGGGTTAGGGTTAGGGTTAGAGTTCGCGTTAGGGTTAGGGTTCGGGTTAGGGTTCGGGTTAGGGTTCGGGTTAGGGTTAGGGTTTGGGTTAGGGTTAGGGTTCGGGTTAGGGTTAGGATTCCGGTTAGGGTTAGGGTTAGG
>JAVLSZ010000066.1:222500-235000 GCA_032313775.1 Urocyon cinereoargenteus | reverse complement strand
CGTTCGGGTTAAGTGTAGGGTTCGGGTTCGGGTTAGGTTTAGGGTTTGGGTTAGGGTTCGGGTTAGGGTGAGGGTTCGGTTAGTGTTAGGGTTCGGATTAGGGTTAGGGGTAGGGTTCGTGTTAGGGTTCGGGTTCCGGTTCGGGTTAGGGTTAGGGTTAGGGTTAGGGTTAGGGCTCGGGTTAGGGTTAGGGTTAGGGTTAGGGGTTAGGGTTAGGGTTCGGGTTAGGGTTAGGGTTACGGTTAGGGTTAGGGTTCGGGTTAGGGTTAGGGTTCGGGTTAGGGTTAGGGTTAGGGTTAGGGTTCGGGTTAGGGTTAGGGTTAGGGTTAGGGTTCGGGTTAGGGTTCGGGTTAGGGTTAGGGTTAGGGTTCAGGTTAGGGTTAGGGTTAGGGTTCAGGTTAGGGTTCGTGTTAGGCTTAGGGTTAGGGTTAGGGTTAGGGTTCGGGTTAGGGTTAGGGTTCGGGTTAGGGTTAGGTTTAGGGTTCGGGTTAGGGTTAGGGTTAGGGTTAGGGTTCGGGTTAGGGTAGGGTTACGGTTAAGGTTAGGGTTCGGGTTAGGGTTAGGGTTAAGGATCGGGTTAGAGTTAAGGTTAGGGTTATGGTTACGGTTAGGTTTCGGGTTAGGGTTAGGGTTAGGGTTAGGGTTAGGGTTCGGGTTAGGGTTACGGTTAGGGTTCGGGTTAGGGTTCGGGTTAGGGTTAGGGTTAGGGTTATGGTTCGGTTTAGGGTTCGGGTTAGGGTTAGGGTTCGGGTTAGGGTTAGGGTTAGGGTTAGGGTTCTGGTTAGGGTTAGGGTTCGGGTTAGGGTTAGGGTTAGGGTTAGGGTTAGGGTTAGGGCTCGGATTAGGGTTAGGAGTAGGGTTCGGGTTAGGGTTCGGGTTCGAGTTAGGGTTAGGGTTAGGGTTAGGGTTAGGGTTCGGGTTCGGTTTAGGTTTAGGGTTAGGGTTTGGGGTTAGGGTTAGGGTTACCGTTCGGGTTAGGGTTAGGGTTAGGGTTAGGGTTAGGGTTAGGGTTCGGGTTAGGGTTAGGGTTAGGGTTCGGGTTAGGGTGAGGGTTAAGGTTAGGGTTAGGGTTCGGGTTAGGTTTAGGGTTAGGGTTAGGGTTCGGGTTAGGGTTAGGGTTAGGGTTTAGGTTAGGGTTCGGGTTAGGGTTAGGTTTAGGGTTAGGGTTCGGGTTAGGTTTAGGGTTAGGGTTAGGGTTCGGGTTAGGGTTAGGTTTAGGGTTAGGGTTAGGGTTAGGGTTAAGGTTCGGGGTAGGGTTAGGTTTAAGGTTCGGGTTAGGGTTAGGGTTAGGGTTAGTGTTAGGGTTCGCGTTAGGTTTCGGGTTAGGTGTCGGGTTAGGGTTAGGGTTAGGGTTCGGTTTAGGGTTACGGTTAGGTCAGGGTTCGGGTTAGGGTTAGGGTTAGGGTTAGGGTTGGGGTTTGGGTTCGGGTTCGGGTTAGGGTTAGGGTTCGGGTTAGGGTTCGGGTTAGGGTTAGGATTCGGGTAAGGGGTTAGGGTTCGGGTTCGGGGTAGGGTTAGGGTTAGGGTTCCGGTTAAGGTTAGGGTTAGGGTTCAGGTTAGGGTTAGGGTTAGGGTTCGGGTTCGGAATTGGGTTAGTGTTAGTGTTAGGGTTCGGGTTCGGGTTAGGGTTCGGGTTAGGGTTAGGGTTCGGGTTTGGGTTAGGGTTAGGGTTAGTGTTAGGGTTAGGGTTCGGGTTAGGGTTCGGGTTCGGGTTACGGTTAGGGTTAGGGTTAGGGTTCAGTTTCGGGTTAGGGTTAGGGTTGGGGTTAGGGTTAGTGTCAGGGATCGGGTTAGGGTTAGGGTTAGGGTTAGTGTTCGGGTTAGGGTTAGGGTTAGGGTTAGGGTTAGGGTTAGGGTTCGGGTTAGGGTTAGGGTTAGGGTTCGGGTTAGGTTTAGGTTTAGGGTTCAGGTTAGGGTTCGGGTTAAGGTTAGGGTTAGGGTTAGGTTTCGGGTTACGGTAAGGGTTAGGGTTAGGGTTCGGGTTAGGGTTAGGGTTCGGGTTAGGGTTAGTGTTTGGGTTAGGGTTAGGGTTAGGGTTCCGGTTCGGGTTAGGTTTAGGGTTAAGGTTAGTGTTAGGTTTCGGATTAGGGTTAGGGGTAGGGTTCGGGTTAGGGTTCGGGTTCGGGTTCGGGTTAGGGTTAGGGTTAGGGTTAGGGTTAGGGTTCGGGTTAGGGTTAGGGTTAGGGTTGGGGTTAGGGTTAGGGTTCGGGTTAGGGTTAGGGTTACGGTTAGGGTTAGGGTTCGGGTTAGGGTTAGGGTTCGGGTTAGGGTTAGGGTTAGTGTTAGGGTTCGGGTTAGGGTTATGGTTAGGGTTTGGGTTAGGGTTCGGGTTAGGTTTAGGGTTAGGGTTCAGGTTAGGGTTAGGGTTAGGGTTCAGGTTAGGGTTCGTGTTAGGCTTAGGGTTAGGGTTAGGGTTAGGTTTCGGGTTAGGGTTTGGGTTCGGGTTAGGGTTAGGTTTAGGGTTCGGGTTAGGGTTAGGGTTAGGGTTCGGGTTAGGGTAGGGTTACGGTTAAGGTTAGGGTTCGGGTTAGGGTTAGGGTTAAGGTTCGGGTTAGGGTTAGGGTTAGGGTTATGGTTACGGTTAGGTTTCGGGTTAGAGTTAGGGTTAGGGTTAGGGTTAGGGTTCGGGTTAGGGTTAGGGTTAGGGTTCGGGTTAGTGTTCGGGTTAGGGTTAGGGTTAGGGTTATGGTTCGGGTTAGGGTGAGGGTTAGGGTTAGGGTTCGGGTTAGGGTTAGGGTTAGGGTTAGGGTTCTGGTTAGGGTTAGGGTTCGGGTTAGGGTTAGGGTTAGGGTTAGGGTTAGGGTTCGGATTAGGGTTAGGAGTAGGGTTCGGGTTAGGGTTCGGGTTCGAGTTAGGGTTAGGGTTAGGGTTAGGGTTAGGGTTAGGGTTCGGGTTCGGTTTAGGGTTAGGGTTAGGATTTGGGGTTAGGGTTAGGGTTACCGTTCGGGTTAGGGTTAGGGTTAGGGTTAGGGTTAGGGTTAGGGTTAGGGTTCGGGTTAGGGTTAGGGTTAGGGTTCGGGTTAGGGTGAGGGTTAAGGTTAGGGTTAGGGTTCGGGTTAGGTTTAGGGTTAGGGTTAGGGTTCGGGTTAGGGTTAGGGTTAGGGTTTAGGTTAGGGTTCGGGTTAGGGTTAGGTTTAGGGTTAGGGTTCGGGTTAGGTTTAGGGTTAGGTTTAGGGTTCGGGTTAGGGTTAGGTTTAGGTTTAGGGTTAGGGTTAGGGTTAAGGTTCGTGGTAGGGTTAGGTTTAAGGTTCGGGTTAGGGTTAGGGTTAGGTTTAGGGTTAGGGTTCGCGTTAGGTTTCGGGTTAGGTGTCGGGTTAGGGTTAGGGTTAGGGTTCGGTTTAGGGTTACGGTTAGGTCAGGGTTCGGGTTAGGGTTAGGGTTAGGTTTAGGGTTGGGGTTAGGGTTCGGGTTCGGGTTAGGGTTAGGGTTCAGGTTAGGGTTCGGGTTAGGGTTAGGATTCGGGTAAGGGGTTAGGGTTCGGGTTCGGGGTAGGGTTAGGGTTAGGGTTCCGGTTAAGGTTAGGGTTAGGGTTCAGGTTAGGGTTAGGTTTAGGGTTCGGGTTCGGAATTGGGTTAGTGTTAGTGTTAGGGTTCCGGTTCGGGTTAGGGTTCGGGTTAGGGTTAGGGTTCGGGTTTGGGTTAGGGTTAGGGTTAGTGTTAGGGTTAGGGTTCGGGTTAGGGTTAGGGTTCGGGTTCGGGTTACGGTTAGGGTTAGGGTTAGGGTTCAGTTTCGGGTTCGGGTTAGGGTTAGGATTCGGGTAAGGGGTTAGGGTTCGGGTTCGGGGTAGGGTTAGGGTTAGGGTTCCGGTTAAGGTAAGGGTTAGGGTTCAGGTTAGGGTTAGAGTTAGGGTTCGGGTTCGGAATTGGGTTAGTGTTAGGGTTAGGGATCGGGTTCGGGTTAGGGTTCGGGTTCGGGTTAGTGTTAGGGTTCAGGTTCGGGTTAGGGTTAGTGTTAGGGTTAGGGTTCGGGTTAGGGTTAGCGTTCGGGTTAAGTGTAGGGTTCGGGTTCGGGTTAGGTTTAGGGTTCGGGTTAGGGTTCGGGTTAGGGTTAGGGTTCGGTTAGGGTTAGGGTTCGGGTTAGGGTTAGGGTTAGGTTTAGGAGGTAGGGTTAGGGTTAGGGTTCGGGTTAGGGTTAGGGTTAGGGTTAGTGTTAGGGGTTAGGGTTCGGGTTAGGGTTAGGGTTCGGGTTAGGGTTAGTGTTTGGGTTAGGGTTAGGGTTAGGGTTCCGGTTCGGGTTAGGGTTAGGGTTAAGGTTAGTGTTAGGGTTCGGATTAGGGTTAGGGGTAGGGTTCGGGTTAGGGTTCGGGTTCCGGTTCGGGTTAGGGTTAGGGTTAGGGTTAGGGTTAGGGCTCGGGTTAGGGTTAGGGTTAGGGTTAGGGGTTAGGGTTAGGGTTCGGGTTAGGGTGAGGGTTACGGTTAGGGTTAGGGTTCGGGTTAGGGTTAGGGTTCGGGTTAGGGTTAGGGTTAGGGTTAGGGTTCGGGTTAGGGTTAAGGTTAGGGTTCGGGTTAGGGTTCGGGTTAGGGTTAGGGTTAGGGTTCAGGTTAGGGTTAGGGTTAGGGTTCAGGTGAGGGTTCGTGTTAGGCTTAGGGTTAGGGTTAGGGTTAGGTTTCGGGTTAGGTTTAGGGTTCGGGTTAGGGTTAGGTTTAGTGTTCGGGTTAGGGTTAGGGTTAGGGTTCGCGTTAGGCTAGGGTTACGGTTAAGGTTAGGGTTCGGGTTAGGTTTAGGGTTAAGGTTCGGGTTAGGGTTAGGGTTAGGGTTATGGTTACGGTTAGGTTTCGGGTTAGGGTTAGGGTTAGGGTTAGGGTTAGGGTTAGGGTTCGGGTTAGGGTTAGGGTTAGGGTTCGGGTTAGGGTTCGGGTTAGGGTTAGGGTTAGGGTTATGGTTCGGTTTAGGGTTCGGGTTAGGGTTAGGGTTCGGGTTAGTGTTAGGGTTAGGGTTAGGGTTCTGGTTAGGGTTAGGGTTCGGGTTAGGGTTAGGGTTAGGGTTAGGTTTAGGGTTAGGGTTCGGATTAGGGTTAGGAGTAGGGTTCGGGTTAGGGTTCGGGTTCGAGTTAGGGTTAGGGTTAGGGTTAGGGTTAGGGTTAGGGTTCGGGTTCGGTTTAGGGTTAGGGTTAGGGTTTGGGGTTAGGGTTAGGGTTACCGTTCGGGTTAGGGTTAGGGTTAGGGTTAGGGTTAGGGTTAGGGTTCGGGTTAGGGTTAGGGTTAGGGTTCGGGTTAGGGTGAGGATTAAGGTTAGGGTTAGGGTTCGGGGTAGGTTTAGGGTTAGGGTTAGGGTTCGGGTTAGGGTTAGGGTTAGGGTTTAGGTTAGGGTTCGGGTTAGGGTTAGGTTTAGGATTAGGGTTCGGGTTAGGTTTAGGGTTAGGGTTAGGGTTCGGGTTAGGGTTAGGTTTAGGTTTAGGGTTAGGTTTAGGGTTAAGGTTCGGGGTAGGGTTAGGTTTAAGGTTCGGGTTAGGGTTAGGGTTAGGGTTAGTGTTAGGGTTCGCGTTAGGTTTCGGGTTAGGTGTCGGGTTAGGGTTAGGGTTAGGGTTCGGTTTAGGGTTACGGTTAGGTCAGGGTTCGGGTTAGGGTTAGGGTTAGGGTTAGGGTTGGGGTTTGGTTTCGGGTTCGCGTTAGGGTTAGGGTACGGGTTAGGGTTCGGGTTAGGGTTAGGATTCGGGTAAGGGGTTAGGGTTCGGGTTCGGGGTAGGGTTAGGGTTAGGGTTCCGGTTAAGGTTAGGGTTAGGGTTCACTTTAGGGTTAGGGTTAGGGTTCGGGTTCGGAATTGGGTTAGTGTTAGTGTTAGGGTTCGCGTTCGGGTTAGGTTTCGGGTTAGGGTTAGGGTTCGGGTTTGGGTTAGGGTTAGGGTTAGTGTTAGGGTTAGGGTTCGGGTTAGGGTTAGGGTTCGGGTTCGGGTTACGGTTAGGGTTAGGGTTAGGGTTCAGTTTCGGGTTAGGGTTAGGGTTGGGGTTAGGGTTAGTGTCAGGGATCGGGTTAGGGTTAGGGTTAGGGTTAGTGTTCGGGTTAGGGTTAGGGTTACGGTTAGGGTTAGGGTTAGGGTTCGGGTTAGGGTTAGGGTTAGGGTTCGGGTTAGGTTTAGGTTTAGGGTTCTGGTTAGGGTTCGGGTTAAGGTTAGGGTTAGGGTTAGGTTTCGGGTTACGGTAAGGGTTAGGGTTAGGGTTCGGGTTAGTGTTAGGTTTAGGGTTAGGGTTAGGGTTAGGGTTAGGGTTAGGGTTCGGGTTAGGGTTAGGTTTAGGGTTAGGGTTCGGGTTAGGGTTCGGGTTCGGGTTAGAGTTAGGGTTAGAGTTCGGGTTAGGGTTAGGGTTCGGGTTAGGGTTCGGGTTAGGTTTCGGGTTAGGGTTAGGGTTTGGGTTAGGGTTAGGGTTCGGGTTAGGGTTAGGATTCCGGTTAGGGTTAGGGTTAGGGTTCGGGTTCGGGTTAGGGTTAGGGTTCGGGTTAGTGTTAGGGTTCGGGTTCGGGTTAGGGTTCGGGTTAGGGTTAGGGTTAGGGTTAGGGTTCGGGTTCGGGTTAGGGTTAGGGTTAGGGTTAGGGTTAGGGTTCGGGTTAGGGTTAGAGTTAGGGTTAGGGTTAGGGTTCGGGTTAGGTTTAGGTTTAGGGTTCAGGTTAGGGTTCGGGTTAAGGTTAGGGTTAGGGTTAGGTTTCGGGTTACGGTAAGGGTTAGGGTAAGGGTTCGGGTTAGGGTTAGGTTTAGGGTTAGGGTTAGGGTTAGGGTTAAGGTTCGGGGTAGCGTTAGGGTTAAGGTTCGGGTTAGGGTTAGGGTTAGGG
The DNA here is from genome assembly GCA_032313775.1 of Urocyon cinereoargenteus. Classification (NCBI taxonomy): domain Eukaryota; kingdom Metazoa; phylum Chordata; class Mammalia; order Carnivora; family Canidae; genus Urocyon; species Urocyon cinereoargenteus. The sequence goes on along the minus strand of JAVLSZ010000066.1, from coordinate 228,239 downwards.
TTAGTGTTCGGGTTAGGGTTAGTTTTAGGGTTAGGGTTCGGGTTAGGGTTCGGGTTCGTGTTAGGGTTAGGGTTAGGGTTAGAGTTCGCGTTAGGGTTAGGGTTCGGGTTAGGGTTCGGGTTAGGGTTCGGGTTAGGGTTAGGGTTTGGGTTAGGGTTAGGGTTCGGGTTAGGGTTAGGATTCCGGTTAGGGTTAGGGTTAGGGTTCGGGATCGGGTTAGGGTTAGGGTTCGGGTTAGTGTTAGGGTTCGGGTTCGGGTTAGGGTTCGGGTTAGGGTTAGGATTAGGGTTAGGGTTCGGGTTCGGGTTAGGGTTCAGGTTAGGGTTAGGTTTAGGGTTAGGGTTAGGGTTAGAGTTAGTGTTAGGGTTAGGGTTCGGGTTAGGGTTAGCGTTCGGGTTAGGGGTAGGGTACGGGTTCGGGTTAGGTTTAGGGTTCGGGTTAGGGTTCGGTTTAGGGTTAAGGTTCGGTTAGGGTTAGGGTTCGGGTTAGGGTTAGGGTTAGGTTTAGGAGGTAGGGTTAGGGTTAGGGTTCGGGTTAGGGTTAGGGTTAGGGTAGGGTTAGGGGTTAGGGTTCGGGTTAGGGTTAGGGTTCGGGTTAGGGTTAGTGTTTGGGTTAGGGTTAGGGTTAGGGTTCCGGTTCGGGTTAGGGTTAGGTTTAAGGTTAGTGTTAGGTTTCGGATTAGGGTTAGGGGTAGGGTTCGGGTTAGGGTTCGGGTTCGGGTTCGGGTTAGGGTTAGGGTTAGGGTTAGGGTTAGGGTTCGGGTTAGGGTTAGGGTTAGGGTTAGGGGTTAGGGTTAGGGTTCGGGTTAGGGTTAGGGTTACGGTTAGGGTTAGGGTTCGGGTTAGGGTTAGGGTTCGGGTTAGGGTTAGGGTTAGTGTTAGGGTTCGGGTTAGGGTTATGGTTAGGGTTCGGGTTAGGGTTCGGGTTAGGGTTAGGTTTAGGGTTCAGGTTAGGGTTAGGGTTAGGGTTCAGGTTAGGGTTCGTGTTAGGCTTAGGGTTAGGGTTAGGGTTAGGGTTCGGGTTAGGGTTAGGGTTCGGGTTAGGGTTAGGTTTAGGGTTCGGGTTAGGGTTAGGGTTAGGGTTCGGGTTAGGGTAGGGTTACGGTTAAGGTTAGGGTTCGGGTTAGGGTTAGGGTTAAGGTTCGGGTTAGGGTTAGGGTTAGGGTTATGGTTACGGTTAGGTTTCGGGTTAGGGTTAGGGTTAGGGTTAGGGTTAGGGTTCGGGTTAGGGTTAGGGTTAGGGTTCGGGTTAGTGTTCGGGTTAGGGTTAGGGTTAGGGTTATGGTTCGGGTTAGGGTGAGGGTTAGGGTTAGGGTTCGGGTTAGGGTTAGTGTTAGGGTTCTGGTTAGGGTTAGGGTTCGGGTTAGGGTTAGGGTTAGGGTTAGGGTTAGGGTTAGGGTTCGGATTAGGGTTAGGAGTAGGGTTCGGGTTAGGGTTCGGGTTCGAGTTAGGGTTAGGGTTAGGGTTCGGGTTCGGTTTAGGGTTAGGGTTAGGGTTTGGGGTTAGGGTTAGGGTTACCGTTCGGGTTAGGGTTAGGGTTAGGGTTAGGGTTAGGGTTAGGGTTCGGGTTAGGGTTAGGGTTAGGGTTCGGGTTAGGGTGAGGGTTAATGTTAGGGTTAGGTTTCGGGTTAGGTTTAGGGTTAGGGTTAGGGTTCGGGTTAGGGTTAGGGTTAGGGTTTAGGTTAGGGTACGGGTTAGGGTTAGGTTTAGGGTTAGGGTTCGGGTTAGGTTTAGGGTTAGGGTTAGGGTTCGGGTTAGGGTTAGGTTTAGGTTTAGGGTTAGGGTTAGGGTTAAGGTTCGGGGTAGGGTTAGGTTTAAGGTTCGTGTTAGGGTTAGGGTTAGGTTTAGGGTTAGGGTTCGCGTTAGGTTTCGGGTTAGGTTTCGGGTTAGGGTTAGGGTTAGGGTTCGGTTTAGGGTTACGGTTAGGTCAGGGTTCGGGTTAGGGTTAGGGTTAGGGTTAGGGTTGGGGTTAGGTTTCGGGTTCGGGTTAGGGTTAGGGTTCATGTTAGGGTTCGGGTTAGGGTTAGGATTCGGGTAAGGGGTTAGGGTTCGGGTTCGGGGTAGGGTTAGGGTTAGGGTTCCGGTTAAGGTTAGGGTTAGGGTTCAGGTTAGGGTTAGGGTTAGGGTTCGGGTTCGGAATTGGGTTAGTGTTAGTGTTAGGGTTCCGGTTCGAGTTAGGGTTCGGGTTCGGGTTAGGGTTCGGGTTCGGGTTAGGGTTAGGGTTAGTGTTAGGGTTAGGGTTCGGGTTAGGGTTAGGTTTCGGGTTCGGGTTACGGTTAGGGTTAGGGTTAGGGTTCAGTTTCGGGTTCGGGTTAGGGTTAGGATTCGGGTAAGGGGTTAGGGTTCGGGTTCGGGGTAGGGTTAGGGTTAGGGTTCCGGTTAAGGTAAGGGTTAGGGTTCAGGTTAGGGTTAGAGTTAGGGTTCGGGTTCGGAATTGGGTTAGTGTTAGGGTTAGGGATCGGGTTCGGGTTAGTGTTCGGGTTCGGGTTAGTGTTAGGTTTCAGGTTCGGGTTAGGGTTAGTGTTAGGGTTAGGGTTCGGGTTAGGGTTAGCGTTCGGGTTAAGTGTAGGGTTCGGGTTCGGGTTAGGTTTAGGGTTTGGGTTAGGGTTCGGGTTAGGGTGAGGGTTCGGTTAGTGTTAGGGTTCGGATTAGGGTTAGGGGTAGGGTTCGTGTTAGGGTTCGGGTTCCGGTTCGGGTTAGGGTTAGGGTTAGGGTTAGGGTTAGGGCTCGGGTTAGGGTTAGGGTTAGGGTTAGGGGTTAGGGTTAGGGTTCGGGTTAGGGTTAGGGTTACGGTTAGGGTTAGGGTTCGGGTTAGGGTTAGGGTTCGGGTTAGGGTTAGGGTTAGGGTTAGGGTTCGGGTTAGGGTTAGGGTTAGGGTTCGGGTTAGGGTTCGGGTTAGGGTTAGGGTTCAGGTTAGGGTTAGGGTTAGGGTTCAGGTTAGGGTTCGTGTTAGGCTTAGGGTTAGGGTTAGGGTTAGGGTTCGGGTTAGGGTTAGGGTTCGGGTTAGGGTTAGGTTTAGGGTTCGGGTTAGGGTTAGGGTTAGGGTTCAGGTTAGGGTAGGGTTACGGTTAAGGTTAGGGTTCGGGTTAGGGTTAGGGTTAAGGATCGGGTTAGGGTTAAGGTTAGGGTTATGGTTACGGTTAGGTTTCGGGTTAGGGTTAGGGTTAGGGTTAGGGTTAGGGTTCGGGTTAGGTTTCGGTTAGGGTTCGGGTTAGGGTTCGGGTTAGGGTTAGGGTTAGGGTTATGGTTCGGTTTAGGGTTCGGGTTAGGGTTAGGGTTCGGGTTAGGGTTAGGGTTAGGGTTAGGGTTCTGGTTAGGGTTAGGGTTCGGGTTAGGGTTAGGGTTAGGGTTAGGGTTAGGGTTCGGATTAGGGTTAGGAGTAGGGTTCGGGTTAGGGTTCGGGTTCGAGTTAGGGTTAGGGTTAGGGTTAGGGTTAGGGTTCGGGTTCGGTTTAGGTTTAGGGTTAGGGTTTGGGGTCAGGGTTAGGGTTACCGTTCGGGTTAGGGTTAGGGTTAGGGTTAGGGTTAGGGTTCGGGTTAGGGTTAGGGTTAGGGTTCGGGTTAGGGTGAGGGTTAAGGTTAGGGTTAGGGTTCGGGTTAGGTTTAGGGTTAGGGTTAGGGTTCGGGTTAGGGTTAGGGTTAGGGTTTAGGTTAGGGTTCGGGTTAGGGTTAGGTTTAGGGTTAGGGTTCGGGTTAGGTTTAGGGTTAGGGTTAGGGTTCGGGTTAGGGTTAGGTTTAGGGTTAGGGTTAGGGTTAAGGTTCGGGGTAGGGTTAGGTTTAAGGTTCGGGTTAGGGTTAGGGTTAGGGTTAGTGTTAGGGTTCGCGTTAGGTTTCGGGTTAGGTGTCGGGTTAGGGTTAGGGTTAGGGTTCGGTTTAGGGTTACGGTTAGGTCAGGGTTCGGGTTAGGGTTAGGGTTAGGGTTAGGGTTGGGGTTTGGGTTCGGGTTCGGGTTAGGGTTAGGGTTCGGGTTAGGGTTCGGGTTAGGGTTAGGATTCGGGTAAGGGGTTAGGGTTCGGGTTCGGGGTAGGGTTAGGGTTAGGGTTCCGGTTAAGGTTAGGGTTAGGGTTCAGGTTAGGGTTAGGGTTAGGGTTCGGGTTCGGAATTGGGTTAGTGTTAGTGTTAGGGTTCGGGTTCGGGTTAGGGTTCGGGTTAGGGTTAGGGTTCGGGTTTGGGTTAGGGTTAGGGTTAGTGTTAGGGTTAGGGTTCGGGTTAGGGTTAGGGTTCGAGTTCGGGTTACGGTTAGGGTTAGGGTTAGGGTTCAGTTTCGGGTTAGGGTTAGGGTTGGGGTTAGGGTTAGTGTCAGGGATCGGGTTAGGGTTAGGGTTAGGGTTAGTGTTCGGGTTAGGGTTAGGGTTAGGGTTAGGGTTAGGGTTAGGGTTCGGGTTAGGGTTAGGGTTAGGGTTCGGGTTAGGTTTAGGTTTAGGGTTCAGGTTAGGGTTCGGGTTAAGGTTAGGGTTAGGGTTAGGTTTCGGGTTACGGTAAGGGTTAGGGTTAGGGTTCGGGTTAGGGTTAGGGTTCGGGTTAGGGTTAGTGTTTGGGTTAGGGTTAGGGTTAGGGTTCCGGTTCGGGTTAGGTTTAGGGTTAAGCTTAGTGTTAGGTTTCGGATTAGTGTTAGGGGTAGGGTTCGGGTTAGGGTTCGGGTTCGGGTTCGGGTTAGGGTTAGGGTTAGGGTTAGGGTTAGGGTTCGGGTTAGGGTTAGGTTTAGGGTTGGGGTTAGGGTTAGGGTTCGGGTTAGGGTTAGGGTTACGGTTAGGGTTAGGGTTCGGGTTAGGGTTAGGGTTCGGGTTAGGGTTAGGGTTAGTGTTAGGGTTCGGGTTAGGGTTATGGTTAGGGTTTGGGTTAGGGTTCGGGTTAGGTTTAGGGTTAGGGTTCAGGTTAGGGTTAGGGTTAGGGTTCAGGTTAGGGTTCGTGTTAGGCTTAGGGTTAGGGTTAGGGTTAGGTTTCGGGTTAGGGTTTGGGTTCGGGTTAGGTTTAGGTTTAGGGTTCGGGTTAGGGTTAGGGTTAGGGTTCGGGTTAGGGTAGGGTTACGGTTAAGGTTAGGGTTCGGGTTAGGGTTAGGGTTAAGGTTCGGGTTAGGGTTAGGGTTAGGGTTATGGTTACGGTTAGGTTTCGGGTTAGAGTTAGGGTTAGGGTTAGGGTTAGGGTTCGGGTTAGGGTTAGGGTTAGGGTTCGGGTTAGTGTTCGGGTTAGGGTTAGGGTTAGGGTTATGGTTCGGGTTAGGGTGAGGGTTAGGGTTAGGGTTCGGGTTAGGGTTAGGGTTAGGGTTAGGGTTCTGGTTAGGGTTAGGGTTCGGGTTAGGGTTAGGGTTAGGGTTAGGGTTAGGGTTCGGATTAGGGTTAGGAGTAGGGTTCGGGTTAGGGTTCGGGTTCGAGTTAGGGTTAGGGTTAGGGTTAGGGTTAGGGTTAGGGTTCGGGTTCGGTTTAGGGTTAGGGTTAGGATTTGGGGTTAGGGTTAGGGTTACCGTTCGGGTTAGGTTTAGGGTTAGGGTTAGGGTTAGGGTTAGGGTTCGGGTTAGGGTTAGGGTTAGGGTTCGGGTTAGGGTGAGGGTTAAGGTTAGGGTTAGGGTTCGGGTTAGGTTTAGGGTTAGGGTTAGGGTTCGGGTTAGGGTTAGGGTTAGGGTTTAGGTTAGGGTTCGGGTTAGGGTTAGGTTTAGGGTTAGGGTTCGGGTTAGGTTTAGGGTTAGGTTTAGGGTTCGGGTTAGGGTTAGGTTTAGGTTTAGGGTTAGGGTTAGGGTTAAGGTT
>JAVLSZ010000066.1:202500-217500 GCA_032313775.1 Urocyon cinereoargenteus | reverse complement strand
TTAGGGTTAGGTTTAGGGTTCGGGTTCGGGTTAGGGTTAGGGTTAGGATTAAGGTTAGGTTTAGGGTTCAGATTAGTCTTAGGTGTAGGGTTCGGGTTAGGGTTCGGGTTCGGGTTAGGGTTAGGGTTAGGGTTAGGGTTTGGTTTAGTGTTAGGGTTAGGGTTAGGGTTAGGGTTAGGGTTAGGGTTCGGGTTCGGGTTAGGGTTCGGGTTCGTGTTAGGGATAGGGTTCGGTTTAGGGCTGGGTTAGGGTTCGGGTTAGGGTTCGGGTTAGGGTTAGGGTTAGGGTTAGGGTTCGGATTAGGGTTAGGGTTAGGGTTAGGGTTAGGGTTATGGTTAGGGTTAGGGTTCGGGTTAGGGTTAGGGTTAGGGTTCGGGTTAGGGTTAGGGTTCGGGTTAGGGTTAGGGTTAGGGTTCTGGTTCGGGTTAGGGTTAGGGTTCCGGTTAAGGTTAGGGTTAGGGTTCGGGTTAGGTTTAGGGTTAGTGTTAGGGTTAGGGTTCGGGTTAGTGTTAGGGTTAGGGTTCGGGTTAGGGTTAGGGTTCGGGTTAGTGTTAGGGTCGGGTTCGGGTTAGGGTTAGAGTTTGGGATAGGTTTCGGTTTAGGGTTAGTGTTCGGCTTAGGGTTAGGGTTCGGGTTAGGGTTAGGGTTAGTGTTAGGGTTAGGGTTCGGGTTAGGGTTAGGGTTCGGGTTCGGGTTACAGTTAGGGTTAGGGTTAGGGTTCGGTTTTGGGTTAGTGTTAGGGTTAGGGTTAGGGTTAGGGCCAGGGTTCGGGTTAGGGTTCGGGTTCGGGTTAGGGTTAGGTTTAGGGTTAGGGTTACGGTTCGGGTTAGGGTTACGGTTAGCGTTAGGGGTTAGGGTTAGTGTAGGGTTCGGTTTACGGTTAGGGTTAGGGTTAGGTTTCGGGTTAGGGTTAGGGTTAGGGTTCCGGTTAAGGTTAGGGTTAGGGTTCGGGTTAGGGTTAGGGTTAGGTTTAGGGTTAGGGTTAGGGTTCGGGTTAGGGTTCGGGTTAGGGTTAGGGTTAGGGTAAGGGTTAGTTTTCGGGTTAGGGTTAGGGTTCGGGTTCGGGTTGGGTAGGGTTAGGGTTAGGGTTAGGGTTCGGATTAGTGTTAGGGGTAGGGTTCGGGTTAGGGTTCGGGTTCGGGTTAGGGTTAGGGATAGGGTTAGGGTTAGGGTTAGGGTTAGGGTTAGGGTTCGGGTTCGGGTTAGGCTTAGGGTTAGGATTAGGGTTAGGGTTCGGGTTAGGGTTAGGGTTAGGGTTCAGGTTAGGGTTCGGTTTTGGGTTAGGTTAGGGTTAGGGTTCGGGTTAGGGTTAGGGTTAGGGTTAGGTTTAGGGTTAGGGTTTGGGTTAGGGTTAGGGTTAGGGTTAGGGTTAGGGTTAAGTTTCGGGTTAGGGTTAGGGTTAAGGTTCGGGTTAGGGTTAGAGTTTGGGTTAGGTTTCGGGTTAGGGTTAGGGTTCGCGTTAGGGTTAGGGTTCGGGTTAGGGCTGGGTTAGTGTTAGGGTTAGGGTTCGGGTTAGGGTTAGGGTTCGGGTTCGGGTTACGGTTAGGGCTAGGGTTCGGTTTCGGTTTAGGGTTCGGGATAGGGTTAGGGTTCGGGTTAGGGTTAGGGTTCGGGTTTGGGTTATGGTTAGGGTTCGGGTTCGGTTTAGGGTTAGGGTTAGGGTTAGGGTAAGGGTTAGGTTTCGGATTAGGTTTAGGGGTAGGGTACGGGTTAGGGTTCGGGTTCGGTTTAGTGTTAGGTTTAGGGTTAGGGTTAGGGTTCGGTTTACGGTTATGGTTAGGGTTAGGGGTTAGTGTTAGGGTTAGGGTTTGGGTTAGGGTTAGGGTTAGGTTTAGGGTTAGGGTTAGGGTTCGGGTTAGGGTTAGGTTTAGGGTTCGGGTTAGTGTTAGGGTTAGGGTTAGGTTTAGGGTTCGGGTTCGGGTTAGGGTTAGGGTTAGTGTTCGGGTTATGGTTAGGGTTAGGGTTCGGGATGGGTTCGGGTTAGGTTTAGGGTTAGGGTTCGGGTTCAGGTTAGGTTTAGGGTTCGGGTTAGTGTTCGGGTTAGGGTTAGGTTTCGGGTTAGGTTTAGGGTTCGGTTTAGGGTTAGTGTTAGGGTTAGGAGGTAGGGTTAGGGTTAGGTTTCGGGTTAGGGTTAGGGTGAGGGTTAGGGTTAAGGGTTAGGGTTCGGGTTAGGGTTAGGGTTCGGGTTAGGGTTAGGGTTAGGGTTAGGATTAGGGTTCAGGTTCGGTTTAGGGTTAGGGTTAGGATTAAGGTTAGGGTTAGGGTTCGGATTAGTGTTAGGTGTAGGGTTCGGGTTAGGGTTCGGGTTCAAGTTAGGGTTAGGGTTAGGGTTAGGGTACAGGTTAGGTTTAGGGTTCGGTTTAGTGTTAGGGTTAGGGTTCGGGTTCGGGTTAGGGTTAGGGTTCGGGTTAGTGTTAGGATTAGGGTTCGGATTAGGGTTAGGGTTAGGGTTATGGTTAGGTTTAGGGTTCGGGTTAGGGTTAGGATTAGGGTTAGGGTTCGGGGCAGGGTGAGGGTTAGGGTTAGGGTTCGGGTTAGGGTTAGGGTTAGGGTTCGGGTTAGGGTTCGGGTTAGGGTTAGGGTTAGGGTTCAGGTTAGGGTTAGGGTTAGGGTTCAGGTTAGGGTTCGTGTTAGGCTTAGGGTTAGGGTTAGGTTTAGGGTTCGGGTTAGGGTTAGGGTTCGGGTTAGGGTTAGGTTTAGGGTTCGGGTTAGGGTTAGGGTAAGGGTTCGGGTTAGGGTAGGGTTACGGTTAAGGTTAGGGTTCCGGTTAGGGTTAGGGTTAAGGTTCGGGTTAGGGTTAGGGTTAGGGTTATGGTTACGGTTAGGTTTCGGGTTAGGGTTAGGGTTAGGGTTAGGGTTAGGGTTAGGGTTAGGGTTCGGGTTAGGGTTAGGGTTAGGGTTCGGGTTAGGGTTCGGGTTAGGGTTAGGGTTAGGGTTATGGTTCGGTTTAGGGTTCGGGTTAGGGTTAGGGTTCGGGTTAGGGTTAGGGTTAGGGTTAGGGTTCTGGTTAGGGTTAGGGTTCGGGTTAGGGTTAGGGTTAGGGTTAGGGTTAGGGTTCGGATTAGGGTTAGGAGTAGGGTTCGGGTTAGGGTTCGGGTTCGAGTTAGGGTTAGGGTTAGGGTTAGGGTTAGGGTTCGGGTTCGGTTTAGGGTTAGGGTTAGGGTTTGGGGTTAGGGTTAGGGTTACCGTTCGGGTTAGGGTTAGGGTTAGGGTTAGGGTTAGGGTTCGGGTTCGGGTTAGGGTTAGGGTTAGGGTTCGGGTTAGGGTGAGGGTTAAGGTTAGGGTTAGGGTTCGGGTTAGGTTTAGGTTTAGGGTTAGGGTTCGGGTTAGGGTTAGGGTTAGGGTTTAGGTTAGGGTTCGGGTTAGGGTTAGGTTTAGGGTTAGGGTTCGGGTTAGGTTTAGGGTTAGGGTTAGGGTTCGGATTAGGGTTAGGTTTAGGTTTAGGGTTAGGGTTAGGGTTAAGGTTCGGGGTAGGGTTAGGTTTAAGGTTCGGGTTAGGGTTAGGGTTAGGGTTAGTGTTAGGGTTCGCGTTAGGTTTCGGGTTAGGTGTCGGGTTAGGGTTAGGGTTAGGGTTCGGTTTAGGGTTACGGTTAGGTCAGGGTTCGGGTTAGGGTTATGGTTAGGGTTAGGGTTGGGGTTTGGGTTCGGGTTCGGGTTAGGGTTAGGGTTCGGGTTAGGGTTCGGGTTAGGGTTAGGATTCGGGTAAGGGGTTAGGGTTCGGGTTCGGGGTAGGGTTAGGGTTAGGGTTCCGGTTAAGGTTAGGGTTAGGGTTCAGGTTAGGGTTAGGGTTAGGGTTCGGGTTCGGAATTGGTTAGTGTTAGTGTTAGGGTTCGGGTTCGGGTTAGGGTTCGGGTTAGGGTTAGGGTTCGGGTTTGGGTTAGGGTTAGGGTTAGTGTTAGGGTTAGGGTTCGGGTTAGGGTTAGGGTTCGGGTTCGGGTTACGGTTAGGGTTAGGGTTAGGGTTCAGTTTCGGGTTAGGGTTAGGGTTGGGGTTAGGTTTAGTGTCAGGGATCGAGTTAGGGTTAGGGTTAGGGTTAGTGTTCGGGTTAGGGTTAGGGTTAGGGTTAGGGTTAGGGTTAGGGTTCGGGTTAGGGTTAGGGTTAGGGTTCGGGTTAGGTTTAGGTTTAGGGTTCAGGTTAGGGTTCGGGTTAAGGTTAGGGTTAGGGTTAGGTTTCGAGTTACGGTAAGGGTTAGGGTTAGGGTTCGGGTTAGGGTTAGGGTTCGGGTTAGGGTTAGTGTTTGGGTTAGGGTTAGGGTTAGGGTTCCGGTTCGGGTTAGGGTTAGTGTTAAGGTTAGTGTTAGGTTTCGGATTAGGGTTAGGGGTAGGGTTCGGGTTAGGGTTCGGGTTCGGGTTCGGGTTCGGGTTAGGGTTAGGGTTAGGGTTAGGGTTCGGGTTAGGGTTAGGGTTAGGGTTAGGGGTTAGGGTTAGGGTTCGGGTTAGGGTTAGGGTTGCGGTTAGGGTTAGGGTTCGGGTTAGGGTTAGGGTTCGGGTTAGGGTTAGGGTTAGTGTTAGGGTTCGGGTTAGGGTTATGGTTAGGGTTCGGGTTAGGGTTCGGGTTAGGGTTAGGGTTAGGGTTCAGGTTAGGGTTAGGGTTAGGGTTCAGGTTAGGGTTCGTGTTAGGCTTAGGGTTAGGGTTAGGGTTAGGTTTCGGGTTAGGGTTAGGGTTCGGGTTAGGGTTAGGTTTAGGGTTCGGGTTAGGGTTAGGGTTAGGGTTCGGGTTAGGGTAGGGTTACGGTTAAGGTAAGGGTTCGGGTTAGGGTTAGGGTTAAGGTTCCCGTTAGGGTTAGGGTTAGGGTTATGGTTACGGTTAGGTTTCGGGTTAGGGTTAGGGTTAGGGTTAGGGTTAGGGTTCGGGTTAGGGTTAGGGTTAGGGTTCGGGTTAGTGTTCGGGTTAGGGTTAGGGTTAGGGTTAGGGTTCGGGTTAGGGTTAGGGTTAGGGTTAGGGTTAGTGTTCGGGTTAGGGTTAGGGTTAGGGTTATGGTTCGGGTTAGGGTGAGGGTTAGGGTTAGGGTTCGGGTTAGGGTTAGGGTTAGGGTTAGGGTTCTGGTTAGGGTTAGGGTTCGGGTTAGGGTTAGGGTTAGGGTTAGGGTTAGGGTTCGGATTAGGGTTAGGAGTAGGGTTCGGGTTAGGGTTCGGGTTCGAGTTATGGTTAGGGTTAGGGTTAGGGTTAGGGTTAGGGTTCGGGTTAGGGTGAGGGTTAGGGTTAGGGTTCGGGTTAGGGTTAGGGTTAGGGTTCGGGTTAGGTTTAGGTTTAGGGTTCAGGTTAGGGTTCGGGTTAAGGTTAGGGTTAGGGTTAGGTTTAGGGTTCAGGTTAGGGTTCGGGTTAAGGTTAGGGTTAGGGTTAGGTTTCGGGTTATGGTAAGGGTTATGGTTAGGGTTCGGGTTAGGGTTAGGGTTCGGGTTAGGGTTAGTGTTCGGGTTAGGGTTAGGGTTAGGGTTCCGGTTCGGGTTAGGTTTAGGGTTAAGGTTAGTGTTAGGTTTCGGATTAGGGTTAGGGGTAGGGTTCGGGTTAGGGTTCGGGTTCGGGTTCGGGTTAGGGTTAGGGTTAGGGTTAGGGTTAGGGTTCGGGTTAGGGTTAGGGTTAGGGTTAGGGGTTAGGGTTAGGGTTCGGGTTAGGGTTAGGTTTACGGTTAGGGTTAGGGTTCGGGTTAGGGTTAAGGTTCGGGTTAGGGTTAGGGTTAGTGTTAGGGTTCGGGTTAGGGTTATGGTTAGGGTTCGGGTTAGGGTTCGGGTTAGGGTTAGGGTTAGGGTTCAGGTTAGGGTTAGGGTTAGGGTTCAGGTTAGGGTTCGTGTTAGGCTTAGGGTTAGGGTTAGGGTTAGGTTTCGGGTTAGGGTTAGGGTTCGGGTTAGGGTTAGGTTTAGGGTTCGGGTTAGGGTTAGGGTTAGGGTTCGGGTTAGGGTAGGGTTACGGTTAAGGTTAGGGTTCGGGTTAGGGTTAGGGTTAAGGTTCGGGTTAGGGTTAGGGTTAGGGTTATGGTTACGGTTAGGTTTCGGGTTAGGGTTAGGGTTAGGGATAGGGTTAGGGTTCGGGTTAGGGTTAGGGTTAGGGTTCGGGTTAGTGTTCGGGTTAGGGTTAGGGTTAGGGTTATGGTTCGGGTTAGGGTGAGGGTTAGGGTTAGGGTTCGGGTTAGGGTTAGGGTTAGGGTTAGGGTTCTGGTTAGGGTTTAGGGTTCGGGTTAGGGTTAGGGTTAGGGTTAGGGTTAGGGTTCGGATTAGGGTTAGGAGTAGGGTTCGGGTTAGGGTTCGGGTTCGAGTTAGGGTTAGGGTTAGGGTTAGGGTTAGGGTTAGGGCTCGGGTTAGGTTTAGGGTTAGGGTTAGGGGTTATGGTTAGGGTTCGGGTTAGGGTTAGGGTTACGGTTAGGGTTAGGGTTCGGGTTAGGGTTAGGGTTCGGGTTAGGGTTAGGGTTAGGGTTAGGGTTCGGGTTAGGGTTAGGGTTAGGGTTTGGGTTCGGGTTAGGGTTCGGGTTCGGGTTAGAGTTAGGGTTAGAGTTCGGGTTAGGGTTAGGGTTCGGGTTAGGGTTCGGGTTAGGGTTCGGGTTAGGGTTAGGGTTAGGGTTCGGGTTAGGGTGAGGGTTAAGGTTAGGGTTAGGGTTCGGGTTAGGTTTAGGGTTAGGGTTAGGGTTCGGGTTAGGGTTAGGGTTAGGGTTTAGGTTAGGGTTCGGGTTAGGGTTAGGTTTAGGGTTAGGGTTCGGGTTAGGTTTAGGGTTAGGGTTAGGGTTCGGGTTAGGGTTAGGTTTAGGTTTAGGGTTAGGGTTAGGGTTAAGGTTCGGGGTAGGGTTAGGTTTAAGGTTCGGGTTAGGGTTAGGGTTAGGTTTAGGGTTAGGGTTCGCGTTAGGTTTCGGGTTAGGTGTCGGGTTAGGGTTAGGGTTAGGGTTCGGTTTAGGGTTACGGTTAGGTCAGGGTTCGGGTTAGGGTTAGGGTTAGGTTTAGGGTTGGGGTTAGGGTTCGGGTTCGGGTTAGGGTTAGGGTTCAGGTTAGGGTTCGGGTTAGGGTTAGGATTCGGGTAAGGGGTTAGGGTTCGGTTTCGGGGTAGGGTTAGGGTTAGGGTTCCGGTTAAGGTTAGGCTTAGGGTTCAGGTTAGGGTTAGGGTTAGGGTTCGGGTTCGGAATTGGGTTAGTGTTAGTGTTAGGGTTCCGGTTCGGGTTAGGGTTCGGGTTAGGGTTAGGGTTCGGGTTCGGGTTAGGGTTAGGGTTAGTGTTAGGTTTAGGGTTCGGGTTAGGGTTAGGGTTCGGGTTCGGGTTACGGTTAGGGTTAGGGTTAGGGTTCAGTTTCGGGTTCGGGTTAGGGTTAGGATTCGGGTAAGGGGTTAGGGTTCGGGTTCGGGGTAGGGTTAGGGTTAGGGTTCCGGTTAAGGTAAGGGTTAGGGTTCAGGTTAGGGTTAGAGTTAGGGTTCGGGTTCGGAATTGGGTTAGTGTTAGGGTTAGGGATCGGGTTCGGGTTAGGGTTCGGGTTCGGGTTAGTGTTAGGGTTCAGGTTCGGGTTAGGGTTAGTGTTAGGGTTAGGGTTCGGGTTAGGGTTAGCGTTCGGGTTAAGTGTAGGGTTCGGGTTCGGGTTAGGTTTAGGGTTCGGGTTAGGGTTCGGGTTAGGGTTAGGGTTCGGTTAGGGTTAGGGTTCGGGTTAGGGTTACGGTTAGGTTTAGGAGGTAGGGTTAGGGTTAGGGTTCGGGTTAGGGTTAGGGTTAGGGTTAGTGTTAGGGGTTAGGGTTCGGGTTAGGGTTAGGGTTCGGGTTAGGGTTAGTGTTTGGGTTAGGGTTAGGGTTAGGGTTCCGGTTCGGGTTAGGGTTAGGGTTAAGGTTAGTGTTAGGGTTCGGATTAGGGTTAGGGGTAGGGTTCGGGTTAGGGTTCGGGTTCCGGTTCGGGTTAGGGTTAGGGTTAGGGTTAGGGTTAGGGCTCGGGTTAGGGTTAGGGTTAGGGTTAGGGGTTAGGGTTAGGGTTCGTGTTAGGGTTAGGGTTACGGTTAGGGTTAGGGTTCGGGTTAGGGTTAGGGTTCGGGTTAGGGTTAGGGTTAGGGTTAGGGTTCGGGTTAGGGTTAGGGTTAGGGTTCGGGTTAGGGTTCGGGTTAGGGTTAGGGTTAGGGTTCAGGTTAGGGTTAGGGTTAGGGTTCAGGTTAGGGTTCGTGTTAGGCTTAGGGTTAGGGTTAGGGTTAGGTTTCGGGTTAGGGTTAGGGTTCGGGTTAGGGTAGGGTTACGGTTAAGGTTAGGGTTCGGGTTAGGTTTAGGGTTAAGGTTCGGGTTAGGGTTAGGGTTAGGGTTATGGTTACGGTTAGGTTTCGGGTTAGGGTTAGGGTTAGGGTTAGGGTTAGGGTTCGGGTTAGGTTTAGGGTTAGGGTTCGGGTTAGGGTTCGGGTTAGGATTAGGGTTAGGGTTATGGTTCGGTTTAGGGTTCGGGTTAGGGTTAGGGTTCGGGTTAGGTTTAGGGTTAGGGTTAGGGTTCTGGTTAGGGTTAGGGTTCGGGTTAGGGTTAGGGTTAGGGTTAGGGTTAGGGTTCAGATTAGGGTTAGGAGTAGGGTTCGGGTTAGGGTTCGGGTTCGAGTTAGGGTTAGGGTTAGGGTTAGGGTTAGGGTTAGGGTTCGGGTTCGGTTTAGGGTTAGGGTTAGGGTTTGGGGTTAGGGTTAGGGTTACCGTTCGGGTTAGGGTTAGGGTTAGGGTTAGGGTTAGGGTTCGGGTTCGGGTTAGGGTTAGGGTTAGGGTTCGGGTTAGGGTGAGGGTTAAGGTTAGGGTTAGGGTTCGGGTTAGGTTTAGGGTTAGGGTTAGGGTTCGGGTTAGGGTTAGGGTTAGGGTTTAGGTTAGGGTTCGGGTTAGGGTTAGGTTTAGGATTAGGGTTAGGGTTAGGTTTAGGGTTAGGGTTAGGGTTCGGGTTAGGGTTAGGTTTAGGTTTAGGGTTAGGTTTAGGGTTAAGGTTCGGGGTAGGGTTAGGTTTAAGGTTCGGGTTAGGGTTAGGGTTAGGGTTAGTGTTAGGGTTCGCGTTAGGTTTCGGGTTAGGTGTCGGGTTAGGGTTAGGTTTAGGGTTCGGTTTAGGGTTACGGTTAGGTCAGGGTTCGGGTTAGGGTTAGGGTTAGGGTTAGGGTTGGGGTTTGGGTTCGGGTTCGGGTTAGGGTTAGGGTTCGGGTTAGGGTTCGGGTTAGGGTTAGGATTCGGGTAAGGGGTTAGGGTTCGGGTTCGGGGTAGGGTTAGGGTTAGGGTTCCGGTTAAGGTTAGGGTTAGTGTTCAGGTTAGGGTTAGGGTTAGGGTTCGGGTTCGGAATTGGGTTAGTGTTAGTGTTAGGGTTCGGGTTCGGGTTAGGGTTCGGGTTAGGGTTAGGGTTCGGGTTTGGGTTAGGGTTAGGGTTAGGGTTAGGGTTAGGGTTCGGGTTAGGGTTAGGGTTCGGGTTCGGGTTACGGTTAGGGTTAGGGTTAGGGTTCATTTTCGGGTTAGGGTTAGGGTTGGGGTTAGGGTTAGTGTCAGGGATCGGGTTAGGGTTAGGGTTAGGGTTAGTGTTCGGGTTAGGGTTAGGGTTAGGGTTAGGGTTAGGGTTAGGGTTAGGGTTCGGGTTAGGGTTAGGGTTAGGGTTCGGGTTAGGTTTAGGTTTAGGGTTCAGGTTAGGGTTCGGGTTAAGGTTAGGGTTAGGGTTAGGTTTCGGGTTACGGTAAGGGTTAGGGTTAGGGTTCGGGTTAGTGTTAGGTTTAGGGTTAGGGTTAGGGTTAGGGTTAAGGTTCGGGGTAGCGTTAGGGTTAAGGTTCGGGTTAGGGTTAGGGTTAGGGTTAGGGTTAGGGTTCGGGTTAGGGTTAGGTTTAGGGTTAGGGTTCGGGTTAGGGTTCGGGTTCGGGTTAGAGTTAGGGTTAGAGTTCGGGTTAGGGTTAGGGTTCGGGTTAGGGTTCGGGTTAGGTTTCAGGTTAGGGTTAGGGTTTGGGTTAGGGTTAGGGTTCGGGTTAGGGTTAGGATTCCGGTTAGTGTTAGGGTTAGGGTTCGGGTTCGGGTTAGGGTTAGGGTTCGGGTTAGTGTTAGGGTTCGGGTTCGGGTTAGGGTTCGGGTTAGGGTTAGGGTTAGGGTTAGGGTTCGGGTTCGGGTTAGGGTTCAGGTTAGGGTTAGGGTTAGTGTTAGGGTTAGGGTTCGGGTTCGGTTTAGGGTTAGTGTTAGGGTTAGGGATCGGGTTCGGTTTAGGGTTCGGGTTCGGGTTAGTGTTAGGGTTCAGGTTCGGGTTAGGGTTAGTGTTAGGGTTAGGGTTCGGGTTAGGGTTAGCGTTCGGGTTAGGGGTAGGGTTCGGGTTCGGGTTAGGTTTAGGGTTCGGGTTAGGGTTCGGGTTAGGGTTAGGGTTCGGTTAGGGTTAGGGTTCGGGTTCGGGTTAGGGTTAGGTTTAGGAGGTAGGGTTAGGGTTAGGGTTCGGGTTAGGGTTAGGGTTAGGGTTAGGGTTAGGGGTTAGGGTTCGGGTTAGGGTTAGGGTTCGGGTTAGGGTTAGTGTTTGGGTTAGGGTTAGGGTTAGGGTTCCGGTTAGGGTTAGGATTAGGGTTAAGGTTAGTGTTAGGGTTCGGATTAGGGTTAGGGGTAGGGTTCGGGTTAGGGTTTGGGTTCGGATTCGGGTTAGGGTTAGGGTTAGGTTTAGGGTTCGGGTTAGGGTTAGGGTTAGGGTTAGGGGTTAGGGTTAGGGTTCAGGTTAGGGTTAGGGTTACGGTTAGGGTTAGGGTTCGGGTTAGGGTTAGGGTTCGGGTTAGGGTTAGGGTTAGGGATAGGGTTCGGTTTAGGGTTAGGGTTAGGGTTCGGGTTAGGGTTCGGTTTAGGGTTAGGTTTAGGGTTAGGGTTCGGGTTAGGTTTAGGGTTAGGGTTAGGGTTCGGTTTAGGGTCAGGGTTAGGGTTAGGGATAGGGTTCGGGTTAGGGTTAGGGTTAACGTTCGGGTTAGGGTTAGGGTTAGGTTGAGGGTTCGTGTTCGGCTTAGGGTTAGGGTTTGGGTTAGGGTTCGGGTTCGGGTTAGGGTTAGGGTTAGGGTTAGGGTTAGGGTTCGGGTTAGGGTTAGGGTTAGGGATCGGTTAGGGTTCAGGTTCGGGTTAGGGTTAGGGTTAGGGTTAGAGATCTGGTTAGTGTTAGGGTTCGGGTTAAGGTTAGGTTTAGGGTTAGGTTTAGGGTTAGTGTTAGGGTTAGGGTTCGGATTAGGGTTAGGGGTAGAGTTCGGGTTAGGGTTCCGGTTCGGGTTAGGTTTAGGGTTAGGTTTAGGGTTAGGGTTAGGGTTAAGTTTAGGGTTAGGTTTAGGGTTCGGGTTACGGTTAGGGTTAGGGTTCAGGTTAGGGTTCGGGTTAGGGTTAGGGTTAGGGTTCAGGTTAGGGTTTGGATTAGGGTTGGGGTTTGGGTTCGGATTAGGTTTAGGGTTAGGGTTAGGGTTAGGGTTAAGGTTCGGGGTAGGGTTAGGGTTAAGGTTCAGGTTAGGGTTAGGGTTAGGGTTCGGGTTAGGCTTAGGGTTAGGGTTAGGGTTAGGGTTCGGGTTAGGGTTAGGGTTCGGGTTAGGGTTAGGTTTAGGGTTCGGGTTAGGGTTAGGGTTCGGGTTAGGGTTAGGTTTAGGGTTCAGGTTAGGGTTAGGGTTAGGGTTCGGTTTAGGGATAGGGTTACGGTTATGGTTAGGGTTCGGGATAGGGTTAGGGTTCGGGTTCGTGTTAGGGTTAGTGTTAGGGTTATGGTTACGGTTAGTGTTCGGGTTAGGGTTAGGGTTAGGGTTAGGGTTAGGGTTAAGGTTCGGGTTAGGGTTAGGGTTAAGGTTCGGGATAGGGTTCGAGTTTGGGTTAGGTTTCGGGTTAGGGTTAGGGTTCGCTTTAGGTTTAGGGTTCGGGTTAGGGTTAGGGTTAGTGTAAGGGTTAGGGTTCGGTTTAGGGTTAGGGTTCGGGTTCGGGTTACTGTTAGGGTTAGGGTTAGGGTTCGGTTTCGGGTTAGGGTTCGGGATAGGGTTAGGGTTCGGGTTATGGTTAGGGTTCGGTTTCGGGTTAGGGTTAGGGTTCGGGTTCGGTTTAGGGTTAGGGTTAGGGTTAGGGTTCGGATTAGGGTTAGCGGTAGGGTACGGGTTAGGGTTCGTGTTCGGGTTAGTGTTAGGGTTAGGGTAGGGTTAGGGTTCGGGTTACGGTTCGGGTTAGGGTTAGGGTTAGGTTTAGGGTTAGGGTTAGGGTTCGGGTTAGGGTTAGGGTTAGGGTTAGGGTTCTGGTTAGGGTTAGGGTTCGGGTTAGGTTTAGGGTTAGGGTTAGGGTTAGGGTTCGGATTAGGGTTAGGAGTAGGGTTCGGGTTGGGGTTCGGGTTCGAGTTAGGGTTAGGGTTAGGGTTAGGGTTAGGGTTAGGGTTCGGGTTCGGTTTAGGGTTAGGGTTAGGGTTTGGGGTTAGGGTTAGGGTTACCGTTCGGGTTAGGGTTAGGGTTAGGGTTAGGGTTAAGGTTCGGGTTAGGGTTAGGGTTAGGGTTCGGGTTAGGGTGAGGGTTAAGGTTAGGGTTAGGGTTCGGGTTAGGTTTAGGGTTAGGGTTAGGGTTCGGGTTAGGGTTAGGGTTAGGGTTTAGGTTAGGGTTCGGGTTAGGGTTAGGTTTAGGATTAGGGTTAGGGTTAGGTTTAGGGTTAGGGTTAGGGTTCGGGTTAGGGTTAGGTTTAGGTTTAGGGTTAGGTTTAGGGTTAAGGTTCGGGGTAGGGTTAGGTTTAAGGTTCGGGTTAGGGTTAGGGTTAGGGTTAGTGTTAGGGTTCGCGTTAGGTTTCGGGTTAGGTGTCGGGTTAGGGTTAGGGTTAGGGTTCGGTTTAGGGTTACGGTTAGGTCAGGGTTCGGGTTAGGGTTAGGGTTAGGGTTAGGGTTGGGGTTTGGGTTCGGGTTCGGGTTAGGGTTAGGGTTCGGGTTAGGGTTCGGGTTAGGGTTAGGATTCGGGTAAGGGGTTAGGGTTCGGGTTCGGGGTAGGGTTAGGGTTAGGGTTCCGGTTAAGGTTAGGGTTAGGGTTCAGGTTAGGGTTAGGGTTAGGGTTCGGGTTCGGAATTGGGTTAGTGTTAGTGTTAGGGTTCGGGTTCGGGTTAGGGTTCGAGTTAGGGTTAGGGTTCGGGTTTGGGTTAGGGTTAGGGTTAGTGTTAGGGTTAGGGTTCGGGTTAGGGTTAGGGTTCGGGTTCGGGTTACGGTTAGGGTTAGGGTTAGGGTTCATTTTCGGGTTAGGGTTAGGGTTGGGGTTAGGGTTAGTGTCAGGGATCGGGTTAGGGTTAGGGTTAGGGTTAGTGTTCGGGTTAGGGTTAGGGTTAGGGTTAGGGTTAGGTTTGGGTTCGGGTTAGGGTTAGGGTTAGGGTTCGGGTTAGGTTTAGGTTTAGGGTTCAGGTTAGGGTTCGGGTTAAGGTTAGGGTTAGGGTTAGGTTTCGGGTTACGGTAAGGGTTAGGGTTAGGGTTCGGGTTAGTGTTAGGGTTAGTGTTAGGGTTAGGGTTCGGTTTAGGGTTAGGGTTCGGGTTCGGGTTACCTTTAGGGTTATGGTTAGGGTTCGGTTTCGGGTTAGGGTTCGGGATAGGGTTAGGGTTCGTGTTATGGTTAGGGTTCGGGTTCGGGTTAGGGTTAGGGTTCGGGTTCGGTTTAGGGTTAGGGTTAGGGTTAGGGTTCGGATTAGGGTTAGCGGTATGGTACGGGTTAGGGTTCGTGTTCGGGTTAGTGTTAGGGTTAGGGTAGGGTTAGGGTTCGGGTTACGGTTCGGGTTAGGGTTAGGGTTAGGTTTAGGGTTAGGGTTAGGGTTCGGGTTAGGGTTAGGGTTAGGGTTCGGGTTAGTGTTAGGGTTAGGGTTAGGGTTAGGGTTCGGGTTAGGGTTAGGGTTAGGGTTAGTGTTTGGGTTACTGTTAGGGTTAGGGTTCGGGTTGGGTTCGGGTTAGGGTTAGGGTTAGGGTTAGGTTTAGGGTTAGGTTTTGGGTTAGGGTTAGGGTTAGGGTTAGGGTTAGGGTTAAGTTTCGGGTTAGGGTTAGGGTTAAGGTTCGGGTTAGGGTTAGAGTTTGGGTTAGGTTTCGGGTTAGGGTTAGGGTTCGCGTTAGGGTTAGGGTTCGGGTTAGGGTTAGGGTTAGTGTTAGGGTTAGGGTTCGGGTTAGGGTTAGGGTTCGGGTTCGGGTTACGGTTAGGGCTAGGGTTCGGTTTCGGGTTAGGGTTCGGGATAGGGTTAGGGTTCGGGTTAGGGTTAGGGTTCGGGTTTGGGTTAGGGTTAGGGTTCGGGTTCGGTTTAGGGTTAGGGTTAGGGTTAGGGTAAGGGTTAGGTTTCGGATTAGGTTTAGGGGTAGGGTACGGGTTAGGGTTCGGGTTCGGTTTAGTGTTAGGTTTAGGGTTAGGGTTAGGGTTCGGGTTACGGTTATGGTTAGGGTTAGGTGTTAGTGTTAGGGTTAGGGTTTGGGTTAGGGTTAGGGTTAGGTTTAGGGTTAGGGTTAGGGTTCGGGTTAGGGTTAGGTTTAGGGTTCGGGTTAGTGTTAGGGTTAGGGTTAGGTTTAGGGTTCGGGTTCGGGTTAGGGTTAGGGTTAGTGTTCGGTTTATGGTTAGGTTTAGGGTTCGGGTTGGGTTCGGGTTAGGGTTAGGGTTAGGGTTCGGGTTCAGGTTAGGGTTAGGGTTCGGGTTAGTTTTCGGGTTAGGGTTAGGTTTCGGGTTAGGTTTAGGGTTCGGTTTAGGGTTAGTGTTAGGGTTAGGAGGTAGGGTTAGGGTTAGGTTTCGGGTTAGGGTTAGGGTGAGGGTTAGGGTTAGGGGTTAGGGTTCGGGTTAGAGTTAGGGTTCGGGTTAGGGTTAGGGTTAGGGTTAGGATTAGGGATCGGGTTCGGTTTAGGGTTAGGGTTAGGATTAAGGTTAGGGTTAGGGTTCGGATTAGTGTTAGGTGTAGGGTTCGGGTTAGGGTTCGGGTTCAAGTTAGGGTTAGGGTTAGGGTTAGGGTACAGGTTAGGTTTAGGGTTCGGTTTAGTGTTAGGGTTAGGGTTCGGGTTCGGGTTAGGGTTAGGGTTCGGGTTAGTGTTAGGATTAGGGTTCGGATTAGGGTTAGGGTTAGGGTTATGGTTAGGTTTAGGGTTCGGGTTAGGGTTAGGG
>JAVLSZ010000066.1:192500-195000 GCA_032313775.1 Urocyon cinereoargenteus | reverse complement strand
TAGGGTTAGGGTTAGGGTTAGGGTTCGGGTTCGGTTTACGGTTAGTGTTAGGGTTAGGGTTAGGGTTCGGGTTCGGGTTAGGGTTAGGGTTTGGGTTCGGTTTAGGGTTAGTGTTAGGGTTAGGGTTCAGGTTAGGGTTAGGGTTCTGGTTCGGGGTAGGTTTCGGGTTCTGGTTAGGGTTAGGGTTCGGGTTAGGTTTCCGGTTAGGGTTAGGGTTCGGGTTAGGTTTAGGGTTCGGGTTAGGGTTAGGGTTAGTTTTAGGAGGTAGGGTTAGGGTTAGGGTTCGGGTTAGGGTTAGGGTTAGGGTTAGGGTTAGGGGTTAGGGTTCGGGTTAGTGTTAGGGTTAGGGTTAGGGTTAGGGTTCGGGTTCGGGTTAGCGTTAGGGTTAGGGTTAAGGTTAGGGTTAGTGTTCGGATTAGGGTTAGGGGTAGGGTTCGGGTTAGGTTCGGGTTCGGGTTAGGGTTAGGGTTAGGGTTAGGGTTCGGGTTAGGGTTAGGTTTAGGGTTAGGGGTTAGGGTTAGGGGTAGGGTTCGGGTTAGGGTTAGGGTTACGGTTAGGGTTTGGGTTCGGGTTAGGGTTATGGTTAGGGTTCGGGTTAGGGTTAGGGTTAGGGTTATGGTTAGGGTTAGGGTTCGGGTTAGGGTTAGGTTTAGGGTTATTGTTCGGGTTAGGGATAGGTTTAGGGTTCGGGTTAGGTTCGTGTTAGGGTTAGGGGTAGGGTTAGCGGTAGGGTTAGGTTTAGGGTTAGGGTTAGGGTTCGGTTTAGGGTTAGGGTTAGGGTTAGTGTTTGGGTTAGGTTTCGGGTTAGGGTTAGGGTTAGGGTTAGGGTTAGGGTTCGCGTTAGGGTTCGGGTTAGGTGTCGGTTTAGGGTTAGGGTTAGGGTTCGGGTTAGGGTTAGGGTTAGGTTTAGGGTTCAGGTTAGGGTTAGGGTTCGGGTTAGTGTTAGGGTTAGGGTTCGGGTTCGGTTTAGGGTTAAGGTTCGGGTTCGGGTTAGGGTTAGGTTTCGGGTTAGGGTTAGGGTTAGGGTTCGGGTTCGGGGTTAGGGTTATGGTTAGGGTTCGGGTTAGGGTTCGGGTTCGGTTTAGGGTTAGGGTTAGGGTTCGGATTAGGGTTAGGGTTAAGGTTAGGGTTAGAGCAGGGTTCGGGTTAGGGTTCGGGTTAGGGTTCGGGTTAGGTTTAGGGTTAGGGTTAGGTTTAGGGTTAGCGTTCGGTTGAGGGTTAGGGTTAGGGTTAGGGTTAGGGTTCGGGTTAGGGTTAGGGTTAGGATTCGGGTAAGGGGTTAGGGTTCGGGTTCGGGTTAGGGTTAGGGTTAGGGTTCCGGTTAAGGTGAGGGTTAGGGTTCGGTTTAGGGTTAGGTTTAGGTTTAGTGTTAGGGTTCGGGTTAGGGTTAGGGTTAGTGTTCGGGTTAGGGTTCGGGTTAGGGTTAGGGTTATGGTTAGGGTTAGGGTTCGGGTTAGGGTTAAGGTTCGGGTTAGGGTGAGGGTTAGGGTTAGGGTTAGGGTTCGGATTAGGGTTAGGGTTAGGTTTCGGTTTAGGGTTCGGGTTAGGGTTACGGTTCGGGTTCGGGTGAGGGTTAGGGTTAGGGTTCGGTTTCGGGTTAGGGTTAGGGTTCGGGTTCGGGTTAGGGTTCGGGTTAGGCTTAGGGTTAGGGTTAGGGTTAGGGTTCGGGTTCGGGTTAGGGTTAGGGTTAGGATTAAGGTTAGGTTTAGGGTTCGGATTAGTCTTAGGTGTAGGGTTCGGGTTAGGGTTCGGGTTCGGGTAGGATTAGGGTTAGGGTTAGGGTTTGGTTTAGTGTTAGGGTTAGGGTTAGGGTTAGGGTTAGGGTTCGGGTTCGGGTTAGGGTTCGGGTTCGTGTTAGGGTTAGGGTTCGGGTTAGGGCTGGGTTAGGGTTCGGGTTAGGGTTCGGGTTAGGGTTAGGATTAGGGTTAGGGTTCGGGGCAGGGTGAGGGTTAGGGTTAGGGTTAGGGTTAGCGTTCTGGTTAGTGTTAGGGTTCGGGTTAGGGTTAGGGTTAGGGTTAGGGTTCGGATTAGGGTTAGGATTAGGGTTAGGGTTAGGGTTATGGTTAGGGTTAGGGTCCGGGTTAGGGTTAGGGTTAGGGTTCGGGTTAGGGTTAGGGTTCGGGTTAGGGTTAGGGTTAGGGTTCTGGTTCTGGTTAGGGTTAGGGTTCCGGTTAAGGTTAGGGTTAGGGTTCGGGTTAGGTTTAGGGTTAGTGTTAGGGTTAGGGTTCGGGTTAGTGTTAGGGTTAGGGTTCGGGTTAGGGTTAGGGTTCGGGTTAGGGTTAGGGTCGGGTTCGGGTTAGGGTTAGAGTTTGGGTTAGGTTTCGGGTTAGGGTTAGTGTTCGGCTTAGGGTTAGGGTTCGGGTTAGGGTTAGGGTTAGTGTTAGGGTTAGGGTTCGGGTTAGGGTTAGGGTTCGGGTTCGGGTTACAGTTAGGGTTAGGGTTAGGGTTCGGTTTTGGGTTAGTGTTAGGGTTAGGGTTAGGGTTAGGGCCAGGGTTCGGG
>JAVLSZ010000066.1:187500-190000 GCA_032313775.1 Urocyon cinereoargenteus | reverse complement strand
TTCGGTTTAGGTTTAGTGTTAGGGTTAGGGTTCAGGTTAGGGTTAGGGTTCTGGTTCGGGGTAGGTTTCGGGTTCGGGTTAGGGTTAGGGTTCGGGTTAGGTTTCCCGTTAGGGTTACGGTTCGGGTTAGGTTTAGGGTTCGGGTTAGGGTTAGGGTTAGTTTTAGGAGGTAGGGTTAGGGTTAGGGTTCGGGTTAGGGTTAGGGTTAGGGTTAGGTTTCGGTTTAGGGTTCGGGTTAGGGTTACGGTTCGGGTTCGGGTGAGGGTTAGGGTTAGGGTTAGGGTTCGGGTTCGGGTTAGCGTTAGGGTTAGGGTTAAGGTTAGGGGTAGTGTTCGGATTAGGGTTAGGGGTAGGGATCGGGTTAGGATCGGGTTCGGGTTAGGGTTAGGGTTAGGGTTAGGGTTCGGTTTAGGGTTAGGTTTAGGGTTAGGGTTTAGGGTTAGGGGTAGGGTTCGGGTTAGGGTTACGGTTAGGGTTTGGGTTCGGGTTAGGGTTATGGTTAGGGTTCGGGTTAGGGTTAGGGTTAGGGTTATGGTTAAGGTTAGGGTTCGGGTTAGGGTTCAGTTTAGGGTTATTGTTCGGGTTAGGGATAGGGTTAGGGTTCGGGTTAGGTTCGTGTTAGGGTTAGGGGTAGGGTTAGGGGCAGGGTTAGGTTTAGGGTTAGGGTTAGGGTTCGGTTTAGGGTTAGGGTTAGGGTTAGTGTTTGGGTTAGGTTTCGGGTTAGGGTTAGGGTTAGGGTTAGGGTTAGGGTTCGCGTTAGGGTTCGGGTTAGGGGTCGGTTTAGGGTTAGGGTTAGGGTTCGGGTTAGGGTTAGGGTTAGGGTTAGGGTTCAGGTTAGGGTTAGGGGTCGGGTTAGTGTTAGGGTTAGGGTTCGGGTTCGGTTTAGGGTTAAGTTTCGGGTTCGGGTTAGGGTTAGGTTTCGGGTTAGGGTTAGGGTTAGGGTTCGGGTTCGGGGTTAGGGTTATGGTTAGGGTTTGGGTTAGGGTTCGGGTTAGGGTTAGGATTCGGTAAGGGGTTAGGGTTCGGGTTCGGGTTAGGGTTAAGGTTAGGGTTCCGGTTAAGGTTAGGTTTAGGGTTCGGTTTAGGTTTAGGGTTAGGTTTAGTGTTAGGGTTCGGGTTAGGGTTAGGGTTAGTGTTCGGGTTAGGGTTCGGGTTAGGGTTAGGGTTATGGTTAGGGTTAGGGTTCGGGTTAGGGTTAAGGTTCGGGTTAGGGTGAGGGTTAGGGTTAGGGTTGGGTTCGGATTAGGGTTAGGGTTAGGTTTCGGTTTAGGGTTCGGGTTAGGGTTACGGTTCGGGTTCGGGTGAGGGTTAGGGTTAGGGTTAGGGTTCGGTTTCGGGTTAGGGTTAGGGTTCGGGTTCGGGTTAGGGTTCGGGTTAGGCTTAGGGTTAGGGTTAGGGTTAGGGTTCGGGTTCGTGGTTAGGGTTAGGGTTAGGGTTAGGGTTCGGGTTAGGGTTCGGGTTAGGGTTAGGATTCGGGTAAGGTTGTTAGGGTTCGGGTTCGGGTTAGGGTTAGGGTTTGGGTTCTGGTTAGGGTTAGTGTTAGGGTTCGGGTTCGGGTTAGGGTTAGGGTTAGGGTTCGGGTTAGTGTTAGGGTTCGGGTTAGGGTTAGGGTTTGGGTTCGGGTTAGGGTTAGGCTTAGGTTTCGGGTTCGGGTTAGGGTTAGGGTTATGGTTCGGGTTAGGGTTAGAGTTCGGGTTAGGGTTAGGTTTAGGGTTCGGGTGATGGTTAGGGTTTGGGTTAGGGTTAGGGTTCGGGTTAGGGTTAGGGTTCCGGTTAGGGTTAGTGTTAGGGTTCGGGTTCGGGTTAGGGTTAGGGTTCGGGTTAGTGTTAGGGTTCGGGTAGGTTTAGGGTTCGGGTTAGGGTTAGGGTTAGGGTTAGGGTTAGGTTTAGGGTTCGTATTCGGGTTAGGGTTCGGGTTAGGGTTAGGGTTAGGGGTAGGGTTAGGGTTAGGGTTAGGGTTAGGCTTAGGGTTAGGGTTCGCGTTTGGGTTCGGGATTGGTGTCGGGTTAGGGTTAGGTTTAGGGTTCGGTTTCGGGTTAGGGTTAGGGTTAGGGTTAGGGCTAGGGTTAGGGTTAAGGTTCGGGTTCGGGTTAGGGTTAGGGTTCGGTTTCGGGTTAGGGTTTGGGTTCGGGGTTAGGGTTAGGGTTAGGGTTCGGGTTAGGGTTCGGGTTAGGGTTAGGATTCGGGTAAGGGGTTAGGGTTCGGGTTCTGGTTAGGTTTAGGGTTAGGGATCCGGTTAGGGTTAGGGTTAGGGTTCGGGTTAGGGTTAGGCTTAGTGTTAGGGTTAGGGTTCAGGTTAGGGTTAGGGTTAGGGTTCGGGTTAGGGTTCGTGTTAGGCTTAGGGTTAGGGTTAGGGTTAGGGTTCGGGTTAGGGTTAGGATTCGGGTTAGGGTTAGGGTTAGGGTTCGGGTTAGGGTTAGGGTTAGGGTTCGGGTTAGGGTTAGGGTTACGGTTAGGGTTAGGGTTCGGTTTAGGGTTAGGGTTAGGGTTCGGGTTAGAG
>JAVLSZ010000066.1:140000-177500 GCA_032313775.1 Urocyon cinereoargenteus | reverse complement strand
GGTAGGTTTAGGTTTCGGGTTCGGGTTAGGGTTAAAGTTTGGGTTAGTTTTCGGGTTAGGGTTAGGGTTCGGGTTAGGGTTAGGGTTCGGGTTAGTGTTAGGGTTAGTGTTAGGGTTAGGGTTCGGGTTCGGGTTAGGGTGAGGGTTCGGGTTCGGGTTTCGGTTAGGGTTAGGGTTAGGGTTCGGTTTCGGGTTAGTGTTAGGGTTAGGGTTAGGGTTAGGGTCAGGGTTCGGGTTAGGGTTAGGGTTACGGTTAGGGTTCGGGTTAGGTTTAGGGTTAGGGTTCGCGTTAGGGTTTGGGTTAGGGTTCGGGTTAGGGTTCAGGTTAGGGTTAGGGTTCGGGTAAGGGTTCGGGTTAGGGTTAGGGTTAGGGTTAGGGTTAGGGTTAGGGTTCGGGTTCGGGTTAGGGTTATGGTTAGGGTTCGGGTTAGGGTTAGGGTTCGGGTTAGGTTAAGGGTAAGGGTTCGTGTTAGCGTTAGGGTATGGGTTAGGGTTAGGGTTCGGGTTAGGGTTAGGGTTCGGGTTAGGGTTAGGGTTAGGGTTCGGGTTCGGGTTAGGTTTAGGGTTCGGGTTCAGTTTAGGTTTAGTGTTAGGGTTAGGGTTCGGGTTAGGGTTAGGGTTCGGGTTAGGGGTAGGGTTCGGGTTCGGGTTAGGGTTAGGGTTCGGGTTAGGTTTCCGGTTAGGTTTAGGGTTCGGGTTAGGGTTAGGGTTAGTTTTAGGAGGTAGGGTTAGGGTTAGGGTTCGGGTTAGGGTTAAGGTTAGGGTTAGGGTTAGGGGTTAGGTTTCGGGTTAGGGTTAGGGTTAGGGTTAGGGTTAGGGTTCGGGTTTGGGTTAGCGTTAGGGTTAGGGTTAAGGTTAGGGTTATTGTTCGGATTAGAGTTAGGTGTAGGGTTCGGGTTAGGTTCGGGTTCGGGTTAGGGTTAGGGTTAGGGTTAGGGTTCGGTTTAAGGTTAGGTTTAGGGTTAGGGGTTTGGGTTAGGGGTAGGGTTCGTGTTAGGCTTAGGGTTACGTTTAGGGTTTGGGTTCGGGTTAGGGTTATGGTTAGGGTTCGGGTTAGGGTTAGGGTTAGGGTTATGGTTAGGGTTAGGGTTCGGGTTAGGTTTAGGTTTAGGGTTATTGTTCGGGTTAGGGATAGGGTTAGGGTTCGGGTTAGGTTCGGGTTCGGGTTAGGGGTAGGGTTAGGGGTAGTGTTAGGTTTAGGGTTAGGGTTAGGGTTCGGTTTAGGGTTAGGGTTAGGGTTAGTGTTTGGGTTAGGTTTCGGGTTAGGGTTATGGTTAGGGTTAGGGTTCGCGTTAGGTTTCGGGTTAGGGGTCGGTTTAGGGTTAGGGTTAGGGTTCGGGTTAGGGTTAGGGTTAGGGTTAGGGTTCAGGTTAGGGTTAGGGTTCGGGTTAGGGTTATGGTTAGGGTTCGGGTTAGGGTTCGGGTTAGGGTTAGGATTCGGGTAAGGGGTTAGGGTTCGCGTTCGGGTTAGGGTTATGGTTAGGGTTCCGGTTAAGGTTAGGGTTAGGGTTCGGTTTAGGGTTAGGGTTAGGTTTAGTGTTAGGGTTCGGGTTAGGGTTAGGGTTAGTGTTCGGGTTAGGGTTCGGGTTAGGTTTAGGGTTACGGTTAGGGTTAGGGTTCGGGTTAGGGTTAAGGTTCGGTTTAGGGTTAGGGTTAGGGTTAGGGTTCGGATTAGGGTTAGGGGTCGGTTTCGGTTTAGGGTTCGGGTTAGGGTTACGGTTCGTGTTCGGGTGAGGGTTAGGGTTAGGGTTAGGGTTCGGTTTCGGGTTAGGGTTAGGGTTCGGGTTCGGGTTAGGGTTCGGGTTAGGCTTAGGGTTAGGGTTAGGGTTAGGTTTCGGGTTCGGGGTTAGGGTTAGGGTTAGGGTTAGGGTTCGGGAAAGGGTTCGGGTTAGGGTTAGGATTCGGGTAAGGTTGTTAGGGTTCGGGTTCGGGTTAGGGTTAGGGTTCGGGTTAGTGTTAGGGTTCGGGTTAGGGTTAGGGTTTGGGTTCGGGTTAGGGTTAGGCTTAGGTTTCGGGTTCGGGTTAGGGTTAGGGTTAGGGTTCGGGTTAGGGTTAGAGTTCAGGTTAGGGTTAGGTTTAGGGTTCGGGTTAGGGTTAGGGTTTGGGTTAGGGTTAGGGTTCGGGTTAGGGTTAGGGTTCCGGTTAGGGTTAGTGTTAGGGTTCGGGTTAGGGTTAGGGTTAGGGTTCGGGTTAGTGTTAGGGTTCGGGTTAGGGTTAGGGTTCGTGCTAGGGTTAGGTTTAGGGTTAGGGTTAGGGTTCGTGTTCGGGTTAGGGTTCGGGTTAGGGTTAGGGTTAGGGGTAGGTTTAGGGTTAGGGTTAGGGTTAGGCTTAGGGTTATGGTTCGCGTTAGGGTTCGGGTTAGGGTTAGGGTTCGGGTTCGGTTTAGGGTTCGGGTTCGGGGTTAGGGTTAGGGTTAGTGTTCCGGTTAGGGTTCGGGTTAGGGTTAGGATTCGGGTAAGGGGTTAGGGTTCGGGTTCGGGTTAGGGTTAGGGTTAGGGGTCGGTTAGGGTTAGGGTTAGGGGTCGGTTAGGGTTAGGGTTAGGGTTCGGGTTAGGGTTAGGGTTAGGGTTCGGGTTAGTGTTAGGGTTCGGGTTAGGGTTAGGGTTCGGGTTAGGATTAGGGTTAGGATTAGGGTTAGGGTTAGGGTTCGGGTTCGGTATAGGTTTAGGGTTAGAGTTAAGGTTAGGGTTAGGGTTCGGATTAGGGTTAGGGGTAGGGTTCGGGTTAGGGTTCGGGTTCGGGTTAGGGTTAGGGTTAGGGTTCGGGTTAGGGTAAGGGTTAGGGGTTACGGTTAGGGTTTGCGTTCGGGTTAGGGTTAAGTTTACGGTTAGGGTTAGGTTTCGGTTTAGGGTTATGGTTAGGGTTCGAGTTAGGGTTAGAGTTAGTGTTATGGTTAGGGTTAGGGTTCGGGTTAGGGTTAGGGTTAGCGTTAGGTTTCGGGTTAGGTTTTGGGTTAGGGTTAGGGTTCGGGTTAGGGTTAGGGTTAGGGTTAGGGTTCGGTTTAGGGTTAGGGTTAGGGTTAGGTTTAGGGTCAGAGTTCGTGTTAGGGTTAGGGTTAAGGTTCGGGTTAGGGTTAGGGTTAGGGTTCGGTTTAGGGTTAGGGTTAGGTTTAGGGTTAGGGTCAGTGTTCGGGTTAGGGTTAGGGTTAAGGTTCGGGTTAGGGTTAGGTTTAGGGTTAGGGTTCGCGTTAGGGTTCGGGTTAGCGGTCGGGTAAGGGTTAGAGTTAGGGTTCGGGTTAGGGTTAGGGTTAGGGTTAGGGTTCAGGTTAGGTTTAGGGTTCGGTTTAGTGTTAGGGTTAGGGTTCGGGTTCGGGTTAGGGTTAGGGTTCGGGTTCGGGTTAGGTTTAGGGTTCGGGTTAGGGTTCGGGTTAGGGTTAGGGTTAGGGTTCGGGGTTAGGGTTTTGGTTAGGGTTCGGGTTAGGGTTCGGGTTAGGGTTAGGATTCGGGTAAGGGGTTAGGGTTCGGGTTCGGGTTAGGGATAGGGTTAGGGTTCCGGTTAAGGTTAGGCGTAGGGTTCGGTTTAGGTTTAGGGTTAGGGTTAGCGTTAGGGTTCGGGTTAGGGTTAGGTTTAGTGTTCGGGTTAGGTTTCGGGTTAGGGTTAGGGTTAGGGTTAGGGTTAGGGTTCGGGTTAGGGTTAAGGTTCGGGTTAGGGTTAGGGTTAGGGTTAGGGTTAGGGTTCGGATAGAGTTAGGGGTAGGGTTCGATTTAGGGTTCGGGTTAGGGTTAGGGTTAGGGTTCGGGTTCGGGTTCGGGTTAGGGTTAGGGTTAGGGTTCGGGTTAGGGTTAGGGTTCGGGTTCGGGTTCGGGTTAGGGTTCGGGTTAGGGTTAGTGTTTGGTTTAGGGTTAGGGTTCGGGTTAGGGATAGGGTTCCGATTAGGGTTAGGGTTTGGGTTAGTGTTAGGGTTCGGTTAGGGTTAGGGTTCGGGTTCGGGTTAGGGTTCGGGTTAGGGTTAGGGTTAGTGTTAGGGTTAGGGTTAGGGTTAGGGTTAGGGTTAGGGTTCGCGTTAGGGTTCGGGATAGGTGTCGGGTTAGGGTTAGGGTTAGGGTTCGGGTTAGGGTTAGGGTTAGGGTTAGGGTTCGTGTTAGGGTTAGGGTTCGGATTAGGGTTAGGGTTAGGGTTCGGGTTCGGGTTAGGTTTAGGGTTCGGGTTCGGGTTAGGGTTCGGGTTAGGGTTAGGGTTAGGGTAAGGGTTCGGGTTCGGGGTTAGTGTTATGTTAGGGTTCGGGTTAGGGTTCGGGTTAGGTTTAGGATTCGGGTAAGAGGTTAGTGTTCGGGTTCTGGTTAGGGTTAGGGTTAGGGTTAGGGTTTCGGTTAGGGTTAGGGTTAGGGTTCGGGTTCGGGTTAGGGTTAGCGTTAGGGTTAGGGTTCAGGTTAGGGTTAGGGTTAGGGTTCGGGTTAGGGGTCGGGTTAGGCTTAGGGTTACGGTTAGGGTTAGGGTTAGCGTTAGGTTTCGGGTTAGGGTTAGGTATAGGGTTAGGGTTCGCGTTAGGGTTAGGGTTCGGGTTAGGGTTAGGGTTAGGGTTCGGGTTCGGGTTAGGGTTAGGGTTCGGGTTCGTGTTAGTGTTAGTGTTCGGGTTAGTGTTCGGGTTATGGTTAGGGTTAGGGTAGGGTTCGGGTTCTGGTTTAGGGTTAGGGTTAGGGTTCGGGTTAAGGTTCGGGTTAGGGTTAGGATTCGGGTAAGGGGTTAGAGTTCGGGTTCGGGTTAGGGTTAGGGTTAGGGTTCCGGTTAAGTTTAGGGTTAGGGTTCGGGTTAGGGTTAGGGTTAGGTTTAGGGTTCGGTTTAGGGTTAGGGTTCGTGTTAGGGTTCGGGTTAGGGTTAGGGTTAGGGTTAGGATTCTGGTTAGGGTTAGGGTTCGGGTTAGGGTTAGGGTTAGGGTTAGGGTTAGGGTTCGGATTAGGGTTAGGCGTAGGGTTCGGGTTAGGGTTCGGGTTCGAGTTAGGGTTAGGGATAGGGTTAGGGTTAGGGCTTGGGTTAGGGTTAGGGTTAGGGTTAGGGGTTAGGGTTAGGGTTACCGTTCGAGTTAGTGTTAGTGTTAGGGTTAGGGTTAGGGTTCGGGTTAGGGTTAGGGTTAGGGTTCGGGTTAGGGTTAGGGTTAGGGTTAGGGTTAGGGTTCGGGTTAGGTTTAGGGTTCAGGATAGGGTTCGTGTTAGGGTTAGGGTTAGGGTTAGGGTTCGGTTTAGGGTTAGGGTTAGGGTTAGGGTTCGGATTAGGGTTAGGGGAAGGGTTCGGGTTAGGGTTCGGGTTCGAGTTAGGGTTAGGGTTAGGGTTAGGGTTAGGGTTCGGGTTCGGGTTAGGTTTAGGTTTAGGGTTTGGGGTTAGGGTTAGGGTTACTGTTCGGGTTAGGGTTAGGGTTAGCGTTAGGGTTAGGGTTCAGTTTCGGTTTAGGTTTAGGTTTAGGTTTAGGGTTAGGGTTCGGGTTAGGGTTAGGGTTAGGGTTAGGGTTCGGGTTAGGGTTAGGGTTAGGGTTCAGGATAGGGTTCGTGTTAGGGTTAGGGTTAGGGTTCGGGTTAGGGTTAGGGTTAGGGTTAGGGTTAGGGTTAGGGTTCGGGTTCGGGTTAGGGTTCGTGTTAGGTTTAGGGTTAGTGTTAGGGTTATGGTTCGGGTTAGAGTTAGGGTTCGGGTTCCGGTTACGGTTAGGGTTAGGGTTCAATTTCGGGTTAGGGTTAGGTTTAGGTTTAGGGTTAGGGTTAGGGTTAGGGTTAAGGTTCTGGGTAGGGTTAGGGTTAAGGTTCGGGTTAGGGTTAGGGTTAGGGTTAGGGTTCGCGTTAGGGTTCGGGTTAGGTGTCGGGTTAGTGTTAGGGTTAAGGTTCGGTTTAGGGTTAGGGTTAGGTCAGGGTTCGGTTTAGGGTTAGGGTTCGGGTTAGGGTTATGGTTAGGGTTCGGATTCGGGTTAGTGTTAGTGTTAGGGTTCGGGTTAAGTTTAGGGTTCGGATTAGTGTTAGGGTTCGGGTTCCGATTAGGGTTAGAGTTTGGGTTAGGGTTCGGGTTAGGGTTAGGGTTCGGGTTAAGGTTAGGGTTCGGGTTAGGGTTAGGGTTAGTGTTAGGGTTAGGGTTCGGGTTAGAGTTAGGGTTCGGGTTCGGTTTACGGTTAGGGTTAGGGTTAGGGTTCAGTTTCGGGTTAGGGTTAGGGTTAGGGTTAGGGTTAGGGTCAGGGTTCGGGTTAGGGTTAGGGTTAGGTTTAGTGTTCGGGTTAGGATTAGGGTTAGGGTTAGGGTTAGGGTTCGGTTTAGGGTTAGGTTTAGGGTTCAGGTTAGGGTTCGGGTTAGGGTTCGGGTTAGGGTTAGGTTTTGGGTTAGGGTTAGGGTTAGGGTTAGGGTTCGGTTTAGGGTTATGTGTAGGGTTAGGTTTAGGGTTAAGGTTAATGTTCGGGGTAGGGTTAGGGTTAAGATTCGGGTTAGGGTTAGGGTTAGGGTTAGGGTACGTGTTAGGGTTAGGTTTAGTGTTAGGGTTCGGGTTAGGGTTCGGGTTCGGGTTAGGGTTAGGGTTAGGGTACGGGTTAGGTTTAGGGTTCGGGTTAGGGTTCGGGTTAGGGTTCGGTTTAGGGTTAGGTTTTGGGTTAGGGTGAGGGTTCGGGTTAGGGTTAGGGTTCCGGTTAAGGTTAGGGTTAGGGTGCGGGTTCGGGTTAGGGTTAGGGTTCGGGTTAGTGTTAGGGTTCGGGTTAGGGTTAGGGTTCGGGTTAGTGTTAGGGTTAGGGTTAGGGTTCGGGTTCGGTTTAGGGTTAGTGTTAGGGTTAGGGTTCGGGTTCGGGTTAGGGTTCGGGTTAGTGTTAGGGTTCGGGTTCGGATTAGGGTTCGGGTTAGTGTTAGGGTTCGGGTTTGGGTTAGGGTTTGGGTTAGGGTTAGGGTTAGGGTTCGGGTTCGGGTTAGTGTTCGCGTTAGTGTTAGGGTTCGGGTTAGGGTTAGGGTTCGGGTTAGGGTTAGGTTTAGGGTTAGGGTTCGGGTTCGGGTTAGTGTTCGGTTTAGGTTTTGGGTTAGGGTTAGGGTTAGGGTTAGGGTTAGGGTTGGGGTTCGGGATAGGGTTAGGTGTAGGGTTAGGGTTCGGATTAGGGTTAGGGGTAGGGTTCGGGTTAGGGTTCGGTTTCGGGTTAGGGTTAGGGTTAGGGTTAGGGTATGTGTTAGGGTTCGGGTTAGGGGTCGGGTTAGGGTTAGGGTTAGGGTTCGGGTTAGGGTTAGGTTTAGGGTTAGGGTTCGGGTTAGGGTTAGAGTTCATGTTAGGCTTAGGGTTTGGGTTCGGGATAGGTTTAGGGTTAGGGTTCGGGTTAGGGTTAGGATTAGGGTTCGGGTTAGGTTTAGGGTTAAGGTTAGGGTTAGGGTATGTGTTAGGGTTCGGGTTCGGGTTAGGGTTAGGGTTAGGGTTCGCGTTAGGGTTAGGGTTTGGGTTAGGGTTAGGTTTAGGGTTAGGGTTCGGGTTAGGGTTAGGGTTAAGGTTAGGGTTAGGGTATGTGTTAGGGTTCGGGTTAGGGGTCGGGTTAGGTTTAGGGTTAGGGTCGGATTAGGGTTAGGGTTAGAGTTCATGTTAGGCTTAGGGTTAGTGTTCGGTTTAGGTTTAGGTTTAGGGTTCGGTTTAGGGTTAGGGTTAGGGTTACCGTTAGGGTTCGGGTTAGGGTTAGGGTTAGTGTTCGGGTTCGGGTTCGGGTTATGGTTAGGGTTAGGGTAGGGTTCGGGTTCGGGGTTAGGGTTAGGTTTAGGGTTCGGGTTAGGGTTAGGTTTCGGGTTAGGCTTCGGGTTAGGGTTAGGGTTAGGGTTAGGGTTAAGGTTCGTGTTCGAGTTAGGGTTAGGGTGAGGGTTCGGGTTAGGGTTAGGGTTCGGGTTAGGGTTCTGGTTAGGGTTCGGGTTAGGGTTAGGGTTTGGGTTAGGGTTATGGTTCGGGTTAGCGTTAGGGTTCCGGTTAGGGTAGTGTTAGGGTTCGGGTTCAGGTTAGGGTTAGGATTCGGGTTAGTGTTAGGGTTCGGGTTAGGGTTAGGGATTGGGTTAGGGTTAGGGTTCGGGTTAGGGTTAGGGTTCGGGTTCGTGTTAGGGTTCGGGTTAAGGTTAGGGTTAGTGTTAGGGTTAGGGTTAGGGTTAGGGTTAGGGTTCGCTTTAGGGTTCGGGATAGGTGTCGGGTTAGGGTTAGGGTTAGGGTTCGGGTTAGGGTTAGGGTTAGGGTTCGTGTTAGGGTTAGGGTTCGGGTTAGGGTTAGGGTTAATGTTCGGGTTCGGGTTAGGGTTAGGGTTCGGGTTCGGGTTAGGGTTCGGGTTAGGGTTAGGGTTAGGGTTAGGGTTCGGGTTCGGGGTTATGGTTAGGGTTCGGGTTCGGGTTAGGGTTCGGGTTAGGGATAGGATTCGGGTAAGGGGTTAGGGTTCGGGTTCGTGTTAGGGTTAGGGTTAGTGTTAGGGTTTCGGTTAGGGATAGGGTTAGGATTCGGGTTCGGGTTAGGTTTAGCGTTAGGGTTAGGGTTCAGGTTAGGGTTAGGGTTAGGGTTCGGGTTAGGGTTCGGGTTAGGCTTAGGGTTACGGTTAGGGTTAGGGTTAGCGTTAGGTTTCGGGTTAGGGTTAGGTTTAGGGTTAGGGTTCGGGTTAGGGTTAGGGTTCGGTTTAGGGTTAGGGTTAGGGTTCGGGTTCGGGTTAGGGTTAGGGTTCGGGTTCGTGTTAGGGTTAGTGTTCGGGTTAGGGTTCGGGTTATGGTTAGGGTTAGGGTAGGGTTCGGGTTCGGGGTTAGGGTTAGGGTTAGGGTTCCGGTTAGGGTTCGGGTTAGGGTTAGGATTCGGGTAAGGGGTTAGGGTTCGTGTTCGGGTAAGGGTTAGGGTTAGGGTTAGGGTTAGGGTTCGGATTAGGGTTTGGGGTAGGGTTCGGGTTAGGGTTCGGGTTCGGGTTAGGGTTAGGGATAGGTTTAGGGTTAGGTTTCGGTTTAGTGTTAGGTTTAGGGTTAGGGTTTGGGGTTAGGGTTAGTGTTACCGTTCGGGTTAGGGTTAGGGTTAGGGTTAGGGTTAGGGTTTGGTTAGGGTTCGGATTAGGGTTAGGGTTAGGGTTAGGGTTAGGGTTCGGGTTAGGGTTAGGTTTAGGGTTAGGGTTCGGGTGAGGGTTAGGGTTAGGGTTCAGGTTAGGGTTCGGGTTAGGGTTAGGTTAGGGTTAGGGTTCGGGTTAGGGTTAGGGTTAGGGTTTGGGTTAGGGTTAGTGTTCGGGTTAGGGTTAGGTTTAGGGTTAGGGTTAGGGTTAGGGTTAAGGTTCGGGTTAGGGTTAAGGTTAAGGTTGTGGTTAAGGTTAGAGTTTGGGTTAGGTTTCGGGTTAGGGTTAGGGTTCGCGTTAGGGTTATGGTTCGGGTTAGGGTTAGGGTTAGGGTTAGGGTTAGGGATC
The DNA here is from genome assembly GCA_032313775.1 of Urocyon cinereoargenteus. NCBI lineage: Eukaryota > Metazoa > Chordata > Mammalia > Carnivora > Canidae > Urocyon > Urocyon cinereoargenteus. The sequence goes on along the minus strand of JAVLSZ010000066.1, from coordinate 168,169 downwards.
GGGTTAGTGTTAGGGTTAGGGTAGGGTTAGGGTTCGAGTTACGGTTAGGGTTAGGGTTAGGGTTAGGGGTTAGGGTTAGGGTTAGGGTTCGGGTTAGGGTTAGGTTTAGGGTTCGGGTTAGTGTTAGGGTTCGGGTTAGGGTTAGGGTTAGGGTTAGTGTTCGGGTTACGTTTAGAGTTAGAGTTCGTGTTGGGTTCGGGTTAGGGTTAGGGTTAGGGTTCGGGTTCAGGTTAGGGTTAGGGTTCGGGTTAGTGTTCGGGTTAGGGTTAGGGTTCGGGTTAGGGTTTGGGTTCGGTTTAGGGTTAGTGTTAGGGTTAGGAGGTAGGGTTAGGGTTAGGTTTCGGGTTAGGGTTAGGGTGAGGGTTAGGGTTAGGGGTTAGAGTTCGGGTTAGAGTTAGGGTTCGGGTTAGGGTTAGGGTTAGGGTTAGGATTAGGGATCGGGTTCGGTTTAGGGTGAGGGTTAGGATTAAGGTTAGGGTTAGGGTTCGGATTAGGTTTAGGGGTAGGGTACGGGTTAGGGTTCGGGTTCGGTTTAGTGTTAGGTTTAGGGTTAGGGTTAGGGTTCGGGTTACGGTTATGGTTAGGGTTAGGTGTTAGTGTTAGGGTTAGGGTTTGGGTTAGGGTTAGGGTTAGGTTTAGGGTTAGGGTTAGGGTTCGGGTTAGGGTTAGGTTTAGGGTTCGGGTTAGTGTTAGGGTTAGGGTTAGGTTTAGGGTTCGGGTTCGGGTTAGGGTTAGGGTTAGTGTTCGGTTTATGGTTAGGTTTAGGGTTCGGGTTGGGTTCGGGTTAGGGTTAGGGTTAGGGTTCGGGTTCAGGTTAGGGTTAGGGTTCGGGTTAGTGTTCGGGTTAGGGTTAGGTTTCGGGTTAGGTTTAGGGTTCGGTTTAGGGTTAGTGTTAGGGTTAGGAGGTAGGGTTAGGGTTAGGTTTCGGGTTAGGGTTAGGGTGAGGGTTAGGGTTAGGGGTTAGGGTTCGGGTTAGAGTTAGGGTTCGGGTTAGGGTTAGGGTTAGGGTTAGGATTAGGGATCGGGTTCGGTTTAGGGTTAGGGTTAGGATTAAGGTTAGGGTTAGGGTTCGGATTAGTGTTAGGTGTAGGGTTCGGGTTAGGGTTCGGGTTCAAGTTAGGGTTAGGGTTAGGGTTAGGGTACAGGTTAGGTTTAGGGTTCGGTTTAGTGTTAGGGTTAGGGTTCGGGTTCGGGTTAGGGTTAGGGTTCGGGTTAGTGTTAGGATTAGGGTTCGGATTAGGGTTAGGGTTAGGGTTATGGTTAGGTTTAGGGTTCGGGTTAGGGTTAGGGTTAGGGTTAGGGTTCGTGTTAGGGTTAGGGTTAGGGTTCGGTTTAGGGTTCGGTTTAGGGTTAGGATTAGGGTTAGGGTTCGGGGCAGGGTGAGGGTTAGGGTTAGGGTTCGGTTTAGCGTTAGGGTTAGGGTTAAAGTTAGGGTTAGGATTCGGGTTAGGGTTAGGGTTAAGGTTTGGGTTAGGTTTAGGGCTAGGGTTAGGGTTAGGGTTCGCGTTAGGGTTCGGGTTAGGGGTCGGGTTAGGGTTAGTTTTAGGGTTCGGGTTAGGGTTAGGTTTAGGGTTAGGGTTCGGGTTAGTGTTAGGTTTTGGGTTAGGGTTAGGGTTAGGGTTCGGGTTCGGGTTAGGGTTAGGGTTCGGGATCGGGTTAGGGTTAGGGTTCGGGTTAGGTTTCGGGTTAGGGTTAGGGTTCGGGTTCGGCGTTAGGGTTAGGGTTAGGGTTCGGGTTAGGGTTCGGGTTAGGGTTAGGATTAGGGTAAGGGGTTATGGTTCGGGTTTGGGTTAGGGTTAGTGTTAGGGTTCAGGTTAAGGTTAGGGTTAGGGTTCGGTTTAGGGTTAGGGTAGGGTTAGGGTTAGGGTTCGGGTTAGGGTTAGCGTTCGGGTTAGGGGTAGGGTTCGGGTTCGGGTTAGGTTTAGGGTTCGGGTTAGGGTTCGGGTTAGGGTTAGGGTTCGGTTAGGGTTAGGGTTCGGGTTAGGGTTAGGGTTAGGTTTAGGAGGTAGGCTTAGGGTTAGGGTTCGGGTTAGGGTTAGGGTTAGGGTTAGGGTTAGGGGTTAGGGTTCGGGTTAGGGTTAGGGTTCGGGTTAGTGTTAGTGTTTGGGTTAGGGTTAGGGTTAGGGTTCCGGTTAGGGTTAGGATTAGGGTTAAGGTTAGTGTTAGGGTTCGGATTAGGGTTAGGGGTAGGGTTCGGGTTAGGGTTCGGGTTCGGAATCGGGTTAGGGTTAGGGTTAGGGTTAGGGTTCGGGTTAGGGTTAGGGTTGGGGTTAGGGGTTAGGGTTAGGGTTCGGTTTAGGGTTAGGGTTACGGTTAGGGTTAGGGCTCGGGTTAGGGTTAGGGTTCGGGTTAGGGTTAGGGTTAGGGATAGGGTTCGGGTTAGGGTTAGGGTTAGGGTTCGGGTTAGGGTTCGGGTTAGGGTTAGGTTTAGGGTTAGGGTTCGGGTTAGGGTTAGGGTTAGGGTTAGGGTTCGGTTTAGGGTCAGGGTTAGGGTTAGGGATAGGGTTCGGGTTAGGGTTAGGGTTAACGTTCGGGTTAGGGTTAGGGTTAGGTTGAGGGTTCGTGTTCGGTTTAGGGTTAGGGTTTGGGTTAGGGTTCGGGTTCGGGTTAGGGTTAGGGTTAGGGTTAGGGTTCGTGTTAGGTTTAGGGCTAGGTTTAGGGTTCGGGTTAGGGTTAGGGTTAGGGTTCGGGTTAGGGTTAGGGTTCGGGTTAGGGTTAGGGTTAGGGATCGGTTAGGGTTCAGGTTCGGGTTAGGGTTAGGGTTAGGGTTAGAGATCTGGTTAGTGTTAGGGTTCGGGTTAAGGTTAGGTTTAGGGTTAGGTTTAGGGTTAGTGTTAGGGTTAGGGTTCGGATTAGGGTTAGGGGTAGAGTTCGGGTTAGGGTTCCGGTTCGGGTTAGGGTTAGGGTTAGGTTTAGGGTTAGGGTTAGGTTTAAGTTTAGGGTTAGGTTTAGGTTTCGGGTTACGGTTAGTGTTAGGGTTCAGGTTAGGGTTCGGGTTAGGGTTAGGGTTAGGGTTCAGGTTAGGGTTAGGATTAGGGTTGGGGTTTGGGTTCGGATTAGGTTTAGGGTTAGGGTTAGGGTTAGGATTAAGGTTCGGGGTAGGGTTAGGGTTAAGGTTCGGGTTAGGGTTAGGGTTAGGGTTCGGGTTAGGCTTAGGGTTAGGGTTAGGGTTAGGGTTCGGGTTAGGGTTAGGGTTCGGGTTAGGGTTAGGTTTAGGGTTCGGGTTAGGGTTAGGGTTCGGGTTAGGGTTAGGTTTAGGGTTCAGGTTAGGGTTAGGGTTAGGGTTCGGTTTAGGGATAGGGTTACGGTTAAGGTTAGGGTTCGGGATAGGGTTAGGGTTCGGGTTCGTGTTAGGGTTAGTTTTAGGGTTATGGTTACGGTTAGTGTTCGGATTAGGGTTAGGGTTAGGGTTAGGGTTAGGGTTAGGGTTAAGGTTCGGTTTAGTGTTAGGGTTAAGGTTCGGGATAGGGTTCGAGTTTGGGTTAGGTTTCGGGTTAGGGTTAGGGTTCGCTTTAGGTTTAGGGTTCGGGTTAGGGTTAGGGTTAGTGTTAGGGTTAGGGTTCGGTTTAGGGTTAGGGTTCGGGTTCGGGTTACCGTTAGGGTTAGGGTTAGGGTTCGGTTTCGGGTTAGTGTTCGGGATAGGGTTAGGGTTCGGGTTATGGTTAGGGTTCGAGTTCGGGTTAGGTTTAGGGTTCGGGTTCGGTTTAGGGTTAGGGTTAGGGTTAGGGTTCGGATTAGGGTTAGCGGTAGGGTACGGGTTAGGGTTCGTGTTCGGGTTAGTGTTAGGGTTAGGGTAGGGTTAGGGTTCGGGTTACGGTTCGGGTTAGGGTTAGGGTTAGGTTTAGGGTTAGGGTTAGGGTTCGGGTTAGGGTTAGGGTTCGGGTTAGTGTTAGGGTTAGGGTTAGGGTTAGGGTTCGGGTTAGGGTTAGGGTTAGGGTTAGTGTTTGGGTTACTGTTAGGGTTAGGTTTCGGGTTGGGTTCGGGTTAGGGTTAGGGTTAGGGTTCGGGTTCAGGTTAGGGTTAGGGTTCGGCTTAGTGTTCGGGTTAGGGTTAGGGTTCGGGTAAGGGTTAGGGTTCGGTTTAGGGTTAGTGTTAGGGTTAGGAGGTAGGGTTAGGGTTAGGGTTCAGGTTAGGTTTAGGGTTAGGGTTAGGGTTAGGGGTTAGGGTTCGGGTTAGTGTTAGGGTTCGTGTTAGGGTTAGGGTTAGGGTTAGGGTTAGGGTTCGGGTTCGGGTTAGGGTTAGGGTTAGGGTTAGGGTTAGGTTTAGGGTTCGGGTTCGGGTTAGGGTTAGGGTTAGGATTAAGGTTAGGTTTAGGGTTCAGATTAGTCTTAGGTGTAGGGTTCGGGTTAGGGTTCGGTTTCGGGTTAGGGTTAGGGTTAGGGTTAGGGTTTGGTTTAGTGTTAGGGTTAGGGTTAGGGTTAGGGTTAGGGTTCGGGTTCGGGTTAGGGTTCGGGTTCGTGTTAGGGTTAGGGTTCGGTTTAGGGCTGGGTTAGGGTTCGGGTTAGGGTTCAGGTTAGGGTTAGGATTAGGGTTAGGGTTCGGGGCAGGGTGAGGTTTAGGGTTAGGGTTAGGGTTGGCGTTCTGGTTAGTGTTAGGGTTCGGGTTAGGGTTAGGGTTAGGGTTAGGGTTCGGATTAGGGTTAGGGTTAGGGTTAGGGTTAGGGTTATGGTTAGGGTTAGGGTTCGGGTTAGGGTTAGGGTTAGGGTTCGGGTTAGGGTTAGGGTTCGGGTTAGGGTTAGGGTTAGGGTTCTGGTTCGGGTTAGGGTTAGGGTTCCGGTTAAGGTTAGGGTTAGGGTTCGGGTTAGGTTTAGGGTTAGTGTTAGGTTTAGGGTTCGGGTTAGTGTTAGGGTTAGGGTTCGGGTTAGGGTTAGGGTTCGGGTTAGGGTTAGGGTCGGGTTCGGGTTAGGGTTAGAGTTTGGGTTAGGTTTCGGTTTAGGGTTAGTGTTCGGCTTAGGGTTAGGGTTCGGGTTAGGGTTAGTGTTAGTGTTAGGGTTAGGGTTCGGGTTAGGGTTAGGGTTCGGGTTCGGGTTACAGTTAGGGTTAGGGTTAGGGTTCGGTTTTGGGTTAGTGTTAGGGTTAGGGTTAGGGTTAGGGCCAGGGTTCGGGTTAGGGTTCGGGTTCGGTTTAGGGTTAGGTTTAGGGTTAGGGTTACGGTTCGGGTTAGGGTTACGGTTAGCGTTAGGGGTTAGGGTTAGTGTAGGGTTCGGTTTACGGTTAGGGTTAGGGTTAGGTTTCGGGTTAGGGTTAGGGTTAGGGTTCCGGTTAAGGTTAGGGTTAGGGTTCGGGTTAGGGTTAGGGTTAGGTTTAGGGTTAGGGTTAGGGTTCGGGTTAGGGTTCGGGTTAGGGTTAGGGTTAGGGTAAGGGTTAGTTTTCGGGTTAGGGTTAGGGTTCGGGTTCGGGTTAGGGTAGGGTTAGGGTTAGGGTTAGGGTTCGGATTAGTGTTAGGGGTAGGGTTCGGGTTAGGTTTCGGGTTCGGGTTAGGGTTAGGGATAGGGTTAGGGTTAGAGTTAGGGTTAGGCTTAGGGTTAGGGTTCGGGTTCAGGTTAGGCTTAGGGTTAGGATTAGGGTTAGGGTTCGGGTTAGGGTTAGGGTTAGGGTTCAGGTTAGGGTTCGGGTTTGGGTTAGGTTAGGGTTAGGGTTCGGGTTAGGGTTAGGGTTAGGGTTAGGTTTAGGGTTAGGGTTTGGGTTAGGGTTAGGGTTAGGGTTAGGGTTAGGGTTAAGTTTCGGGTTAGGGTTAGGGTTAAGGTTCGGGTTAGGGTTAGAGTTTGGGTTAGGTTTCGGGTTAGGGTTAGGGTTCGCGTTAGGGTTAGGTTTCGGGTTAGGGTTAGGGTTAGTGTTAGGGTTAGGGTTCGGGTTAGGGTTAGGGTTCGGGTTCGGGTTACGGTTAGGGCTAGGGTTCGGTTTCGGGTTAGGGTTCGGGATAGGGTTAGGGTTCGGGTTAAGGTTAGGGTTCGGGTTTGGGTTAGGGTTAGGGTTCGGGTTCGGTTTAGGGTTAGGTTTAGGGTTAGGGTAAGGGTTAGGTTTCGGATTAGGTTTAGGGGTAGGGTACGGGTTAGGGTTCGGGTTCGGTTTAGTGTTAGGTTTAGGGTTAGGGTTAGGGTTCGGGTTACGGTTATGGTTAGGGTTAGGGGTTAGTGTTAGGGTTAGGGTTTGGTTAGGGTTAGGGTTAGGTTTAGGGTTAGGGTTAGGGTTCGGGTTAGGGTTAGGTTTAGGGTTCGGGTTAGTGTTAGGGTTAGGGTTAGGTTTAGGGTTCGGGTTCGGGTTAGGGTTAGGGTTAGTGTTCGGTTTATGGTTAGGGTTAGGGTTCGGGTTGGGTTCGGGTTAGGGTTAGGGTTAGGGTTCGGGTTCAGGTTAGGGTTAGGGTTCGGGTTAGTGTTCGGGTTAGGGTTAGGTTTCGGGTTAGGTTTAGGGTTCGGTTTAGGGTTAGTGTTAGGGTTAGGAGGTAGGGTTAGGGTTAGGTTTCGGGTTAGGGTTAGGGTGAGGGTTAGGGTTAGGGGTTAGGGTTCGGGTTACGGTTAGGGTTCGGGTTAGGGTTAGGGTTAGGGTTAGGATTAGGGTTCGGGTTCGGTTTAGGGTTAGGGTTAGGATTAAGGTTAGGGTTAGGGTTCGGATTAGTGTTAGGTGTAGGGTTCGGGTTAGGGTTCGGGTTCAAGTTAGGGTTAGGGTTAGGGTTAGGGTACAGGTTAGGTTTAGGGTTCGGTTTAGTGTTAGGGTTAGGGTTCGGGTTCGGGTTAGGGTTAGGGTTCGGGTTAGTGTTAGGATTAGGGTTCGGATTAGGGTTAGGGTTAGGGTTATGGTTAGGTTTAGGGTTCGGGTTAGGGTTAGGGTTAGGGTTAGGGTTCGGGTTAGGGTTAGGGTTAGGGTTCGGTTTAGGGTTCGGTTTAGGGTTAGGATTAGGGTTAGGGTTCGGGGCAGGGTGAGGGTTAGGGTTAGGGTTCGGTTTAGCGTTAGGGTTAGGGTTAAAGTTAGGGTTAGGATTCGGGTTAGGGTTAGGGTTAAGGTTTGGGTTAGGTTTAGGGCTAGGGTTAGGGTTAGGGTTCGCGTTAGGGTTCGGGTTAGGGGTCGGGTTAGGGTTAGTTTTAGGGTTCGGGTTAGGGTTAGGTTTCGGGTTAGGGTTTGGGTTAGTGTTAGGTTTTGGGTTAGGGTTAGGGTTAGGGTTCGGGTTCGGGTTAGGGTTAGGGTTCGGGATCGGGTTAGTGTTAGGGTTCGGGTTAGGGTTCGGGTTAGGGTTAGGGTTAGGGTTCGGGTTCGGCGTTAGGGTTAGGGTTAGGGTTCGGGTTAGGGTTCGGGTTAGGGTTAGGATTCGGGTAAGGGGTTATGGTTCGGGTTTGGGTTAGGGTTAGTGTTAGGGTTCAGGTTAAGGTTAGGGTTAGGGTTCGGGTTAGGGTTAGGGTAGGGTTAGGGTTCGGGGCAGGGTGAGGGTTAGGATTAGGGTTCGGTTTAGCGTTAGGGTTAGGGTTAAGGTTAGGGTTAGGGTTCGGTTTAGGGTTAGGATTCGGGTAAGGGGTTATGGTTCGGGTTTGGGTTAGGGTTAGTGTTAGTGTTCCGGTTAAGGTTAGGGTTAGGGTTCGGGTTAGGGTTAGGGTTAGGGTTAGGGTTCGGGTTCGGGGTAGGGTTAGGGTACGGGTTAGGGTTCGGGTACGGGTTAGGGTTAGGGTTAGGGTTAGGGTTGCGGTTAGGGTTAGGGTTCGGGTTAGGGTTAGGGTTAGGGTTAGGGTTAGGGTTTGGTTTCGGATTAGTGTTAGGGGTAGGGTTCGGGTTAGGATTCGGGTACGGGTTAGGGTTAGGGTTAGGGTTAGGGTTCGGGTTAGGGTTAGGGTTAGGGTTAGGGGTTAGCGTTAGGGTTACCGTTCGGGTTAGGGTTAGGGTTAGGGTTAGGGTTAGGGTTAGGGTTCGGGTTAGGGTTAGGGTTAGGGTTCGGGTTAGGGTTAGGGTTAGGGTTAGGGTTAGGGTTAGAGTTCGGGTTAGGGTTAGGGTTAGGTTTCGGGTTAGCGTTAGGGTTCGGGTTAGGGTTAGGGTTAGGGTTCGGGTTCAGGTTAGGGTTAGGGTTCGGTTAAGGTTAGGGTTAGGGTTCGGGTTAGGGTTAGGGTTAGGTTTCGGGTTCGGGTTAGCGTTAGTGTTAGTGTTAGAGTTCGGGTTAGGGTTAGGGTTCGGGTTAGATTTAGGTTTCGGGTTCGGGTTAGGGTTAGAGTTTGGGTTAGGTTTCGGGTTATGGTTAGGGTTCGGGTTAGGGTTAGGGTTCGGGTTAGTGTTAGGGTTAGTGTTAGTGTGAGGGTTCGGGTTAGGGTGAGGGTTCGGGTTCGGGTTACGGTTAGGGTTAGGGTTAGGGTTCGGTTTCGGGTTAGTGTTAGGGTTAGCGTTAGGGTTAGGGTCAGGGTTCGGGTTAGGGTTAGGGTTACGGTTAGTGTTCGGGTTAGGGTTAGGGTTAGGGTTCGCGTTAGGGTTCGGTTTAGGGTTCGGGTTAGGGTTCAGGTTAGGGTTAGGGTTCGGGTAAGGGTTCGGGTTAGGGTTAGGGTTAGGGTTAGGGTTAGGGTTTGGGTTCGGGTTAGGGTTAGGGTTAGGTTTCGGGTTAGGGTTAGGGTTCGGGTTAGGTTAAGTGTTAGGGTTCGTGTTAGGGTTAGGGTTTGGGTTAGGGTTAGGGTTCGGGTTAGGGTTAGGGTTCCGGTTAGGTTTAGCGTTAGTGTTCGGGTTCGGGTTAGGGTTAGGGTTCGGGTTAGTGTTTGGGTTCGGGTTAGGGTTACGGTTCGGGGTAGGGTTAGGGTTAGGGTTAGGGTTCGGTTTCGGGTTAGGGTTTGGGTTAGGTTTAGGGTTAGTGTTAGGGTTAGGGTTAGGGTTAGGGTTAGGGTTCGGGTTCGGTTTACGGTTAGTGTTAGGGTTAGGGTTAGGGTTCGGGTTCGGGTTAAGGTTAGGGTTTGGGTTCGGTTTAGGGTTTGTGTTAGGGTTAGGGTTCAGGTTAGGGTTAGGGTTCTGGTTCGGGGTAGGTTTCGGGTTCTGGTTAGGGTTAGGGTTCGGGTTAGGTTTCCGGTTAGGGTTAGGGTTCGGGTTAGGTTTAGGGTTCGGGTTAGGGTTAGGGTTAGTTTTAGGAGGTAGGGTTAGGGTTAGGGTTCGGGTTAGGGTTAGGGTTAGGGTTAGGGTTAGGGGTTAGGGTTCGGGTTAGTGTTAGGGTTAGGGTTAGGGTTAGGGTTCGGGTTCGGGTTAGCGTTAGGGTTAGGGTTAAGGATAGGGTTAGTTTTCGGATTAGGGTTAGGGGTAGGGTTCGGGTTAGGTTCGGGTTCGGGTTAGGGTTAGGGTTAGGGTTAGGGTTCGGGTTAGGGTTAGGTTTAGGGTTAGGGGTTAGGGTTAGGGGTAGGGTTCGGGTTAGAGTTAGGGTTACGGTTAGGGTTTGGGTTCGGGTTAGGGTTATGGTTAGGGTTCGGGTTAGGGTTAGGGTTAGGGTTATGGTTAGGGTTAGGGTTCGGGTTAGGGTTAGGTTTAGGGTTATTGTTCGGGTTAGGGATAGGTTTAGGGTTCGGGTTAGGTTCGTGTTAGGGTTAGGGGTAGGGTTAGCGGTAGGGTTAGGTTTAGGGTTAGGGTTAGGGTTCGGTTTAGGGTTAGGGTTAGGGTTAGTGTTTGGGTTAGGTTTCGGGTTAGGGTTAGGGTTAGGGTTAGGGTTCGCGTTAGGGTTCAGGTTAGGTGTCGGTTTAGGGTTAGGGTTAGGGTTCGGGTTAGGGTTAGGGTTAGGTTTAGGGTTCAGGTTAGGGTTAGGGTTCGGGTTAGTGTTAGGGTTAGGGTTCGGGTTCGGTTTAGGGTTAAGGTTCGGGTTCGGGTTAGGGTTAGGTTTCGGGTTAGGGTTAGGGTTAGGGTTCGGGTTCGGGGTTAGGGTTATGGTTAGGGTTCGGGTTAGGGTTCGGGTTAGGGTTAGGATTCGGGTAAGGGGTTAGGGTTTGGGTTCGGGTTAGGGTTAGGGTTAGGGTTCCGGTTAAGGTTAGGGTTAGGGTTCGGTTTAGGGTTAGGTTTAGGTTTAGTGTTAGGGTTCGGGTTAGGGTTAGGTTAGTGTTCGGGTTAGGGTTCGGGTTAGGGTTAGGGTTATGGTTAGGGTTAGGGTTCGGGTTAGGGTTAAGGTTCAGGTTAGGGTGAGGGTTAGGGTTAGGGTTAGGGTTCGGATTAGGGTTAGGGTTAGGTTTCGGTTTAGGGTTCGGGTTAGGGTTACGGTTCGGGTTCGGGTGAGGGTTAGGGTTAGGGTTCGGTTTCGGGTTAGGGTTAGGGTTCGGGTTCGGGTTAGGGTTCGGGTTAGGCTTAGGGTTAGGGTTAGGGTTAGGGTTCGGGTTCGGGTTAGGGTTAGGGTTAGGATTAAGGTTAGGTTTAGGGTTCGGATTAGTCTTAGGTGTAGGGTTCGGGTTAGGGTTCGGGTTCGGGTTAGGATTAGGGTTAGGGTTAGGGTTTGGTTTAGTGTTAGGGTTAGGGTTAGTGTTAGGGTTAGGGTTCGGGTTCGGGTTAGGGTTCGGGTTCGTGTTAGGGTTAGGGTTCGGGTTAGGGCTGGGTTAGGGTTCGGGTTAGGGTTCGGGTTAGGGTTAGGATTAGGGTTAGGGTTCGGGGCAGGGTGAGGGTTAGGGTTAGGGTTAGGGTTAGCGTTCTGGTTAGTGTTAGGGTTCGGGTTAGGGTTAGGGTTAGGGTTAGGGTTCGGATTAGGGTTAGGATTAGGGTTAGGGTTAGGGTTATGGTTAGGGTTAGGGTCCGGGTTAGGGTTAGGGTTAGGGTTCGGGTTAGGGTTAGGGTTCGGGTTAGGGTTAGGGTTAGGGTTCTGGTTCTGGTTAGGGTTAGGGTTCCGGTTAAGGTTAGGGTTAGGGTTCGGGTTAGGTTTAGGGTTAGTGTTAGGGTTAGGGTTCGGGTTAGTGTTAGGGTTAGGGTTCGGGTTAGGGTTAGGGTTCGGGTTAGGGTTAGGGTCGGGTTCGGGTTAGGGTTAGAGTTTGGGTTAGGTTTCGGGTTAGGGTTAGTGTTCGGCTTAGGGTTAGGGTTCGGGTTAGGGTTAGGGTTAGTGTTAGGGTTAGGGTTCGGGTTAGGGTTAGGGTTCGGGTTCGGGTTACAGTTAGGGTTAGGGTTAGGGTTCGGTTTTGGGTTAGTGTTAGGGTTAGGGTTAGGGTTAGGGCCAGGGTTCGGGTTAGGGTTCGGGTTCGGGTTAGGGTTAGGTTTAGGTTTAGGGTTACGGTTCGGGTTAGGGTTACGGTTAGCGTTAGGGGTTAGGGTTAGTGTAGGGTTCGGTTTACGGTTAGGGTTAGGGTTAGGTTTCGGGTTAGGGTTAGGGTTAGGGTTCCGGTTAAGGTTAGGGTTAGGGTTCGGGTTAGGGTTAGGGTTAGGGTTAGGGTTAGGGTTCGGGTTAGGGTTCGGGTTAGGGTTAGGGTTAGGGTAAGGTTTAGTTTTCGGGTTAGGGTTAGGGTTTGGGTTCGGGTAGGGTAGGGTTAGGGTTAGGGCTAGGGTTCGGATTAGTGTTAGGGGTAGGGTTCGGGTTAGGGTTCGGGTTCGGGTTAGGGTTAGGGATAGGGTTAGGGTTAGGTTTAGGGTTAGGGTTAGGGTTAGGGTTAGGGTTCGGGTTCGGGTTAGGCTTAGGGTTAGGATTAGGGTTAGGGTTCGGGTTAGGGTTAGGGTTAGGGTTCAGGTTAGGGTTCGGGTTTGGTTTAAGTTAGGGTTAGGGTTCGGGTTAGGGTTAGGGTTAGGGTTAGGTTTAGGGTTAGGGTTTGGGTTAGGGTTAGGGTTAGGGTTAGGGTTAGGGTTAGGGTTAAGTTTCGGGTTAGGGTTAGGGTTAAGGTTCGGGTTAGGTTTAGAGTTTGGGTTAGGTTTCGGGTTAGGGTTAGGGTTCGCGTTAGGGTTAAGGTTCGGGTTAGGGTTAGGGTTCGGGTTCGGGTTACGGTTAGGGCTAGGGTTCGGTTTCTGGTTAGGGTTCGGGATAGGGTTAGGGTTCGGGTTAGGGTTAGGGTTCGGGTTTGGGTTACGGTTAGGGCTAGGGTTCGGTTTCGGGTTAGGGTTCGGGATAGGGTTAGGGTTCGGGTTAGGGTTAGGGTTCGGGTTTGGGTTAGGGTTAGGGTTCGGGTTCGGTTTAGGTTTAGGGTTAGGGTTAGGGTAAGGGTTAGGTTTCGGATTAGGTTTAGGGGTAGGGTACGGGTTAGGGTTCGGGTTCGGTTTAGTGTTAGGTTTAGGGTTAGGGTTAGGGTTCGGGTTACGGTTATGGTTAGGGTTAGGGGTTAGGGTTAGGGTTAGGGTTTGGGTTAGGGTTAGGGTTAGGTTTAGGGTTAGGTTTAGGGTTCGGGTTAGGGTTAGGTTTAGGTTTCGGTTTAGTGTTAGGGTTAGGGTTAGGTTTAGGGTTCGGGTTCGGGTTAGGGTTAGGGTTAGTGTTCGGGTTATGGTTAGGGTTAGGGTTCGGGTTGGGTTCGGGTTAGGGTTAGGGTTAGGGTTCGGGTTCAGGTTAGGGTTAGGGTTCGGGTTAGTGTTCGGGTTAGGGTTAGGTTTCGGGTTAGGTTTAGGGTTCGGTTTAGGGTTAGTGTTAGGGTTAGGAGGTAGGGTTAGGGTTAGGTTTCGGGTTAGGGTTAGGGTGAGGGTTAGGGTTAGGGGTTAGGGTTCGGGTTAGGGTTAGGGTTCGCGTTAGGGTTAGGGTTAGGGTTAGGATTAGGGTTCGGGTTCGGTTTAGGGTTAGGGTTAGGATTAAGGTTAGCGTTAGGGTTCGGATTAGTGTTAGGTGTAGGGTTCGGGTTAGGGTTCGGGTTCAAGTTAGGGTTAGGGTTAGGGTTAGGGTACAGGTTAGGTTTAGGGTTCGGTTTAGTGTTAGGGTTAGGGTTCGGGTTCGGGTTAGGGTTAGGGTTCGGGTTAGTGTTAGGATTATGGTTCGGATTAGGGTTAGGGTTAGGGTTATGGTTAGGTTTAGGGTTCGGGTTAGGGTTAGGGTTAGGGTTAGGGTTAGTGTTCGGGTTAGGGTTAGGGTTAGGTTTCGGTTTAGCGTTAGGGTTAGTGTTAGTGTTAGGGTTCGGGTTAGGGTGAGGGTTCGGGTTCGGGTTACGGTTAGGGTTAGGGTTAGGGTTCGGTTTCGGGTTAGTGTTAGGGTTAGCGTTAGGGTTAGGGTCAGGGTTCGGGTTAGGGTTAGGGTTACGGTTAGGGTTCGGGTTAGGGTTAGGGTTAGGGTTCGCGTTAGGGTTCGGGTTAGGGTTCGGGTTAGGGTTCAGGTTAGGGTTCGGTTTCGGGTAAGGGTTCGGGTTAGGGTTAGGGTTAGGGTTAGGGTTAGGGTTCGGGTTCGGGTTAGGGTTAGGGTTAGGTTTCGGGTTAGGGTTAGGGTTCGGGTTAGGTTAAGTGTTAGGGTTCGTGTTAGGGTTAGGGTTTGGGTTAGTTTTAGGGTTCGGGTTAGGGTTAGGGTTCCGGTTAGGTTTAGCGTTAGTGTTCGGGTTCGGGTTAGGGTTAGGGTTCGGGTTAGTGTTAGGGTTCGGGTTAGGGTTAGGGTTCGGGTTAGGGTTAGGGTTCGGTTTCGGGTTAGGGTTTGGGTTAGGTTTAGGGTTAGTGTTAGGGTTAGGGTTAGGGTTAGGGTTCGGGTTCGGTTTACGGTTAGTGTTAGGGTTAGGGTTAGGGTTGGGTTCGGGTTAGGGTTCGGGTTCGGGTTCGGTTTAGGTTTAGTGTTAGGGTTAGGGTTCAGGTTAGGGTTAGGGTTCTGGTTCGGGGTAGGTTTCGGGTTCGGGTTAGGGTTAGGGTTCGGGTTAGGTTTCCGGTTAGGGTTACGGTTCGGGTTAGGTTTAGGGTTCGGGTTAGGGTTAGGGTTAGTTTTAGGAGGTAGGGTTAGGGTTAGGGTTCGGGTTAGGGTTAGGGTTAGGGTTAGGTTTCGGTTTAGGGTTCGGGTTAGGGTTACGGTTCGGGTTCGGGTGAGGGTTAGGGTTAGGGTTAGGGTTCGGGTTCGGGTTAGCGTTAGGGTTAGGGTTAAGGTTAGGGGTAGTGTTCGGATTAGGGTTAGGGGTAGGGTTCGGGTTAGGATCGGGTTCGGGTTAGGGTTAGGGTTAGGGTTAGGGTTCGGTTTAGGGTTAGGTTTAGGGTTAGGGTTTAGGGTTAGGGGTAGGGTTCGGGTTAGGGTTACGGTTAGGGTTTGGGTTCGGGTTAGGGTTATGGTTAGGGTTCGGGTTAGGGTTAGGGTTAGGGTTATGGTTAAGGTTAGGGTTCGGGTTAGGGTTCGGTTTAGGGTTATTGTTCGGGTTAGGGATAGGGTTAGGGTTCGGGTTAGGTTCGTGTTAGGGTTAGGGGTAGGGTTAGGGGCAGGGTTAGGTTTAGGGTTAGGGTTAGGGTTCAGTTTAGGGTTAGGGTTAGGGTTAGTGTTTGGGTTAGGTTTCGGGTTAGGGTTAGGGTTAGGGTTAGGGTTAGGGTTCGCGTTAGGGTTCGGGTTAGGGGTCGGTTTAGGGTTAGGGTTAGGGTTCGGGTTAGGGTTAGGGTTAGGGTTAGGGTTCAGGTTAGGGTTAGGTGTCGGGTTAGTGTTAGGGTTAGGGTTCGGGTTCGGTTTAGGGTTAAGTTTCGGGTTCGGGTTAGGGTTAGGTTTCGGGTTAGGGTTAGGGTTAGGGTTCGGGTTCGGGGTTAGGGTTATGGTTAGGGTTCGGGTTAGGGTTCGGGTTAGGGTTAGGATTCGGTAAGGGGTTAGGGTTCGGGTTCGGGTTAGGGTTAAGGTTAGGGTTCCGGTTAAGGTTAGGTTTAGGGTTCGGTTTAGGGTTAGGGTTAGGTTTAGTGTTAGGGTTCGGGTTAGGGTTAGGGTTAGTGTTCGGGTTAGGGTTCGGGTTAGGGTTAGGGTTATGGTTAGGGTTAGGGTTCGGGTTAGGGTTAAGGTTCGGGTTAGGGTGAGGGTTAGGGTTAGGGTTGGGTTCGGATTAGGGTTAGGGTTAGGTTTCGGTTTAGGGTTCGGGTTAGGGTTACGGTTCGGGTTCGGGTGAGGGTTAGGGTTAGGGTTAGGGTTCGGTTTCGGGTTAGGGTTAGGGTTCGGGTTCGGGTTAGGGTTCGGGTTAGGCTTAGGGTTAGGGTTAGGGTTAGGGTTCGGGTTCGTGGTTAGGGTTAGGGTTAGGGTTAGGGTTCGGGTTAGGGTTCGGGTTAGGGTTAGGATTCGGGTAAGGTTGTTAGGGTTCGGGTTCGGGTTAGGGTTAGGGTTTGGGTTCTGGTTAGGGTTAGTGTTAGGGTTCGGGTTCGGGTTAGGGTTAGGGTTAGGGTTCGGGTTAGTGTTAGGGTTCGGGTTAGGGTTAGGGTTTGGGTTCGGGTTAGGGTTAGGCTTAGGTTTCGGGTTCGGGTTAGGGTTAGGGTTATGGTTCGGGTTAGGGTTAGAGTTCGGGTTAGGGTTAGGTTTAGGGTTCGGGTGATGGTTAGGGTTTGGGTTAGGGTTAGGGTTCGGGTTAGGGTTAGGGTTCCGGTTAGGGTTAGTCTTAGGGTTCGGGTTCGGGTTAGGGTTAGGGTTCGGGTTAGTGTTAGGGTTCGGGTAGGGTTAGGGTTCGGGTTAGGGTTAGGGTTAGGGTTAGGGTTAGGTTTAGGGTTCGTGTTCGGGTTAGGGTTCGGGTTAGGGTTAGGGTTAGGGGTAGGGTTAGGGTTAGGGTTAGGGTTAGGCTTAGGGTTAGGGTTCGCGTTTGGGTTCGGGATTGGTGTCGGGTTAGGGTTAGGTTTAGGGTTCGGTTTCGGGTTAGGGTTAGGGTTAGGGTTAGGGCTAGGGTTAGGGTTAAGGTTCGGGTTCGGGTTAGGGTTAGGGTTCGGGTTCGGGTTAGGGTTTGGGTTCGGGGTTAGGGTTAGGGTTAGGGTTCGGGTTAGGGTTCGGGTTAGGGTTAGGATTCGGGTAAGGGGTTAGGGTTCGGGTTCTAGTTAGGTTTAGGGTTAGGGATCCGGTTAGGGTTAGGGTTAGGGTTCGGGTTAGGGTTAGGCTTAGTGTTAGGGTTAGGGTTCAGGTTAGGGTTAGGGTTAGGGTTCGGGTTAGGGTTCGTGTTAGGCTTAGGGTTAGGGTTAGGGTTAGGGTTCGGGTTAGGGTTAGGGTTCGGGTTAGGGTTAGGGTTAGGGTTAGGGTTCGGGTTAGGGTTATGGTTAGGGTTCGGGTTAGGGTTAGGGTTACGGTTAGGGTTAGGGTTCGGTTTAGGGTTAGGGTTAGGGTTCGGGTTAGAGTTAGGGTTAGGGTTATGGTTACGGTTAGGGTTCGGATTAGGGTTAGGTTTAGGGTTAGGGTTTGGGTTAGGGTTCGGGTTAGGGTTCGGGTTAGGGTTCGGGTTAGGGTTAGGGTTAGGTTTAGGGTTAGGGTTAGGGTTCGGGTTAGGGTTCGGGATAGGGTTAGGTTTAGGGTTCGGGTTAGGGTTAGGGTTAGGGTTAGGGTTCGGGTTAGGGTTAGGGTTAGGGTTCAGATTAGGGTTCTTGTTAGGGTTAGGGTTAGGTTTAGGGTTCGGGTTCGGGTTAGGGTTAGGGTTAGGGTTCGGGTTAGGTTTAGGGTTAGGGTTAGGGTTAGGGTTAAGGTTCGGGGTAGGGTTAGGTTAAGGTTCGGGTTAGGGTTAGGGTTAGGGTTAGGGTGAGGGTTCGCGTTAGGGTTCGGTTTAGGGGTCGGGTTAGGGTTAGTGTTAGGGTCGGGTAGGGTTAGGGTTAGGTCAGGGTTCGGGTTAGGGTTAGGGTTCGGGTTAGGGTTAGGGTTAGGTTTCGGGTTCGGGTTAGGGTTAGGATTCGGGTAAGGGGTTACGGTTCGGGTTCGGGTTAGGGTTAGGGTTCGGGTTAGTGTTCGGATTAGGGTTAGGGTTTGGGTTAGGGTTAGGGTTCGCGTTAGGGTTAGGGTTCCGGTTAGGGTTAGGGTTAGCGTTCGGGTTCGGGTTAGGGTTAGGGTTCGGGTTAGTGTTAGGGTTCGGGTTAGGGTTAGGGTTCGGGTTAGGTTTAGGGTTAGGATTAGGGTTAGGGTTCGGGTTCGGGTTAGGTTTCGGTTTAGGGTTAGGGTTAGTGTTAGGTTTAGGGTTAGGGTTAGGGTTCGGGTTCGGTTTAGGGTTAGTGTTAGGGTTAGGGTTGGGTTCGGGTTAGGGTTCGGGTTCGGGTTAGGGTTAGGGTTCGGGTTCGGGTTAGGGTTAGTTATAGGGTTAGGGTTCGGGTTAGGTTTAGGGTTCGGGTTAGGAGTAGGGTTCGGGTTCGGGTTAGGGTCAGGGTTCGGATTAGGGTTAGGGTTAGGGTTAGGGTTCGGGTTAGGGTTATGGTTCGTGTTAGGGTTAGGGTTAGGTTTAGGAGGTAGTGTTAGTGTTAGGGTTCGGGTTAGGGTTAGGTTTAGGGTTAGGGTTAGGGGTTAGGGTTCGTGTTAGTGTTAGGTTTAGGGTTAGGGTTAGGGTTAGGGTTAGTGTTATGGTTCGGGTTCGGTATAGGTTTAGGGTTAGGGTTAAGTTTAGGGTTATGGTTCGGATTAGGGTTAGGGGTAGGGTTCGGGTTAGGGTTCGGGTTCGGGTTAGGGTTAGGGTTAGGGTGGGGTTCGGGTTAGGGTTCGGGTTAGGTTTAGGGTTAGGGTTCGCGTTAGGGTTCAGGTTAGCGGTCGGGTAAGGTTTAGAGTTAGGGTTCGGGTTAGGGTTAGGGTTAGGGTTAGGGTTCAGGTTAAGTTTAGGTTTCGGTTTAGTGTTACGGTTAGAGTTCGGGTTCGGGTTAGGGTTAGGGTTCGGGTTCGGGTTAGGTTTAGGTTTCGGGTTAGGGCTCGGGTTAGGGTTAGGGTTCGGGGTTAGGGTTTTGGTTAGGGTTCGGGTTAGGGTTCGGTTTAGGGTTAGGATTCGGGTAAGGGGTTAGGGTTCGTGTTCGGGTTAGGGTTAGGGTTAGGGTTCCGGTTAAGGTTAGGGGTAGGGTTCGGTTTAGGTTTAGGGTTAGGGTTAGCGTTAGGGTTCGGGTTAGGGTTAGGTTTAGTGTTCGGGTTAGGGTTCGGGTTAGGGTTAGGGTTAGGGTTTGGTTTCGGGTTCGGGTTAGGGTTAGGTTTAGGGTTCGGGTTAGGGTTAGGGTTCGGGTTCGGGTTCGGGTTAGGGTTCGGGTTAGGGTTAGTGTTTGGTTTAGGGTTAGGGTTCGGGTTAGGGTTAGGGTTCTGGTTAGGGTTAGTGTTACGGTTCGGGTTCAGGTTAGGGTTAGGGTTCGGGTTAGTGTTAGGGTTCGGGTTAGGGTTAGGGTTTGGGTTAGTGTTAGGGTTCGGGTTAGGGTTAGGTTTCGGGTTCGGGTTAGGGTTCGGGTTAGGGTTAGGGTTAGTGTTAGGGTTAGGGTTAGGGTTAGGGTTAGGGTTCGCGTTAGGTTTCGGGATAGGTGTCGGGTTAGGGTTAGGGTTAGGGTTCGGGTTATGGTTAGGGTTAGGGTTAGGGTTCGTGTTAGGGTTAGGGTTCGGGTTAGGGTTAGGGTTAGGGTTTGGGTTCGGGTTAGGGTTAGGATTCTGGTTCGGGTTAGGGTTCGGGTTAGGGTTAGGGTAAGGGTAAGGGTTCGGGTTCGGGGTTAGGGTTAGGGTGAGGGTTCGGGTTAGGGTTCGGGTTAGGGTTAGGATTCGGGTAAGGGGTTAGGGTTCGGGTTCTGGTTAGGGTTAATGTTAGGGTTAGGGTTTCGGTTAGGATTAGGGTTAGGGTTCGGGTTCGGGTTAGGGTTAGCGTTAGGGTTAGGGTTCAGGTTAGGGTTAGGGTTAGGGTTCGGGTTAGGGTTCGGGTTAGGCTTGGGTTACGGTTAGGGTTAGGGTTAGCGTTAGGTTTCGGTTTAGGGTTAGGTATAGGGATAGGGTTCGGGTTAGGGTTAGGGTTCGGGTTAGGTTTAGGTTTAGGGTTCGGGTTCGGGTTAGGGTTAGGGTTCGGGTTCGTGTTAGTGTTAGTGTTCGGGTTAGTGTTCGGGTTATTGTTAAGGTTAGGGTAGGGTTCGGGTTCGGCTTTAGGTTTAGGGTTAGGGTTCGGGTTAGGGTTCGGGTTAGGGTTAGGATTCGGGTAAGGGGTTAGAGTTCGGGTTCGGGTTAGGTTTAGGGTTAGGGTTCCGGTTAAGTTTAGGGTTAGGGTTCGGGTTAGGGTTAGGTTTAGGTTTAGGGTTCGGTTTAGGGTTAGGGTTCGTGTTAGGGTTCGGGTTAGGGTTAGGGTTAGGGTTAGGGTTCTGGTTAGGGTTAGGGTTCGGGTTAGGGTTAGGGTTAGTGTTAGGGTTCGGATTAGGGTTAGGGGTAGGGTTCGGGTTAGGGTTCGGGTTCGAGTTAGGGTTAGGGTTAGGGTTAGGGTTAGGGTTTGGGTTAGGGTTAGGGTTAGGGTTAGGGGTTAGCGTTAGGGTTACCGTTCGAGTTAGTGTTAGGGTTAGGGTTCGGGTTAGGGTTCGGGTTAGGGTTAGGGTTAGGGTTCGGGTTAGGGTTAGTGTTAGGGTTAGGGTTAGGGTTCGGGTTAGGGTTAGGGTTAGGGTTAGGGTTCGGGTTAGGGTTAGGGTTCAGGATAGGGTTCGGGTTAGGGTTAGGGTTAGGGTTAGGGTTCGGGTTAGGGTTAGGGTTAGGGTTAGGGTTCGGATTAGGGTTAAGGGTAGGGTTCGGGTTAGGGTTCGGGTTCAAGTTAGGGTTAGGGTTAGGGTTAGGGTTAGGGTTCGGGTTCGGGTTAGGGTTAGGGTTAGGGTTTGGGGTTAGGGTTAGGGTTACCGTTCGGTTTAGGGTTAGGTTTAGGGTTAGGGTTAGGGTTCAGTTTCGGGTTAGGGTTAGGTTTAGGTTTATGGTTAGGGTTCGGGTTAGGGTTAGGGTTAGGGTTAGGGATCGGCTTAGGGTTAGGGTTAGGGTTCAGGATAGGGTTCGTGTTAGGGTTAGGGTTAGGGTTAGGTTTCGGGTTAGGGTTAGGTTTAGGGTTAGGGTTAGGGTTAGGGTTAGGGTTCGGGTTCGGGTTAGGGTTCGTGTTAGGTTTAGGGTTAGTGTTAGGGTTAGGGTTCGTGTTAGAGTTAGGGTTCGGGTTCGGGTTACGGTTAGGGTTAGGGTTAGGGTTCAATTTCGGGTTAGGGTTAGGTTTAGGTTTAGGGTTAGAGTTAGGGTTAAGGATCGGGGTAGGGTTAGGGTTAAGGTTCGGGTTAGGGTTAGGGTTAGGGTTAGGTTTAGGGTTCGCGTTAGGGTTCGGGTTAGGTGTCGGGTTAGTGTTAGGGTTAAGGTTCGGTTTAGGGTTAGCGTTAGGTCAGGGTTCGGGTTCGGGTTAGGGTTCGGGTTAGGGTTAGGGTTCGTATTCGGGTTAGTGTTAGTGTTAGGGTTCGGGTTAGGTTTAGGGTTCGGGTTAGGGTTAGGGTTCGGGTTCGGGTTAGGGTTAGAGTTTGGGTTAGGGTTCGGGTTAGGGTTAGGGTTCGGGTTAGGGTTAGGGTTCGGGTTAGGGTTAGGGTTAGTGTTAGGGTTAGGGTTAGGGTTCGGGTTCGAGTTAGGGTTCGGGTTCGGGTTACGGTTACGGTTAGGGTTAGGGTTCAGTTTCGGGTTAGTGTTAGGGTTAGGGTTAGGGTTAGGGTCAGGGTTCGGGTTAGGGTTAGGGTTAGGGTTAGTGTTCGGGTTAGGGTTAGGGTTAGGTTTAGGGTTAGGGTTAGGGTTCGGTTTAGGGTTAGGTTTAGGGTTCAGGTTAGGGTTCGTGTTAGGGTTAGGGTTAGGTTTTGGGTTAGGGTTAGTGTTAGGGTTAGGGTTCGGGTTAGGGTTAGGTTTAGGGTTAGGTTTAGGGTTATGGTTAATGTTCGGGGTAGGGTTAGGGTTAGGGTTAGGGTTCGTGTTAGGGTTAGGTTTAGTGTAAGGGTTCGGGTTAGGGTTCGTGTTCGGGTTCGGGTTAGGGTTAGTGTTCGGGTTAGGTTTAGGGTTCGGGTTAGGGTTCGGTTTAGGGTTCGGTTTAGTGTTAGGGTTTGGGTTAGGGTTAGGGTTCGGGTTAGGGTTAGGGTTCCGGTTAAGGTTAGGGTTAGGGTTCGGGTTCGGGTTAGGGTTAGGGTTCGGGTTAGTGTTAGGGTTCGGGTTAGGGTTAGGGTTCGGGTTAGGGTTAGGGTTAGGGTTAGGGTTCGGGTTCGGTTTAGGGTTAGTGTTAGGTTAGGGACGGGTTCGGGTTAGGGTTCGGGTTAGTGTTAGGGTTCGGGTAAGGGGTTAGGGTTCGGGTTCTGGTTAGTGTTAGGGTTAGGGTTAGGGTTTCGGTTAGGGTTCGGGTAAGGGTTTATGGTTCGGGTTCTGGTTAGGGTTAGGGTTAGGGTTAGGGTTTCGGTTAGGGTTAGGGTTAGGGTTCGGGTTCGGGTTAGGGTTAGCGTTAGGGTTAGGGTTCAGGTTAGGGTTAGGGTTAGGGTTCGGGTTAGGGTTCGGGTTAGGCTTGGGTTACGGTTAGGGTTAGGGTTAGCGTTAGGTTTCGGGTTAGGGTTAGGTATAGGGTTAGGGTTCGGGTTAGGGTTAGGGTTCGGGTTAGGGTTAGGGTTAGGGTTCGGGTTCGGGTTCGGGTTAGGGTTAGGGTTCGGGTTCGTGTTAGTGTTAGTGTTCGGGTTAGTGTTCGGGTTATGGTTAGGGTTAGGGTAGGGTTCGGGTTCGGGTTTAGGGTTAGGGTTAGGGTTCGGGTTAGGGTTCGGGTTAGGGTTAGGATTCGGGTAAGGGGTTAGAGTTCGGGTTCGGGTTAGGGTTAGGGTTAGGGTTCCGGTTAAGATTAGGGTTAGGGTTCGGGTTAGGGTTAGGGTTAGGTTTAGGGTTCGGTTTAGGGTTAGGGTTCGTGTTAGGGTTCGGGTTAGGGTTAGGGTTAGGGTTAGGGTTCTGGTTAGGGTTAGGGTTCGGGTTAGGGTTAGGGTTAGGGTTAGGGTTCGGATTAGGGTTAGGGGTAGGGTTCGGGTTAGGGTTCGGGTTCGAGTTAGGGTTAGGGTTAGGGTTAGGGTTAGGCTTTGGGTTAGGGTAGGGTTAGGGTTAGGGTTCGGGTTAGGGTTAGGGTTAGGGTTCGGGTTAGGTTTAGGGTTAGGGTTAGGGTTCGGGTTAGGGTTAGGGTTAGGGTTAGGGTTCGGGTTAGGTTTAGGGTTCAGGATAGGGTTCGTGTTAGGGTTAGGGTTAGGGTTAGGGTTCGGGTTAGGGTTAGGGTTAGGGTTAGGGTTAGGGTTCGGATTAGGGTTAGGGGTAGGGTTCGGGTTAGGGTTCGGGTTCGAGTTAGGGTTAGGGTTAGGGTTAGGGTTAGGGTTCGGGTTCGGGTTAGGGTTAGGGTTAGGGTTTGGGGTTAGGGTTAGGGTTACCGTTCGGGTTAGGGTTAGGGTTAGGGTTAGGGTTAGGGTTAGGGTTAGGGTTCAGTTTCGGGTTAGGTTTAGGTTTAGGTTTAGGGTTAGGGTTCGCGTTAGGGTTAGGGTTAGGGTTAGGGTTCGGGTTAGGGTTAGGGTTAGGGTTCAGGATAGGGTTCGTGTTAGGGTTAGGTTAGGGTTAGGGTTCGGGTTAGGGTTAGGTTTAGGGTTAGGGTTAGGGTTAGGGTTCGGGTTCGGGTTATGGTTCGTGTTAGGTTTAGGGTTAGTGTTAGGGTTAGGGTTCGGTTTAGAGTTAGGGTTCGGGTTCGGGTTACGGTTAGGGTTAGGGTTAGGGTTCAATTTCGGGTTAGGGTTAGGTTTAGGTTTAGGGTTAGGGTTAGGGTTAAGTTTCGGGGTAGGGTTAGGGTTAAGGTTCGGGTTAGGGTTAGGGTTAGGGTTAGGGTTAGGGTTCAGTTTCGGGTTAGGGTTAGGTTTAGGTTTAGGGTTAGGGTTCTGGTTAGGGTTAGGGTTAGGGTTAGGGTTCGGGGTAGGGTTAGGGTTAGGGTTCAGGATAGGGTTCGTTTTAGGGTTACGGTTAGGGTTAGGGTTCGGGTTAGGGTTAGGTTTAGGGTTAGGGTTAGGTTTAGGGTTCGGGTTCGGGTTAGGGTTCGTGTTAGGTTTAGGGTTAGTGTTAGGGTTAGGGTTCGGGTTAGAGTTAGGGTTCGGGTTCGGGTTACGGTTAGGGTTAGGGTTAGGGTTCAATTTCGGGTTAGGGTTAGGTTTAGGTTTAGGGTTAGGGTTAGGGTTAAGTTTCGGGGTAGGGTTAGGGTTAAGGTTCGGGTTAGGGTTAGGGTTAGGTTTAGGGTTAGGGTTCGCGTTAGGGTTCGGGTTAGGTGTCGGGTTAGTGTTAGGGTTAAGGTTCGGTTTAGGGTTAGGGTTAGGTCAGGGTTCGGGTTCGGGTTAGGGTTAGGGTTAGGGTTAGGGTTTGGGTTCGGTTTAGGGTTAGTGTTAGGGTTAGTGTTCGGTTTAGGGTTAGGGTTAGGGTTAGGGTTAGGGTTCGGTTTAGGGTTAGGTTTAGGGTTCAGGTTAGGGTTCGGGTTAGGGTTAGGGTTAGGGTTAGGTTTTGGGTTAGGGTTAGGGATAGGGTTAGGGTTCGGGTTAGGGTTAGGTTTAGGTTTAGGTTTAGGGTTAGGGTTAATGTTCGGGGTAGGGTTAGGGTTAAGGTTCGGGTTAGGGTTAGGGTTAGGGTTAGGGTTCGTGTTAGGGGTAGGTTTAGTGTTAGGGTTCGGGTTAGGGTTCGGGTTCGGGTTCGGGTTAGTGTTAGGGTTCGGGTTAGGTTTAGGGTTCGGGTTAGGGTTCGGGTTAGGGTTCGGTTTAGGGTTAGGGTTTGGGTTAGGGTTAGGGTTCGGGTTAGGGTTAGGGTTCCGGTTAAGGTTAGGGTTAGGGTTCGGGTTCGGGTTAGGGTTAGGGTTCGGGTTAGTGTTAGGGTTCGGTTTAGGGTTAGGGTTCGGGTTAGTGTTAGGGTTAGGGTTAGGGTTCGGGTTCGGTTTAGGGTTAGTGTTAGGTTAGGTTCGGGTTCGGGTTAGGGTTCGGGTTAGTGTTAGGGTTCGGGTAAGGGGTTAGGGTTCGGGTTCTGGTTAGGGTTAGGGTTAGGGTTAGGGTTTCGGTTAGGGTTCGGGTAAGGGGTTAGGGTTCGGGTTCTGGTTAGGGTTAGGGTTAGGGTTAGGGTTTCGGTTAGGGTTAGGGTTAGGGTTCGGTTTCGGGTTAGGGTTAGCGTTAGGGTTAGGGTTCAGGTTAGGGTTAGGGTTAGGGTTCGGGTTAGGGTTCGGGTTAGGGTTCGGGTTAGGCTTGGGTTACGGTTAGGGTTAGGGTTAGCATTAGGTTTCGGGTTAGGGTTAGGTATAGGGTTAGGGTTCGGGTTAGGGTTAGGGTTTGGGTTAGGGTTAGGGTTAGGGTTCGGGTTCGGGTTAGGGTTAGGGTTCGGGTTCGTGTTAGTGTTAGTGTTCGGGTTAGTGTTCGGGTTATGGTTAGGGTTAGGGTAGGGTTCGGGTTCGGGTTTAGGTTTAGGGTTAGGGTTCGGGTTAGGGTTCGGGTTAGGGTTACGATTCGGGTAAGGGGTTAGTGTTCGGGTTTGGGTTAGGGTTAGGGTTAGGGTTCCGGTTAAGTTTAGGGTTAGGGTTCGGGTTTGGGTTAGGGTTAGGTTTACGGTTCGGTTAAGGGTTAGGGTTCGTGTTAGGGTTCGGGTTAGGGTTAGGGTTAGGGTTAGGGTTAGGGTTCTGGTTCGGGTTAGGGTTCGGGTTAGGGTTAGGGTTAGGATTAGGGTTCGGATTAGGGTTAGGGGTAGGGTTCGGGTTAGGGTTCGGGTTCGAGTTAGGGTTAGGGTTAGGGTTAGGGTTAGGGTTTGGGTTAGGGTTAGGGTTAGGGTTAGGGTTCGGGTTCGGGTTAGGGTTAGGGTTCGGGTTAGGGTTAGGGTTAGGGTTAGGGTTAGGGTTAGGGTTAGGGTTCGGGTTAGGGTTAGGGTTAGGGTTAGGGTTCGGGTTAGGGTTAGGGTTCAGGATAGGTTTCGTGTTAGGGTTAGGGTTAGGGTTAGGGTTCGGGTTAGGGTTAGGGTTAGGGTTAGGTTTAGGGTTCGGATTAGGGTTAGGGGTAGGGTTCGGGTTAGGGTTCGGGTTCGAGTTAGGGTTAGGGTTAGGGTTAGGTTTAGGGTTCGGGTTCGGGTTAGGGTTAGGATTAGGGTTTGGGGTTAGGGTTAGTGTTACCGTTCGGGTTAGGGTTAGGGTTAGGGTTAGGGTTAGGGTTCAGTTTCGGGTTAGGGTTAGGTTTAGGTTTAGGGTTAGGGTTCGGGTTAGGGTTAGGGTTAGGGTTAGGGTTCGGGTTAAGGTTAGGGTTAGGGTTCAGGATAGTGTTCGTGTTAGGTTTAGGGTTAGGGTTAGGGTTCGTGTTAGGGTTAGGTTTAGGGTTAGGGTTAGGGTTAGGGTTCGGGTTCGGGTTAGGGTTCGTGTTAGGTTTAGGTTTAGTGTTAGGGTTAGGGTTCGGGTTAGAGTTAGGGTTCGGGTTCGGGTTACAGTTAGGGTTAGGGTTAGGGTTCAATTTCGGGTTAGGGTTAGGTTTAGGTTTAGGGTTAGGGTTAGGGTTAAGTTTCGGGGTAGGGTTAGGGTTAAGGTTCGGGTTAGGGTTAGGGTTAGGGTTAGGGTTAGGGTTCGCGTTAGGGTTCGGGTTAGGTGTCGGGTTAGTGTTAGGGTTAAGGTTCGGTTTAGGGTTAGGGATAGGTCAGGGTTCGGGTTCGGTTTAGGGTTAGGGTTAGGGTTAGGGTTTGGGTTCGGTTTAGGGTTAGTGTTAGGGTTAGTGTTCGGGTTAGGGTTAGGGTTAGGGTTAGGGTTAGGGTTCGGTTTAGGGTTAGGTTTAGGGTTCAGGTTAGGGTTCGGGTTAGGGTTAGGGTTAGGGTTAGGTTTTGGGTTAGGGATAGGGTTAGGGTTAGGGTTCGGGTTAGGGTTAGGTTTAGGGTTAGGTTTAGGGTTAGGGTTAATGTTCGGGGTAGGGTTAGGGTTAAGTTTCGGGTTAGGGTTAAGGTTAGGGTTAGGGTTCGTGTTAGGGTTAGGTTTAGTGTTAGGGTTCGGGTTAGGGTTCGGGTTCGGGTTCGGGTTAGGGTTAGGGTTCGGGTTAGGTTTAGGGTTCGGGTTAGGGTTCGGGTTAGGGTTCGGTTTAGGGTTAGGGTTTGGGTTAGGGTTAGGGTTCGGGTTAGGGTTAGGGTTCCGGTTAAGGTTAGGGTTAGGGTTCGGGTTCGGGTTAGGGTTAGGGTTCGGGTTAGTGTTAGGGTTCGCGTTAGGGTTAGGGTTCGGGTTAGGGTTAGGGTTAGGGTTAGGGTTCGGGTTCGGTTTAGGGTTAGTGTTAGGTTAGGGTCGGGTTCGGGATTGGGTTCGGGTTAGTGTTAGGGTTCGGGTAAGGTGTTAGTGTTCGGGTTCTGGTTAGGGTTAGGGTTAGGGTTAGGGTTTCAGTTAGGGTTCGGGTAAGGTGTTAGGGTTCGGGTTCTGGTTAGTGTTAGGGTTAGGGTTAGGGTTTCGGTTAGGGTTAGGGTTAGGGTTCGGGTTCGGGTTAGGGTTAGCGTTAGGGTTAGGGTTCAGGTAGGGTTAGGGTTAGGGTTCGGGATAGGGTTCGTGTTAGGCTTGGGTTACGGTTAGGGTTAGGGTTAGCGTTAGGTTTCGGGTTAGGGTTAGGTATAGGGTTAGGGTTCGGGTTAGGGTTAGGGTTCGGTTTAGGGTTAGGGTTAGGGTTCGGGTTCGGGTTAGGGTTAGGGTTCGGGTTCGTGTTAGTGTTAGTGTTCGGGTTAGTGTTCGGGTTATGGTTAGGGTTAGGGTAGGGTTCGGGTTCGGGTTTAGGGTTAGGGTTAGGGTTCGGGTTAGGGTTCGGGTTAGGGTTAGGATTCGGGTAAGGGGTTAGTGTTCGGGTTGGGGTTAGGGTTAGGGTTAGGGTTCCGGTTAAGTTTAGGGTTAGGGTTCGGGTTAGAGTTAGGGTTAGGTTTAGGGTTCGGTTTAGGGTTAGGGTTCGTGTTAGGGTTCGGGTTAGGGTTAGGGTTAGGGTTCTGGTTAGGGTTAGGGTTCGGGTTAGGGTTAGGGTTAGGATTAGGGTTCGGATTAGGGTTAGGGGTAGGTTTCGGGTTAGGGTTCGGGTTCGAGTTAGGGTTAGGGTTAGGGTTAGGGTTAGGGTTTGGGTTAGGGTTAGGGTTAGGGTTAGGGTTCGGGTTAGGGTTAGGGTTAGGGTTCGGGTTAGGGTTAGGGTTAGGGTTAGTGTTAGGGTTAGGGTTCGGGTTAGGGTTAGGGTTAGGGTTAGGGTTCGGGTTAGTGTTAGGGTTCAGGATAGGGTTCGTGTTAGGGTTAGGGTTAGGGTTAGGGTTCGGGTTAGGCTTAGGGTTAGGGTTAGGGTTAGGGTTCGGATTAGGGTTAGGGTTCGGGTTCGGGTTAGGGTTAGGGTTCGGGTTAGGTTTAGGGTTCGGGTTAGGGTTCGGGTTAGGGTTCGGTTTAGGGTTAGGGTTTGGGTTAGGGTTAGGGTTCGGGTTAGGGTTAGGGTTCCGGTTAAGGTTAGGGTTAGGGTTCGGGTTCGGGTTAGGGTTAGGGTTCGGGTTAGTGTTAGGGTTCGGGTTAGGGTTAGGGTTCGGGTTAGGGTTAGGGTTAGGGTTAGGGTTCGGGTTCGGTTTAGGGTTAGTGTTAGGTTAGGGTCGGGTTCGGGATTGGGTTCGGGTTAGTGTTAGGGTTCGGGTAAGGGGTTAGGGTTCGGGTTCTGGTTAGGGTTAGGGTTAGGGTTAGGGTTTCAGTTAGGGTTCGGGTAAGGTGTTAGGGTTCGGGTTCTGGTTAGTGTTAGGGTTAGGGTTAGGGTTTCGGTTAGGGTTAGGGTTAGGGTTCGGGTTCGGGTTAGGGTTAGCGTTAGGGTTAGGGTTCAGGTAGGGTTAGGGTTAGGGTTCGGGTTAGGGTTCGGGTTAGGCTTGGGTTACGGTTAGGGTTAGGGTTAGCGTTAGGTTTCGGGTTAGGGTTAGGTATAGGGTTAGGGTTCGGGTTAGGGTTAGGGTTCGGTTTAGGGTTAGGGTTAGGGTTCGGGTTCGGTTTAGGGTTAGGGTTCGGGTTCGTGTTAGTGTTAGTGTTCGGGTTAGTGTTCGGGTTATGGTTAGGGTTAGGGTAGGGTTCGGGTTCGGGTTTAGGGTTAGGGTTAGGGTTCGGGTTAGGGTTCGGGTTAGGGTTAGGATTCGGGTAAGGGGTTAGTGTTCGGGTTTGGGTTAGGGTTAGGGTTAGGGTTCCGGTTAAGTTTAGGGTTAGGGTTCGGGTTAGAGTTAGGGTTAGGTTTAGGGTTCGGTTTAGGGTTAGGGTTCGGGTTAGGGTTAGGGTTAGGATTAGGGTTCGGATTAGGGTTAGGGGTAGGTTTCGGGTTAGGGTTCGGGTTCGAGTTAGGGTTAGGGTTAGGGTTAGGGTTAGGGTTTGGGTTAGGGTTAGGGTTAGGGTTAGGGTTCGGGTTAGGGTTAGGGTTAGGGTTCGGGTTAGGGTTAGGGTTAGGGTTAGGGTTAG
>JAVLSZ010000066.1:97500-135000 GCA_032313775.1 Urocyon cinereoargenteus | reverse complement strand
TTAGGGTTAGGGTTAGGGTTAGGGTTAGGGTTAGGGTTAGGGTTTGGGTTCGGATTAGTGTTAGGGGTAGGGTTCCGGTTAGGATTCGGGTACGGGTACGGGTTAGGGTTAGGGTTAGTGTTAGGGTTCTGGTTAGGTTTAGGGTTAGGGTTAGGGTTAGGGGTTAGGGTTAGGGTTACCGTTCGGGTTAGGGTTAGGGTTAGGGTTAGGGTTAGGGTTCGGGTTAGGGTTCGGGTTAGGGTTAGGGTTAGGGTTAGTGTTAGGGTTAGGGTTAGGGTTCGGGTTAGGGTTAGGGTTAGGGTTCGGGTTAGCGTTAGGGTTCGGGTTAGGGTTAGGGTTAGGGTTCGGGTTCAGGTTAGGGTTAGGGTTCCCGTTAAGGTTAGGGTTAGGTTTCGGGTTAGGGTTAGGGTTAGGTTTCGGGTTCGGGTTAGCGTTAGTGTTAGTGTTAGAGTTCGGGTTAGGGTTAGGGTTCGGGGTAGGTTTAGGTTTCGGGTTCGGGTTAGGGTTAAAGTTTGGGTTAGTTTTCGGGTTAGGGTTAGGGTTCGGGTTAGGGTTAGGGTTCGGGTTAGTGTTAGGGTTAGTGTTAGGGTTAGGGTTCGGGTTCGGGTTAGGGTGAGGGTTCGGGTTCGGGTTTCGGTTAGGGTTAGGGTTAGGGTTCGGTTTCGGGTTAGTGTTAGGGTTAGGGTTAGGGTTAGGGTCAGGGTTCGGGTTAGGGTTAGGGTTACGGTTAGGGTTCGGGTTAGGTTTAGGGTTAGGGTTCGCGTTAGGGTTTGGGTTAGGGTTCGGGTTAGGGTTCAGGTTAGGGTTAGGGTTCGGGTAAGGGTTCGGGTTAGGGTTAGGGTTAGGGTTAGGGTTAGGGTTAGGGTTCGGGTTCGGGTTAGGGTTATGGTTAGGGTTCGGGTTAGGGTTAGGGTTCGGGTTAGGTTAAGGGTAAGGGTTCGTGTTAGCGTTAGGGTATGGGTTAGGGTTAGTGTTCGGGTTAGGGTTAGGGTTGCGGTTAGGGTTAGCGTTAGGGTTCGTGTTCGGTTTAGGGTTAGGGTTCAGGTTAGTGTTAGGGTTCGGGTTAGGGTTAGGGTTCGGGTTAGGGTTAGGGTTAGGGTTCGGGTTCGGGTTAGGTTTAGGGTTCGGGTTCAGTTTAGGGTTAGTGTTAGGGTTAGGGTTCGGGTTAGGGTTAGGGTTCGGGTTAGGGGTAGGGTTCGGGTTCGGGTTAGGGTTAGGGTTCGGGTTAGGTTTCCGGTTAGGTTTAGGGTTCGGGTTAGGGTTAGGGTTAGTTTTAGGAGGTAGGGTTAGGGTTAGGGTTCGGGTTAGGGTTAAGGTTAGGGTTAGGGTTAGGGGTTAGGTTTCGGGTTAGGGTTAGGGTTAGGGTTAGGGTTAGGGTTCGGGTTCGGGTTAGCGTTAGGGTTAGGGTTAAGGTTAGGTTTATTGTTCGGATTAGGGTTAGGTGTAGGGTTCGGGTTAGGTTCGGGTTCGGGTTAGGGTTAGGGTTAGGGTTAGGGTTCGGTTTAAGGTTAGGTTTAGGGTTAGGGGTTTGGGTTAGGGGTAGGGTTCGTGTTAGGCTTAGGGTTACGTTTAGGGTTTGGGTTCGGGTTAGGGTTATGGTTAGGGTTCGGGTTAGGGTTAGGGTTAGGGTTATGGTTAGGGTTAGGGTTCGGGTTAGGTTTAGGTTTAGGGTTATTGTTCGGGTTAGGGATAGGGTTAGGGTTCGGGTTAGGTTCGGGTTCGGGTTAGGGGTAGGGTTAGGGGTAGTGTTAGGTTTAGGGTTAGGGTTAGGGTTCGGTTTAGGGTTAGGGTTAGGGTTAGGGTTCGCGTTAGGTTTCGGGTTAGGGGTCGGTTTAGGGTTAGGGTTAGGGTTCGGGTTAGGGTTAGGGTTAGGGTTAGGGTTCAGGTTAGGGTTAGGGTTCGGGTTAGGGTTATGGTTAGGGTTCGGGTTAGGGTTCGGGTTAGGGTTAGGATTCGGGTAAGGGGTTAGGGTTCGCGTTCGGGTTAGGGTTATGGTTAGGGTTCCGGTTAAGTTTAGGGTTAGGGTTCGGTTTAGGGTTAGGGTTAGGTTTAGTGTTAGGGTTCGGGTTAGGGTTAGGGTTAGTGTTCGGGTTAGGGTTCGGGTTAGGGTTAGGGTTACGGTTAGGGTTAGGGTTCGGGTTAGGGTTAAGGTTCGGTTTAGGGTTAGGGTTAGGGTTAGGGTTCGGATTAGGGTTAGGGGTCGGTTTCGGTTTAGGGTTCGGGTTAGGGTTACGGTTCGTGTTCGGGTGAGGGTTAGGGTTAGGGTTAGGGTTCGGTTTCGGGTTAGGGTTAGGGTTCGGGTTCGGGTTAGGGTTCGGGTTAGGCTTAGGGTTAGGGTTAGGGTTAGGGTTCGGGTTCGGGGTTAGGGTTAGGGTTAGGGTTAGGGTTCGGGAAAGGGTTCGGGTTAGGGTTAGGATTCGGGTAAGGTTGTAAGGGTTCGGGTTCGGGTTAGGGTTAGGGTTCGGGTTAGTGTTAGGGTTCGGGTTAGGTTTAGGGTTTGGGTTCGGGTTAGGGTTAGGCTTAGGTTTCGGGTTCGGGTTAGGGTTAGGGTTAGGGTTCGGGTTAGGGTTAGAGTTCAGGTTAGGGTTAGGTTTAGGGTTCGGGTTAGGGTTAGGGTTTGGGTTAGGGTTAGGGTTCGGGTTAGGGTTAGGGTTCCGGTTAGGGTTAGTGTTAGGGTTCGGGTTAGGGTTAGGGTTAGAGTTCGGGTTAGTGTTAGGGTTCGGGTTAGGGTTAGGGTCGTGCTAGGGTTAGGTTTAGGGTTAGGGTTAGGGTTCGTGTTCGGGTTAGGGTTCGGGTTAGGGTTAGGGTTAGGGGTAGGTTTAGGGTTAGGGTTAGGGTTAGGCTTAGGGTTAGGGTTCGCGTTAGGGTTCGGGTTAGGGTTAGGGTTCGGGTTCGGTTTAGGGTTCGGGTTCGGGGTTAGGGTTAGGGTTAGTGTTCCGGTTAGGGTTCGGGTTAGGGTTAGGATTCGGGTAAGGGGTTAGGGTTCGGGTTCGGGTTAGGGTTAGGGTTAGGGGTCGGTTAGGGTTAGGGTTAGGTTTCGGGTTAGGGTTAGGGTTAGGGTTCGGGTTAGTGTTAGGGTTCGGGTTAGGGTTAGGGTTCGGGTTAGGATTAGGGTTAGGATTAGGGTTAGGGTTAGGGTTCGGGTTCGGTATAGGTTTAGGGTTAGAGTTAAGGTTAGGGTTAGGGTTCGGATTAGGGTTAGGGGTAGGGTTCGGGTTAGGGTTCGGGTTCGGGTTAGGGTTAGGGTTAGGGTTCGGGTTAGGGTAAGGGTTAGGGGTTACGGTTAGGGTTTGCGTTCGGGTTAGGGTTAAGGTTACGGTTAGGGTTAGGTTTCGGTTTAGGGTTATGGTTAGGGTTCGAGTTAGGGTTAGAGTTAGTGTTATGGTTAGGGTTAGGGTTCGGGTTAGGGTTAGGGTTAGCGTTAGGTTTCGGGTTAGGTTTTGGGTTAGGGTTAGGGTTCGGGTTAGGGTTAGGGTTAGGGTTAGGGTTCGGTTTAGGGTTAGGGTTAGGGTTAGGTTTAGGGTCAGAGTTCGGGTTAGGGTTAGGGTTAAGGTTCGGGTTAGGGTTAGGGTTAGGGTTCGGTTTAGGGTTAGGGTTAGGGTTAGGGTTAGGGTCAGTGTTCGGGTTAGGGTTAGGGTTAAGGTTCGGGTTAGGGTTAGGTTTAGGGTTAGGGTTCGCGTTAGGGTTCGGGTTAGCGGTCGGGTAAGGGTTAGAGTTAGGGTTCGGGTTAGGGTTAGGGTTAGGGTTAGGGTTCAGGTTAGGTTTAGGGTTCGGTTTAGTGTTAGGGTTAGGGTTCGGGTTCGGGTTAGGGTTAGGGTTCGGGTTCGGGTTAGGTTTAGGGTTCGGGTTAGGGTTCGGGTTAGGGTTAGGGTTAGGGTTCGGGGTTAGGGTTTTGGTTAGGGTTCGGGTTAGGGTTCGGGTTAGGGTTAGGATTCGGGTAAGGGGTTAGGGTTCGGGTTCGGGTTAGGGATAGGGTTAGGGTTCCGGTTAAGGTTAGGCGTAGGGTTCGGTTTAGGTTTAGGGTTAGGGTTAGCGTTAGGGTTCGGGTTAGGGTTAGGTTTAGTGTTCGGGTTAGGTTTCGGGTTAGGGTTAGGGTTAGGGTTAGGGTTAGGGTTCGGGTTAGGGTTAAGGTTCGGGTTAGGGTTAGGGTTAGGGTTAGGGTTAGGGTTCGGATAGAGTTAGGGGTAGGGTTCGATTTAGGGTTCGGGTTAGGGTTAGGGTTAGGGTTCGGGTTCGGGTTCGGGTTAGGGTTAGGGTTAGGGTTCGGGTTAGGGTTAGGGTTCGGGTTCGGGTTCGGGTTAGGGTTCGGGTTAGGGTTAGTGTTTGGTTTAGGGTTAGGGTTCGGGTTAGGGATAGGGTTCCGGTTAGGGTTAGGGTTTGGGTTAGTGTTAGGGTTCGGTTAGGGTTAGGGTTCGGGTTCGGGTTAGGGTTCGGGTTAGGGTTAGGGTTAGTGTTAGGGTTAGGGTTAGGGTTAGGGTTAGGGTTAGGGTTCGCGTTAGGGTTCGGGATAGGTGTCGGGTTAGGGTTAGGGTTAGGGTTCGGGTTAGGGTTAGGGTTAGGGTTAGGGTTCGTGTTAGGGTTAGGGTTCGGATTAGGGTTAGGGTTAGGGTTCGGGTTCGGGTTAGGTTTAGGGTTCGGGTTCGGGTTAGGGTTCGGGTTAGGGTTAGGGTTAGGGTAAGGGTTCGGGTTCGGGGTTAGTGTTATGTTAGGGTTCGGGTTAAGGTTCGGGTTAGGTTTAGGATTCGGGTAAGAGGTTAGTGTTCGGGTTCTGGTTAGGGTTAGGGTTAGGGTTAGGGTTTCGGTTAGGGTTAGGGTTAGGGTTCGGGTTCGGGTTAGGGTTAGCGTTAGGGTTAGGGTTCAGGTTAGGGTTAGGGTTAGGGTTCGGGTTAGGGGTCGGGTTAGGCTTAGGGTTACGGTTAGGGTTAGGGTTAGCGTTAGGTTTCGGGTTAGGGTTAGGTATAGGGTTAGGGTTCGCGTTAGGGTTAGGGTTCGGGTTAGGGTTAGGGTTAGGGTTCGGGTTCGGGTTAGGGTTAGGGTTCGGGTTCGTGTTAGTGTTAGTGTTCGGGTTAGTGTTCGGGTTATGGTTAGGGTTAGGGTAGGGTTCGGGTTCTGGTTTACGGTTAGGGTTAGGGTTCGGGTTAAGGTTCGGGTTAGGGTTAGGATTCGGGTAAGGGGTTAGAGTTCGGGTTCGGGTTAGGGTTAGGGTTAGGGTTCCGGTTAAGTTTAGGGTTAGGGTTCGGGTTAGGGTTAGGGTTAGGTTTAGGGTTCGGTTTAGGGTTAGGGTTCGTGTTAGGGTTCGGGTTAGGGTTAGGGTTAGGGTTAGGATTCTGGTTAGGGTTAGGGTTCGGGTTAGGGTTAGGGTTAGGGTTAGGGTTCGGATTAGGGTTAGGCGTAGGGTTCGGGTTAGGGTTCGGGTTCGAGTTAGGGTTAGGGATAGGGTTAGGGTTAGGGCTTGGGTTAGGGTTAGGGTTAGGGTTAGGGGTTAGGGTTAGGGTTACCGTTCGAGTTAGTGTTAGTGTTAGGGTTAGGGTTAGGGTTCGGGTTAGGGTTAGGGTTAGGGTTCGGGTTAGGGTTAGGGTTAGGGTTAGGGTTAGGGTTAGGGTTCGGGTTAGGTTAAGGGTTCA
Organism: Urocyon cinereoargenteus; assembly: GCA_032313775.1. Classification (NCBI taxonomy): domain Eukaryota; kingdom Metazoa; phylum Chordata; class Mammalia; order Carnivora; family Canidae; genus Urocyon; species Urocyon cinereoargenteus. The sequence continues at coordinate 129,376 of JAVLSZ010000066.1, read as the reverse complement.
GGATAGGGTTCATGTTAGGGTTAGGGTTAGGGTTAGGGTTCGGTTTAGGGTTAGGGTTAGGGTTAGGGTTCGGATTAGGGTTAGGGGAAGGGTTCGGGTTAGGGTTCGGGTTCGAGTTAGGGTTAGGGTTAGGGTTAGGGTTCGGGTTCGGGTTAGGGTTAGGTTTAGGGTTTGGGGTTAGGGTTAGGGTTACTGTTCGGGTTAGGGTTAGGGTTAGCGTTAGGGTTAGGGTTCAGTTTCGGTTTAGGTTTAGGTTTAGGTTTAGGGTTAGGGTTCGGGTTAGGGTTAGGGTTAGGGTTAGGGTTCGGGTTAGGGTTAGGGTTAGGGTTCAGGATAGGGTTCGTGTTAGGGTTAGGGTTAGGGTTCGGGTTAGGGTTAGGGTTAGGGTTAGGGTTAGGGTTAGGGTTCGGGTTCGGGTTAGGGTTCGTGTTAGGTTTAGGGTTAGTGTTAGGGTTATGGTTCGGGTTAGAGTTAGGGTTCGGGTTCCGGTTACGGTTAGGGTTAGGGTTCAATTTCGGGTTAGGGTTAGGTTTAGGGTTAGGGTTAGGGTTAGGGTTAAGGTTCTGGGTAGGGTTAGGGTTAAGGTTCGGGTTAGGGTTAGGGTTAGGGTTAGGGTTCGCGTTAGGGTTCGGGTTAGGTGTCGGGTTAGTGTTAGGGTTAAGGTTCGGTTTAGGGTTAGGGTTAGGTCAGGGTTCGGTTTAGGGTTAGGGTTCGGGTTAGGGTTATGGTTAGGGTTCGGATTCGGGTTAGTGTTAGTGTTAGGGTTCGGGTTAAGTTTAGGGTTCGGATTAGTGTTAGGGTTCGGGTTCGGATTAGGGTTAGAGTTTGGGTTAGGGTTCGGGTTAGGGTTAGGGTTCGGGTTAAGGTTAGGGTTCGGGTTAGGGTTAGGGTTAGTGTTAGGGTTAGGGTTCGGGTTAGAGTTAGGGTTCGGGTTCGATTTACGGTTAGGGTTAGGGTTAGGGTTCAGTTTCGGGTTAGGGTTAGGGTTAGGGTTAGGGTTAGGGTCAGGGTTCGGGTTAGGGTTAGGGTTAGGTTTAGTGTTCGGGTTAGGATTAGGGTTAGGGTTAGGGTTAGGGTTCGGTTTAGGGTTAGGTTTAGGGTTCAGGTTAGGGTTCGGGTTAGGGTTCGGGTTAGGGTTAGGTTTTGGGTTAGGGTTAGGGTTAGGGTTAGGGTTCGGTTTAGGGTTATGTGTAGGGTTAGGTTTAGGGTTAAGGTTAATGTTCGGGGTAGGGTTAGGGTTAAGGTTCGGGTTAGGGTTAGGGTTAGGGTTAGGGTTAGGGTACGTGTTAGGGTTAGGTTTAGTGTTAGGGTTCGGGTTAGGGTTCGGGTTCGGGTTAGGGTTAGGGTTCGGGTTAGGGTTAGGGTTCGTGCTAGGGTTAGGTTTAGGGTTAGGGTTAGGGTTCGTGTTCGGGTTAGGGTTCGGGTTAGGGTTAGGGTTAGGGGTAGGTTTAGGGTTAGGGTTAGGGTTAGGCTTAGGGTTAGGGTTCGCGTTAGGGTTCGGGTTAGGGTTAGGGTTCGGGTTCGGTTTAGGGTTCGGGTTCGGGGTTAGGGTTAGGGTTAGTGTTCCGGTTAGGGTTCGGGTTAGGGTTAGGATTCGGGTAAGGGGTTAGGGTTCGGGTTCGGGTTAGGGTTAGGGTTAGGGGTCGGTTAGGGTTAGGGTTAGGGTTCGGGTTAGGGTTAGGGTTAGGGTTCGGGTTAGTGTTAGGGTTCGGGTTAGGGTTAGGGTTCGGGTTAGGATTAGGGTTAGGATTAGGGTTAGGGTTAGGGTTCGGGTTCGGTATAGGTTTAGGGTTAGAGTTAAGGTTAGGGTTAGGGTTCGGATTAGGGTTAGGGGTAGGGTTCGGGTTAGGGTTCGGGTTCGGGTTCGGGTTAGGGTTAGGGTTAGGGTTCGGGTTAGGGTAAGGGTTAGGGGTTACGGTTAGGGTTTGCGTTCGGGTTAGGGTTAAGGTTACGGTTAGGGTTAGGTTTCGGTTTAGGGTTATGGTTAGGGTTCGAGTTAGGGTTAGAGTTAGTGTTATGGTTAGGGTTAGGGTTCGGGTTAGGGTTAGGGTTAGCGTTAGGTTTCAGGTTAGGTTTTGGGTTAGGGTTAGGGTTCGGGTTAGGGTTAGGGTTAGGGTTAGGGTTCGGTTTAGGGTTAGGGTTAGGGTTAGGTTTAGGGTCAGAGTTCGGGTTAGGGTTAGGGTTAAGGTTCGGGTTAGGGTTAGGGTTAGGGTTCGGTTTAGGGTTAGGGTTAGGGTTAGGGTTAGGGTCAGTGTTCGGGTTAGGGTTAGGGTTAAGGTTCGGGTTAGGGTTAGGTTTAGGGTTAGGGTTCGCGTTAGGGTTCGGGTTAGCGGTCGGGTAAGGGTTAGAGTTAGGGTTCGGGTTAGGGTTAGGGTTAGGGTTAGGGTTCAGGTTAGGTTTAGGGTTCGGTTTAGTGTTAGGGTTAGGGTTCGGGTTCGGGTTAGGGTTAGGGTTCGGGTTCGGGTTAGGTTTAGGGTTCGGGTTAGGGTTCGGGTTAGGGTTAGGGTTAGGGTTCGGGGTTAGGGTTTTGGTTAGGGTTCGGGTTAGGGTTCGGGTTAGGGTTAGGATTCGGGTAAGGGGTTAGGGTTCGGGTTCGGGTTAGGGATAGGGTTAGGGTTCCGGTTAAGGTTAGGCGTAGGGTTCGGTTTAGGTTTAGGGTTAGGGTTAGCGTTAGGGTTCGGGTTAGGGTTAGGTTTAGTGTTCGGGTTAGGTTTCGGGTTAGGGTTAGGGTTAGGGTTAGGGTTAGGGTTCGGGTTAGGGTTAAGGTTCGGGTTAGGGTTAGGGTTAGGGTTAGGGTTAGGGTTCGGATAGAGTTAGGGGTAGGGTTCGATTTAGGGTTCGGGTTAGGGTTAGGGTTAGGGTTCGGGTTCGGGTTCGGGTTAGGGTTAGGGTTAGGGTTCGGGTTAGGGTTAGGGTTCGGGTTCGGGTTCGGGTTAGGGTTCGGGTTAGGGTTAGTGTTTGGTTTAGGGTTAGGGTTCGGGTTAGGGATAGGGTTCCGGTTAGGGTTAGGGTTTGGGTTAGTGTTAGGGTTCGGTTAGGGTTAGGGTTCGGGTTCGGGTTAGGGTTCGGGTTAGGGTTAGGGTTAGTGTTAGGGTTAGGGTTAGGGTTAGGGTTAGGGTTAGGGTTCGCGTTAGGGTTCGGGATAGGTGTCGGGTTAGGGTTAGGGTTAGGGTTCGGGTTAGGGTTAGGGTTAGGGTTAGGGTTCGTGTTAGGGTTAGGGTTCGGATTAGGGTTAGGGTTAGGGTTCGGGTTCGGGTTAGGTTTAGGGTTCGGGTTCGGGTTAGGGTTCGGGTTAGGGTTAGGGTTAGGGTAAGGGTTCGGGTTCGGGGTTAGTGTTATGTTAGGGTTCGGGTTAAGGTTCGGGTTAGGTTTAGGATTCGGGTAAGAGGTTAGTGTTCGGGTTCTGGTTAGGGTTAGGGTTAGGGTTAGGGTTTCGGTTAGGGTTAGGGTTAGGGTTCGGGTTCGGGTTAGGGTTAGCGTTAGGGTTAGGGTTCAGGTTAGGGTTAGGGTTAGGGTTCGGGTTAGGGGTCGGGTTAGGCTTAGGGTTACGGTTAGGGTTAGGGTTAGCGTTAGGTTTCGGGTTAGGGTTAGGTATAGGGTTAGGGTTCGCGTTAGGGTTAGGGTTCGGGTTAGGGTTAGGGTTAGGGTTCGGGTTCGGGTTAGGGTTAGGGTTCGGGTTCGTGTTAGTGTTAGTGTTCGGGTTAGTGTTCGGGTTATGGTTAGGGTTAGGGTAGGGTTCGGGTTCTGGTTTACGGTTAGGGTTAGGGTTCGGGTTAAGGTTCGGGTTAGGGTTAGGATTCGGGTAAGGGGTTAGAGTTCGGGTTCGGGTTAGGGTTAGGGTTAGGGTTCCGGTTAAGTTTAGGGTTAGGGTTCGGGTTAGGGTTAGGGTTAGGTTTAGGGTTCGGTTTAGGGTTAGGGTTCGTGTTAGGGTTCGGGTTAGGGTTAGGGTTAGGGTTAGGATTCTGGTTAGGGTTAGGGTTCGGGTTAGGGTTAGGGTTAGGGTTAGGGTTCGGATTAGGGTTAGGCGTAGGGTTCGGGTTAGGGTTCGGGTTCGAGTTAGGGTTAGGGATAGGGTTAGGGTTAGGGCTTGGGTTAGGGTTAGGGTTAGGGTTAGGGGTTAGGGTTAGGGTTACCGTTCGAGTTAGTGTTAGTGTTAGGGTTAGGGTTAGGGTTCGGGTTAGGGTTAGGGTTAGGGTTCGGGTTAGAGTTAGGGTTAGGGTTAGGGTTAGGGTTAGGGTTCGGGTTAGGTTAAGGGTTCAGGATAGGGTTCATGTTAGGGTTAGGGTTAGGGTTAGGGTTCGGTTTAGGGTTAGGGTTAGGGTTAGGGTTCGGATTAGGGTTAGGGGAAGGGTTCGGGTTAGGGTTCGGGTTCGAGTTAGGGTTAGGGTTAGGGTTAGGGTTAGGGTTCGGGTTCGGGTTAGGGTTAGGTTTAGGGTTTGGGGTTAGGGTTAGGGTTACTGTTCGGGTTAGGGTTAGGGTTAGCGTTAGGGTTAGGGTTCAGTTTCGGTTTAGGTTTAGGTTTAGGTTTAGGGTTAGGGTTCGGGTTAGGGTTAGGGTTAGGGTTAGGGTTCGGGTTAGGGTTAGGGTTAGGGTTCAGGATAGGGTTCGTGTTAGGGTTAGGGTTAGGGTTCGGGTTAGGGTTAGGGTTAGGGTTAGGGTTAGGGTTAGGGTTCGGGTTCGGGTTAGGGTTCGTGTTAGGTTTAGGGTTAGTGTTAGGGTTATGGTTCGGGTTAGAGTTAGGGTTCGGGTTCCGGTTACGGTTAGGGTTAGGGTTCAATTTCGGGTTAGGGTTAGGTTTAGGTTTAGGGTTAGGGTTAGGGTTAGGGTTAAGGTTCTGGGTAGGGTTAGGGTTAAGGTTCGGGTTAGGGTTAGGGTTAGGGTTAGGGTTCGCGTTAGGGTTCGGGTTAGGTGTCGGGTTAGTGTTAGGGTTAAGGTTCGGTTTAGGGTTAGGGTTAGGTCAGGGTTCGGTTTAGGGTTAGGGTTCGGGTTAGGGTTATGGTTAGGGTTCGGATTCGGGTTAGTGTTAGTGTTAGGGTTCGGGTTAAGTTTAGGGTTCGGATTAGTGTTAGGGTTCGGGTTCGGATTAGGGTTAGAGTTTGGGTTAGGGTTCGGGTTAGGGTTAGGGTTCGGGTTAAGGTTAGGGTTCGGGTTAGGGTTAGGGTTAGTGTTAGGGTTAGGGTTCGGGTTAGAGTTAGGGTTCGGGTTCGATTTACGGTTAGGGTTAGGGTTAGGGTTCAGTTTCGGGTTAGGGTTAGGGTTAGGGTTAGGGTTAGGGTCAGGGTTCGGGTTAGGGTTAGGGTTAGGTTTAGTGTTCGGGTTAGGATTAGGGTTAGGGTTAGGGTTAGGGTTCGGTTTAGGGTTAGGTTTAGGGTTCAGGTTAGGGTTCGGGTTAGGGTTCGGGTTAGGGTTAGGTTTTGGGTTAGGGTTAGGGTTAGGGTTAGGGTTCGGTTTAGGGTTATGTGTAGGGTTAGGTTTAGGGTTAAGGTTAATGTTCGGGGTAGGGTTAGGGTTAAGGTTCGGGTTAGGGTTAGGGTTAGGGTTAGGGTTAGGGTACGTGTTAGGGTTAGGTTTAGTGTTAGGGTTCGGGTTAGGGTTCGGGTTCGGGTTAGGGTTAGGGTTCGGGTTAGGGTTAGGGTTCGTGCTAGGGTTAGGTTTAGGGTTAGGGTTAGGGTTCGTGTTCGGGTTAGGGTTCGGGTTAGGGTTAGGGTTAGGGGTAGGTTTAGGGTTAGGGTTAGGGTTAGGATTAGGGTTAGGGTTCGCGTTAGGGTTCGGGTTAGGGTTAGGGTTCGGGTTCGGTTTAGGGTTCGGGTTCGGGGTTAGGGTTAGGGTTAGTGTTCCGGTTAGGGTTCGGGTTAGGGTTAGGATTCGGGTAAGGGGTTAGGGTTCGGGTTCGGGTTAGGGTTAGGGTTAGGGGTCGGTTAGGGTTAGGGTTAGGGTTCGGGTTAGGGTTAGGGTTAGGGTTCGGGTTAGTGTTAGGGTTCGGGTTAGGGTTAGGGTTCGGGTTAGGATTAGGGTTAGGATTAGGGTTAGGGTTAGGGTTCGGGTTCGGTATAGGTTTAGGGTTAGAGTTAAGGTTAGGGTTAGGGTTCGGATTAGGGTTAGGGGTAGGGTTCGGGTTAGGGTTCGGGTTCGGGTTCGGGTTAGGGTTAGGGTTAGGGTTCGGGTTAGGGTAAGGGTTAGGGGTTACGGTTAGGGTTTGCGTTCGGGTTAGGGTTAAGGTTACGGTTAGGGTTAGGTTTCGGTTTAGGGTTATGGTTAGGGTTCGAGTTAGGGTTAGAGTTAGTGTTATGGTTAGGGTTAGGGTTCGGGTTAGGGTTAGGGTTAGCGTTAGGTTTCAGGTTAGGTTTTGGGTTAGGGTTAGGGTTCGGGTTAGGTTTAGGGTTAGGGTTAGGGTTCGGTTTAGGGTTAGGGTTAGGGTTAGGTTTAGGGTCAGAGTTCGGGTTAGGGTTAGGGTTAAGGTTCGGGTTAGGGTTAGGGTTAGGGTTCGGTTTAGGGTTAGGGTTAGGGTTAGGGTTAGGGTCAGTGTTCGGGTTAGGGTTAGGGTTAAGGTTCGGGTTAGGGTTAGGTTTAGGGTTAGGGTTCGCGTTAGGGTTCGGGTTAGCGGTCGGGTAAGGGTTAGAGTTAGGGTTCGGGTTAGGGTTAGGGTTAGGGTTAGGGTTCAGGTTAGGTTTAGGGTTCGGTTTAGTGTTAGGGTTAGGGTTCGGGTTCGGGTTAGGGTTAGGGTTCGGGTTCGGGTTAGGTTTAGGGTTCGGGTTAGGGTTCGGGTTAGGGTTAGGGTTAGGGTTCGGGGTTAGGGTTTTGGTTAGGGTTCGGGTTAGGGTTCGGGTTAGGGTTAGGATTCGGGTAAGGGGTTAGGGTTCGGGTTCGGGTTAGGGATAGGGTTAGGGTTCCGGTTAAGGTTAGGCGTAGGGTTCGGTTTAGGTTTAGGGTTAGGGTTAGCGTTAGGGTTCGGGTTAGGGTTAGGTTTAGTGTTCGGGTTAGGTTTCGGGTTAGGGTTAGGGTTAGGGTTAGGGTTAGGGTTCGGGTTAGGGTTAAGGTTCGGGTTAGGGTTAGGGTTAGGGTTAGGGTTAGGGTTCGGATAGAGTTAGGGGTAGGGTTCGATTTAGGGTTCGGGTTAGGGTTAGGGTTAGGGTTCGGGTTCGGGTTCGGGTTAGGGTTAGGGTTAGGGTTCGGGTTAGGGTTAGGGTTCGGGTTCGGGTTCGGGTTAGGGTTCGGGTTAGGGTTAGTGTTTGGTTTAGGGTTAGGGTTCGGGTTAGGGATAGGGTTCCGGTTAGGGTTAGGGTTTAGGTTAGTGTTAGGGTTCGGTTAGGGTTAGGGTTCGGGTTCGGGTTAGGGTTCGGGTTAGGGTTAGGGTTAGTGTTAGGGTTAGGGTTAGGGTTAGGGTTAGGGTTAGGGTTCGCGTTAGGGTTCGGGATAGGTGTCGGGTTAGGGTTAGGGTTAGGGTTCGGGTTAGGGTTAGGGTTAGGGTTAGGGTTCGTGTTAGGGTTAGGGTTCGGATTAGGGTTAGGGTTAGGGTTCGGGTTCGGGTTAGGTTTAGGGTTCGGGTTCGGGTTAGGGTTCGGGTTAGGGTTAGGGTTAGGGTAAGGGTTCGGGTTCGGGGTTAGTGTTATGTTAGGGTTCGGGTTAAGGTTCGGGTTAGGTTTAGGATTCGGGTAAGAGGTTAGTGTTCGGGTTCTGGTTAGGGTTAGGGTTAGGGTTAGGGTTTCGGTTAGGGTTAGGGTTAGGGTTCGGGTTCGGGTTAGGGTTAGCGTTAGGGTTAGGGTTCAGGTTAGGGTTAGGGTTAGGGTTCGGGTTAGGGGTCGGGTTAGGCTTAGGGTTACGGTTAGGGTTAGGGTTAGCGTTAGGTTTCGGGTTAGGGTTAGGTATAGGGTTAGGGTTCGCGTTAGGGTTAGGGTTCGGGTTAGGGTTAGGGTTAGGGTTCGGGTTCGGGTTAGGGTTAGGGTTCGGGTTCGTGTTAGTGTTAGTGTTCGGGTTAGTGTTCGGGTTATGGTTAGGGTTAGGGTAGGGTTCGGGTTCTGGTTTACGGTTAGGGTTAGGGTTCGGGTTAAGGTTCGGGTTAGGGTTAGGATTCGGGTAAGGGGTTAGAGTTCGGGTTCGGGTTAGGGTTAGGGTTAGGGTTCCGGTTAAGTTTAGGGTTAGGGTTCGGGTTAGGGTTAGGGTTAGGTTTAGGGTTCGGTTTAGGGTTAGGGTTCGTGTTAGGGTTCGGGTTAGGGTTAGGGTTAGGGTTAGGATTCTGGTTAGGGTTAGGGTTCGGGTTAGGGTTAGGGTTAGGGTTAGGGTTCGGATTAGGGTTAGGCGTAGGGTTCGGGTTAGGGTTCGGGTTCGAGTTAGGGTTAGGGATAGGGTTAGGGTTAGGGCTTGGGTTAGGGTTAGGGTTAGGGTTAGGGGTTAGGGTTAGGGTTACCGTTCGAGTTAGTGTTAGTGTTAGGGTTAGGGTTAGGGTTCGGGTTAGGGTTAGGGTTAGGGTTCGGGTTAGAGTTAGGGTTAGGGTTAGGGTTAGGGTTAGGGTTCGGGTTAGGTTAAGGGTTCAGGATAGGGTTCATGTTAGGGTTAGGGTTAGGGTTAGGGTTCGGTTTAGGGTTAGGGTTAGGGTTAGGGTTCGGATTAGGGTTAGGGGAAGGGTTCGGGTTAGGGTTCGGGTTCGAGTTAGGGTTAGGGTTAGGGTTAGGGTTAGGGTTCGGGTTCGGGTTAGGGTTAGGTTTAGGGTTTGGGGTTAGGGTTAGGGTTACTGTTCGGGTTAGGGTTAGGGTTAGCGTTAGGGTTAGGGTTCAGTTTCGGTTTAGGTTTAGGTTTAGGTTTAGGGTTAGGGTTCGGGTTAGGGTTAGGGTTAGGGTTAGGGTTCGGGTTAGGGTTAGGGTTAGGGTTCAGGATAGGGTTCGTGTTAGGGTTAGGGTTAGGGTTCGGGTTAGGGTTAGGGTTAGGGTTAGGGTTAGGGTTAGGGTTCGGGTTCGGGTTAGGGTTCGTGTTAGGTTTAGGGTTAGTGTTAGGGTTAGGGTTAGCGTTAGGGTTAGGGTTCAGTTTCGGTTTAGGTTTAGGTTTAGGTTTAGGGTTAGGGTTCGGGTTAGGGTTAGGGTTAGGGTTAGGGTTCGGGTTAGGGTTAGGGTTAGGGTTCAGGATAGGGTTCGTGTTAGGGTTAGGGTTAGGGTTCGGGTTAGGGTTAGGGTTAGGGTTAGGGTTAGGGTTAGGGTTCGGGTTCGGGTTAGGGTTCGTGTTAGGTTTAGGGTTAGTGTTAGGGTTATGGTTCGGGTTAGAGTTAGGGTTCGGGTTCCGGTTACGGTTAGGGTTAGGGTTCAATTTCGGGTTAGGGTTAGGTTTAGGTTTAGGGTTAGGGTTAGGGTTAGGGTTAAGGTTCTGGGTAGGGTTAGGGTTAAGGTTCGGGTTAGGGTTAGGGTTAGGGTTAGGGTTCGCGTTAGGGTTCGGGTTAGGTGTCGGGTTAGTGTTAGGGTTAAGGTTCGGTTTAGGGTTAGGGTTAGGTCAGGGTTCGGTTTAGGGTTAGGGTTCGGGTTAGGGTTATGGTTAGGGTTCGGATTCGGGTTAGTGTTAGTGTTAGGGTTCGGGTTAAGTTTAGGGTTCGGATTAGTGTTAGGGTTCGGGTTCGGATTAGGGTTAGAGTTTGGGTTAGGGTTCGGGTTAGGGTTAGGGTTCGGGTTAAGGTTAGGGTTCGGGTTAGGGTTAGGGTTAGTGTTAGGGTTAGGGTTCGGGTTAGAGTTAGGGTTCGGGTTCGGTTTACGGTTAGGGTTAGGGTTAGGGTTCAGTTTCGGGTTATGGTTAGGGTTAGGGTTAGGGTTAGGGTCAGGGTTCGGGTTAGGGTTAGGGTTAGGTTTAGTGTTCGGGTTAGGATTAGGGTTAGGGTTAGGGTTAGGGTTCGGTTTAGGGTTAGGTTTAGGGTTCAGGTTAGGGTTCGGGTTAGGGTTCGGGTTAGGGTTAGGTTTTGGGTTAGGGTTAGGGTTAGGGTTAGGGTTCGGTTTAGGGTTATGTGTAGGGTTAGGTTTAGGGTTAAGGTTAATGTTCGGGGTAGGGTTAGGGTTAAGGTTCGGGTTAGGGTTAGGGTTAGGGTTAGGGTTAGGGTACGTGTTAGGGTTAGGTTTAGTGTTAGGGTTCGGGTTAGGGTTCGGGTTCGGGTTAGGGTTAGGGTTAGGGTACGGGTTAGGTTTAGGGTTCGGGTTAGGGTTCGGGTTAGGGTTCGGTTTAGGGTTAGGTTTTGGGTTAGGGTGAGGGTTCGGGTTAGGGTTAGGGTTCCGGTTAAGGTTAGGGTTAGGATGCGGGTTCGGGTTAGGGCTAGGGTTCGGGTTAGTGTTAGGGTTCGGGTTAGGGTTAGGGTTCGGGTTAGGGTTAGGGTTAGGGTTAGGGTTCGGGTTCGGTTTAGGGTTAGTGTTAGGGTTAGGGTTCGGGTTCGGGTTAGGGTTCGGGTTAGTGTTAGGGTTCGGGTTCGGATTAGGGTTCGGATTAGTGTTAGGGTTCGGGTTTGGGTTAGGGTTCGGGTTAGGGTTAGGGTTAGGGTTCGGGTTCGGGTTAGTGTTCGCGTTAGTGTTAGGGTTCGGGTTAGGGTTAGGGTTCGGGTTAGGGTTAGGTTTAGGGTTAGGGTTCGGGTTCGGGTTAGTGTTCGGTTTAGGTTTTGGGTTAGGGTTAGGGTTAGGGTTAGGGTTAGGGTTGGGGTTCGGGATAGGGTTAGGTGTAGGGTTAGGGTTCGGATTAGGGTTAGGGGTAGGGTTCGGGTTAGGGTTCGGTTTCGGGTTAGGGTTAGGGTTAGGGTTAGGGTATGTGTTAGGGTTCGGGTTAGGGGTCGGGTTAGGGTTAGGGTTAGGGTTCGGGTTAGGGTTAGGTTTAGGTTTAGGGTTCGGGTTAGGGTTAGAGTTCATGTTAGGCTTAGGGTTTGGGTTCGGGATAGGTTTAGGGTTAGGGTTCGGGTTAGGGTTAGGATTAGGGTTCGGGTTAGGTTTAGGGTTAAGGTTAGGGTTAGGGTATGTGTTAGGGTTCGGGTTCGGGTTAGGGTTAGGGTTAGGGTTCGCGTTAGGGTTAGGGTTTGGGTTAGGGTTAGGTTTAGGGTTAGGGTTCGGGTTAGGGTTAGGGTTAAGGTTAGGGTTAGGGTATGTGTTAGGGTTCGGGTTAGGGGTCGGGTTAGGTTTAGGGTTAGGGTTCGGATTAGGGTTAGGGTTAGAGTTCATGTTAGGCTTAGGGTTAGTGTTCGGTTTAGGTTTAGGTTTAGGGTTCGGTTTAGGGTTAGGGTTAGGGTTACCGTTAGGGTTCGGGTTAGGGTTAGGGTTAGTGTTCGGGTTCGGGTTCGGGTTATGGTTAGGGTTAGGGTAGGGTTCGGGTTCGGGGTTAGGGTTAGGTTTAGGGTTCGGGTTAGGGTTAGGTTTCGGGTTAGGCTTCGGGTTAGGGTTAGGGTTAGGGTTAGGGTTAAGGTTCGTGTTCGAGTTAGGGTTAGGGTGAGGGTTCGGGTTAGGGTTAGGGTTCGGGTTAGGGTTCTGGTTAGGGTTCGGGTTAGGGTTAGGGTTTGGGTTAGGGTTATGGTTCGGGTTAGCGTTAGGGTTCCGGTTAGGGTTAGTGTTAGGGTTCGGGTTCAGGTTAGGGTTAGGATTCGGGTTAGTGTTAGGGTTCGGGTTAGGGTTAGGGATTGGGTTAGGGTTAGGTTTCGGGTTAGGGTTAGGGTTCGGGTTCGTGTTAGGGTTCGGGTTAAGGTTAGGGTTAGTGTTAGGGTTAGGGTTAGGGTTAGGGTTAGGGTTCGCTTTAGGGTTCGGGATAGGTGTCGGGTTAGGGTTAGGGTTAGGGTTCGGGTTAGGGTTAGGGTTAGGGTTCGTGTTAGGGTTAGGGTTCGGGTTAGGGTTAGGGTTAATGTTCGGGTTCGGGTTAGGGTTAGGGTTCGGGTTCGGTTTAGGGTTCGGGTTAGGGTTAGGGTTAGGGTTAGGGTTCGGGTTCGGGGTTATGGTTAGGGTTCGGGTTCGGGTTAGGGTTCGGGTTAGGGATAGGATTCGGGTAAGGGGTTAGGGTTCGGGTTCGGGTTAGGGTTAGGGTTAGGGTTAGGGTTTCGGTTAGGGATAGGGTTAGGATTCGGGTTCGGGTTAGGGTTAGCGTTAGGGTTAGGGTTCAGGTTAGGGTTAGGGTTAGGGTTCGGGTTAGGGTTCGGGTTAGGCTTAGGGTTACGGTTAGGGTTAGGGTTAGCGTTAGGTTTCGGGTTAGGGTTAGGTTTAGGGTTAAGGTTCGGGTTAGGGTTAGGGTTCGGTTTAGGGTTAGGGTTAGGGTTCGGGTTCGGGTTAGGGCTAGGGTTCGGGTTCGTGTTAGGGTTAGTGTTCGGGTTAGGGTTCGGGTTATGGTTAGGGTTAGGGTAGGGTTCGGGTTCGGGGTTAGGGTTAGGGTTAGGGTTCCGGTTAGGGTTCGGGTTAGGGTTAGGATTCGGGTAAGGGGTTAGGGTTCGGGTTCGGGTAAGGGTTAGGGTTAGGGTTAGGGTTAGGGTTCGGATTAGGGTTTGGGGTAGGGTTCGGGTTAGGGTTCGGGTTCGGGTTAGGGTTAGGGATAGGTTTAGGGTTAGGTTTCGGTTTAGTGTTAGGTTTAGGGTTAGGGTTTGCGGTTAGGGTTAGTGTTACCGTTCGGGTTAGGGTTAGGGTTAGGGTTAGGGTTCGGGTTAGGGTTTGGTTAGGGTTTGGATTAGGGTTAGGGTTAGGGTTAGGGTTAGGGTTAGGGTTAGGGTTCGGGTTAGGGTTAGGTTTAGGGTTAGGGTTCGGGTGAGGGTTAGGGTTAGGGTTCAGGTTAGGGTTCGGGTTAGGGTTAGGTTAGGGTTAGGGTTCGGGTTAGGGTTAGGGTTAGGGTTAGGGTTAGGGTTAGTGTTCGGGTTAGGGTTAGGTTTAGGGTTAGGGTTAGGGTTAGGGTTAAGGTTCGGGTTAGGGTTAAGGTTAAGGTTCGGGTTAAGGTTAGAGTTTGGGTTAGGTTTCGGGTTAGGGTTAGGGTTCGCGTTAGGGTTATGGTTCGGGTTAGGGTTAGGGTTAGGGTTAGGGTTAGGGATCGGGTTAGTGTTAGGGTTAGGGTAGGGTTAGGGTTCGAGTTACGGTTAGGGTTAGGGTTAGGGTTAGGTGTTAGGGTTAGGGTTAGGGTTCGGGTTAGGGTTAGGTTTAGGGTTCGGGTTAGTGTTAGGGTTCGGGTTAGGGTTAGGGTTAGGGTTAGTGTTCGGGTTACGTTTAGAGTTAGAGTTCGTGTTGGGTTCGGGTTAGGGTTAGGGTTAGGGTTCGGGTTCAGGTTAGGGTTAGGGTTCGGGTTAGTGTTCGGGTTAGGGTTAGGGTTCGGGTTAGGGTTTGGGTTCGGTTTAGGGTTAGTGTTAGGGTTAGGAGGTAGGGTTAGGGTTAGGGTTCGGGTTAGGGTTAGGGTTAGGGTTAGGGTTAGGGGTTAGTGTTCGGGTTAGGGTTAGGGTTCGGGTTAGGGTTAGGGTTAGGGTTAGGGTTCGGGTTCGGGTTAGGGTTAGGGTTAGGATTAAGGTGAGTGTTAGGGTTCGGATTAGTGTTAGGTGTAGGGTTCGGGTTAGGTTTAGGGTTCAGGTTAGGGTTAGGGTTAGGGTTAGGGTTTGTGTTAGGGGTTAGGGTTAGGGTTAGGGTTCGGGTTAGGATTCGGGTTACGGTTAGGGTTAGGGTTCGGGTTATGGCTAGGGTTAGGGTTCGGGTTAGTGTTAGGGTTAGTGTTCGGGTTAGGGTTAGGGTTAGGGTTATGGTTAGGGTTAGGGTTCGGGTTAGGGTTAGGGTTAGGGTTATGGTACGGGTTAGGTTTAGGGTTAGGGTTTGGGTTAGGGTTCGTGTTAGGGTTAGAATTAGGGTTAACGTTCGGGGCAGAGTGAGGGTTAGGGTTAGGGTTCGGTTTAGGGTTAGGATTAGGGTTAATGTTAGGGTTAGGTTTCGGGTTAGGGTTAGGGTTAAGGTTCGGGTTAGAATTAGGGTTAGGGTTAGGGTTAGGGTTCGCGTTAGGGTACGGGTTAGGGATCGGGTTAGGTTTAGGGTTAGGGTTCGGGTTAGGGTTAGGGTTAGGGTTAGGGTTCGGGTTAGTGTTAGGGTTTGGGTTAGGTTAGGGTTAGGGTTCGGGTTCGGGTTAGGGTTAAGTTTCGGGATCATGTTAGAGTTAGGGTTCGGGTTAGGGTTCGGGTTAGGGTTAGGGTTCGGGTTCGGGGTTAGAGTTAGGGTTAGGGTTCGGGTTAGGGTTCGGGTTAGGGTTAGGATTCGGGTAAGGGGTTATGGTTCGGGTTCGGGTTAGGGTTAGTGTTAGGGTTCCGGTTAAGGTTAGGGTTAGGGTTCGGGTTAGGGTTAGGGTTAGGGTTAGGCTTAGGGTTCGGGTTAGGGTTAGGGTTTGGGTTCGGGTTAGGTTTCGGGTTTGGGTTAGGGTTAGGGTTAGGTTTAGGGTTCCGGTTAGGGTTAGGGTTCGGGTTAGCGTTAGGGTTAGGTTTAGGGTTAGGGTTAGGGTTCGGATTAGGGTTAGGGGTAAGGTTCGGGTTAGGGTTCGGGTACGGGTTAGGTTTAGGTTTAGGTTTAGGGTTAGGGTTAGGGTTCGGTTTAGGGTTAGGGTTAGGTTTAGGGTTAGGGGTTAGGGTTAGGGTTACCGTTCGGGTTAGGGTTAGGGTTAGGTTTAGGGTTAGGTTTCGGGTTTAGGTTAGGTTTAGGGTTCGGGTTAGGGTTAGGTTTAGGGTTAGGGTTAGGGTTAGGGTTCGGGTTAGGGTTAGGGTTAGGGTTAGGGTTCGAATCATGGTTAGGGTTAGTGTTAGGTTTCGGGTTAGGGTTCGGTTTAGGGTTAGGATTCTGGTAAAGGGTTAGGGTTCGGGTTCGGGTTAGGATTAGGGTTCGGGTTCCGGTTAGGGTTAGGTTTAGGGTTAGGGTTCGGGTTAGGGTTAGGGTTAGGGTTAGGGATAGGGTTCAGTTTAGGGTTAGGGTTAGGGTTCAGTTTAGGGTTCGTGTTAGGCTTAGGGTTAGGGTTAGGGTTAGGGTTCGGGTTAGGGTTAGGGTTCGGGTTAGGGTTAGGTTTAGGGTTCGCGTTAGGGTTACGGTTAGGGTTCGGGTTAGTGTTAGGGTTACGGTTAAGGTTAGGGTTCGGGTTAGGGTTAGGGTTAGGGTTCGGGTTAGGGTTAGGGTTAGGCTTATCGTTACGGTTAGGTTTCGGGTTAGGGTTAGGTTTAGGGTTAGGGTTCGGGTTAGGGTTAGGGTTAGGGTTCGGGTTAGGGTTCGGGTTAGGGTTAGGTTTAGGGTTAGGGTTCGGGTTAGGGTGAGGGTTAGGGTTAGGGTTCGGGTTAGGGTTAGGGTTAGGGTTAGGGTTCTGGTTAGGGTTAGGATTCGGGTTAGGGTTAGGGTTAGGGTTAGGGTTAGGGTTCGGATTAGGGTTAAGGGTAGGGTTCGGGTTAGGGTTCGGGTTCGAGTTAGGGTTAGGGTTAGGGTTAGGGTTAGGGTTAGGGTTCGGGTTCGGGTAAGGGTTAGGATTAGGGTTTGGGGTTAGGGTTAGGGTTACCGTTCGGGTTAGGGTTAGGGTTAGGGTTAGGGTTAGGGTTAGGGTTAGGGTTCGGGTTAGGGTTAGGGTTAGGTTTCGGGTTAGGGTGAGGGTTAAGGTTAGTGTTAGGGTTCGGGTTAGGGTTAGGGTTAGGGTTCGGGTTAGGGTTAGGGTTAGGGTTCAGGTTAGGGTTCGGGTAAGGGTTAGTTTAGGGTTAGGGTTAGGGTTAGGGTTAAGGTTCGGGGTAGGGTTAGGTTTAAGGTTCGGGTTAGGGTTAGGGTTAGGGTTAGGGTTAGGTTTCGGGTTTGGGTTAGGTTTAGGGTTCGGGTTAGGGTTAGGTTTAGGGTTAGGGTTAGGGTTAGGGTTCGGGTTAGGGTTAGGGTTAGGGTTCAGGTTAGGGTTCGGGTTAGGGTTAGGTTTAGGGTTAGGGTTCGGGTTAGGTTTAGGTTTAGGGTTAGGGTTCGGGTTAGGGTTAGGTTTAGGTTTAGGGTTAGGGTTAGGGTTAAGGTTCAGGGTAGGGTTAGGGTTAAGGTTCGGGTTAGGGTTAGGGTTAGGGTTAGGGTTCGCGTTAGGGTTCGGGTTAGGTGTCGCGTAAGGGTTAGCGTTAGGGTTCGGTTTAGGGTTACGGTTAGGTCAGGGTTCGGGCAGGGTTAGGGTTAGGGTTAGGGTTCGGGTTCGGGTTAGGGTTACGGTTCGGGTTAGGGTTCGGGTTAGGGTTAGGATTTGGTAATGGTTTAAGGTTCGGGTTCGGGGTAGGGTTAGGGTTAGGTTTCCGGTTAAGGTTAGTTTTAGGGTTCAGGTTAGGGTTAGGGTTAGTGTTCGGTTTCGGATTAGGGTTAGTGTTAGGGTTAGGGTTCGTGTTCGGGTTAGGGTTCGGGTTAGGGTTAGGGGTAGGTTTCGGGTTAGGGTTCGTGGTCGGGTTCGGGTTAGGGTTAGGGTTAGTGTTAGGGTTAGGGTTCGGGTTAGGGTTAGGGTTAGGGTTAGGGGTTAGGGTTAGGGTTCGGGTTAGGGTTAGGGTTACGGTTAGGGTTAGGGTTCGGGTTAGGGTTAGGGTAGTGTTTGGGTTAGGGTTCGGTTTAGGGTTATGGTTAGGGTTAGGGTTCGGGTTAGGGTTAGGGTTAGGGTTAGGGTTAGGGTTCGGGTTAGGTTTAGGGTTAGGGTTCGGGTTAGGGTTCGGGTTAGGGTTAGGGTTAGGGTTAGGGTTCGTGTTAGGGTTAGGGTTAGGGTTATGGTTCGGTTTATGGTTAGGGTAGGGTTAGGGTTAGGGTTCGGGTTAGGGTTAGGGTTAAGTTTCGGGTTAGGGTTAGGGTTAGGGTGAGGGTTCGTGTTCGGTTTAGGGTTAGGGTTAGGGTTAGGGTTAGGGTTAGGGTTCGGGTTAGGGTTAGGGTTAGGGTTAGTGTTCGGGTTACGGTTAGGGTTAGGGTTAGGGTTCGGGTTAGGGTTAGGGTTAGGGTTAGGGTTCGGGTTAGGGTTCGGGTTAGGGTTAGGATTAGGGTTAGGGTTCGGGGCAGGGTGAGGGTTAGGGTTAGGGTTAGGGTTAGCGTTCTGGTTAGTGTTAGGGTTCGGGTTAGGGTTAGGGTTTGGGTTAGTGTTAGGGTTCGGATTAGGGTTAGGGGTAGGGTTCGGGTTAGGGTTCCGGTTCGGGTTAGGGTTAGGGTTAGGGTTAGGGTTAGGGTTAGTGTTAGGTTTAGGGTTAGGGTTCGGGTTAGGGTTAGGGTTAGGTTTAGGGTTAGGGTTCGGGTTAGGGTTCGGGTTCGGTTTAGGGTTAGGCGTTAGTGTTCAGGTTAGGGTTAGGGTTAGGGTTCGGGTTAGGGTTAGTGTTAGGGTTAGGGTTAGGTTTAGGGTAAGGGTTCGGGTTCGTGTTAGGGTTAGGGTTCGGGTTAGGTTTAGGGTT
This sequence comes from Urocyon cinereoargenteus, assembly GCA_032313775.1. Taxonomy (NCBI): domain Eukaryota; kingdom Metazoa; phylum Chordata; class Mammalia; order Carnivora; family Canidae; genus Urocyon; species Urocyon cinereoargenteus. The sequence goes on along the minus strand of JAVLSZ010000066.1, from coordinate 112,035 downwards.
AGGGTTCGGGTTAGGTTTAGGGTTCGGGTTAGGGTTAGTGATAGGGTTAGGGTTCGCATTAAGGTTAGGGTTAGGGTTCGGGTGAGGGTTCGGGTTAGGGTTAGGGTTAGGGTTCGGGTTCGGGTTAGGGTTAGGGTTAGGGTTAGGGTTAGGGTTCGGGTTAGGGTTAGGGTTAGGGTTAGGGGTTAGGGTTAGGGTTACCGTTCGGGTTAGGGTTAGGGTTAGGGTTAGGGTTAGGGTTAGGTTTAGGGTTCCGTTTAGGGTTAGGGTTTGGGTTAGGTTTAGGGTTAGGGTTCGGGTTAGGGTTAGGGTTCGGGTTAGGGTTAGTGATAGGGTTAGGGTTCGCATTAGGGTTAGGGTTAGGGTTCGGGTTAGGGTTAGGGTTAGGGTTAGGTTTCCGGTTAGGGTTAGGGTTCGGGTTCGGGTTCGGGTTAGGGTTAGGGTTAGGGTTCGGATTAGGGTTAGGGGTCAGGTTCGGGTTAGGGTTCGGGTTCGGGTTAGGGTTAGGGTTAGGGTTAGGGTTTGGGTTCGGGTTAGGGTTAGGGTTAGGGTTAGGTGTTAGGGTTAGGGTTACCGTTCGGGTTAGGGTTAGGGTTAGGGTTAGGGTTCGGGTTAGGTTTAGGGTTAGGGTTCGGGTTAGGGTTAGGGTTAGGGTTAGGGTTATGGTTAGGGTTAGTGTTCGGTTTAGGGTTAGGTTAGGGTTCGGGTTAGGGTTAGTGTTCGGGTTAGTGTTAGGGGTCGGGTTAGGGTTAGGGTTAGGGTTCGTGTTAGTGTTAAGGTTTGGGTTAGGGTTAGGGTTAGGGTTCGGGTTCGGGTTAGGGTTAGGGTTCGGGATCGGGTTAGGGTTAGGGTTCGGGTTAGGGTTCGGGTTAGGGTTAGGGTTAGGGTTAGGGTTAGGGTTCCGGTTAGGGTTAGGGTTCGGGTTAGGGTTAGGGTTAGGGTTAGGGTTCGGATTAGGGTTAGGGGTAGGGTTCGGGTTAGGGTTCGGGTACGGGTTAGGGTTAGGGTTGCGGTTTGGGTTAGGGTTCGTGTTAGGGTTAGGGTTAGGGTTAGGTTTCGGGTTAGGGTTAGGTTTAGGTTTCGGGTTAGGGTTAGGGTTAGGGTTAGGGTTAGGGTTAGGGTTCGGGTTAGGGTTAGGGTTAGGGTTAGTGTTCGGGTTACGGTTAGGGTTAGGGTTAGGGTTCGGGTTAGGGTTAGGGTTAGGGTTAGGGTTCGGGTTAGGGTTCGGGTTAGGGTTAGGATTAGGGTTAGGGTTCGGGGCAGGGTGAGGGTTAGGGTTAGGGTTAGGGTTAGCGTTCTGGTTAGTGTTAGGGTTCGGGTTAGGGTTAGGGTTAGGGTTAGTGTTAGGGTTCGGATTAGGGTTAGGGGTAGGGTTCGGGTTAGGTTTCCGGTTCGGGTTAGGGTTAGGGTTAGGGTTAGGTTTAGGGTTAGTGTTAGGTTTAGGGTTAGGGTTCGGGTTAGGGTTAGGGTTAGGGTTAGGGTTCGGGTTAGGGTTCGGGTTCGGTTTAGGGTTAGGCGTTAGTGTTCAGGTTAGGGTTAGGGTTAGGGTTCGGGTTAGGGTTAGGGTTAGTGTTCGGTTTAGGGTTAGGGTAAGGGTTCGGGTTCGTGTTAGGGTTAGGGTTCGGGTTAGGTTTAGGGTTAGGGTTCGGGTTAGGGTTAGGGTTCGGGTTAGGGTTAGTGATAGGGTTAGGGTTCGCATTAGGGTTAGGGTTAGGGTTCGGGTTAGGGTTCGGGTTAGGGTTAGGGTTAGGGTTAGGTTTCCGGTTAGGGTTAGGGTTCGGGTTCGGGTCGGGTTAGGTTTAGGGTTAGGGTTCGGATTAGGGTTAGGGGTCAGGTTCGGGTTAGGGTTCGGGTTCGGGTTAGGGTTAGGGTTAGGGTTAGGGTTAGGGTTCGGGTTAGGGTTAGGGTTAGGGTTAGGGGTTAGGGTTCGGGTTAGGATTAGGGTTCGGGTTAGGGTTAGTGTTAGGGTTAGGGTTAAGGTTGGGGTTCGGGTTCGGGTTAGGGTTAGGGTTAGGATTAAGGTTCGTGTTAGGGTTCGGATTAGTGTTAGGTGTAGGGTTCGGGTTAGGGTTCGGGTTCAAGTTAGGGTTAGGGATAGGGTTAGGGTTCAGGTTAGGTTTAGGGTTCGGTTTAGTGTTAGGGTTAGGGTTCGGGTTCGGGTTAGGGTTAGGGTTCGGGTTAGTGTTAGGGTTAGGGTTAGGTTACGGGTTAGGGTTCGGGTTAGGGTTAGGGTTAGGGTTCGGGTTAGGGTTAGGTTTAGGGTTAGGGTTCGGGGCAGGGTGAGGGTTAGGTTTAGGGTTCGGTTTAGCGTTAGGGTTAGGGTTAGGTTAGGGTTAGGGTTCGGGTTAGGGTTAGGGTTAAGGTTCGGGTTAGGATTAGGGTTAGGGTTAGGGTTAGGGTTCGCGTTAGGGTTCGGGTTAGGGGTCGGGTTAGGGTTAGGGTTAGGGTTCGGGTTAGGGTTAGGGTTAGGGTTAGGGTTCGGGTTAGTGTTAGGGTTTGTGTTAGGGTTAGGGTTAGGGTTCTGGTTCGGGTTAGGGTTAGGGTTCGGGATCGGGTTAGGGTTAGGGTTCGGGTTAGGGTTCGGGTTAGGGTTAGGGTTAGGGTTCGGGTTCGGCGTTAGGGTTAGGGTTAGGGTTCGGGTTAGGGTTCGGGTTAGGGTTAGGATTCGGGTAAGGGGTTATGGTTCGGGTTTGGGTTAGGGTTAGTGTTAGGGTCCGGTTAAGGTTAGGGTTAGAATTCGGGTTAGGGTTAGTGTTAGTGTTAGGGTTCGGGTTAGGGTTAGGGTTAGGGTACGGGTTAGGGTTCGGGTTAGGGTTAGGGTTAGGGTTAGGGTTAGGGTTAGGGTTGCGGTTATGGTTAGGGTTCGGGTTAGGGTTAGCTTTAGGGTTAGGGTTAGGGTTAGGGTTAGGGTTCCGATTAGGGTTAGGGGTAGGGTTCGGGTTAGGGTTCGGGTACGGGTTAGGGTTAGGGTTAGGGTTAGGTTTAGGGTTCGGGTTAGGGTTAGCGTTGGGGTTAGGGTTAGGGGTTAGGGTTAGGGTTACCATTCGGGTTAGGGTTAGGGTTAGGGTTAGGTTTAGGTTTCGGGTTAGGGTTAGGTTTAGGGTTCGGGTTAGGGTTAGGGTTAGGGTTAGGGTTAGGGTTAGGGTTCGGGTTAGGGTTAGGGTTAGGGTTCGGGTTAGCGTTCGGGTTCGGGTTAGGGTTAGGGTTAGGGTTCGGGTCCAGGTTAGGGTTAGGGTTCCGGTTAAGGTTAGGGTTAGGGTTCGGGTTAGGGTTAGGGTTAGGGTTCGGGTTCGGGTTAGCGTTAGTGTTAGTGTTAGAGTTCGGGTTAGGGTTAGGGTTCGGTTTCGGGTTAGGGTTAGGGTTAGGGTTAGGGTTCGGATTAGAGTTAGGGGTAGGGTTCGGGTTAGGGTTCGGGTTCGGGTTAGGGTTAGGGGTAGGGTTAGGGTTAGGGTTCGGGTTAGGATTAGGTTTAGGGTTAGGGTTAGGGGTTAGGGTTAGTGTTACCGTTCGGGTTAGGGTTAGGGTTAGGGTTAGGGTTAGGGTTCGGGTTAGGGTTAGGGTTAGGGTTCGGGTTAGGGTTAGGTTAGGGTTAGGATTAGGGTTAGGGTCCGAGTTAGGGTTAGGTTTAGGGTTAGGGTTCGGGTTAGGGTTAGGGTTAGTGTTCAGGTTAGGGATCGGGTTTGGGTTAGGTTAGGGTTAGGGTTCGGGTTAGGGTTAGGGTTAGGGTTAGGTTTAGGGTTCGGGTGAGGGTTAGGTTTAGGGTTAGTTTTAGGGTTAGGGTTAAGGTTCGGGTTAGGGTTAGGGTTAAGTTTCGGGTTAGGGTTAGAGTTTGGGTTAGGTTTCGGGTTAGGGTTAGGGTTCGCGTTAGAGTTAGTGTTCGGGTTAGAGTTACGGTTAGTGTTAGGGTTAGGGTTCGGGTTAGGGTTAGGGTTCGGGTTCGGGTTACGGTTAGGGTTAGGGTTAGGGTTCGGTTTTGGGTTAGGGTTCGGGATAGGGTTAGGGTTCGGGTTAGGTTTAGGGTTCGGGTTCGGGTTAGGGTTAGGGTTCGGGTTCGGTTTAGGGTTAGGGTTAGGGTTAGGGTTAGGTTTCGGATTAGGGTTAGGGGTAGGGTCCGGGTTAGGGTTCGGTTTCGGGTTAGTGTTAGGTTTAGGGTTAGGGTTAGGGTTCGGGTTACGGTTAGGGTTAGGGTTAGGGGTTAGTGTTAGGGTTAGGGTTCGGGTTAGAGTTAGGGTTAGGGTTAGGGTTAGGTTTAGGGTTCGGGTTAGGGTTAGGGTTCGGGTTAGTGTTAGTGTTAGGGTTAGGTTTAGGGTTTGGGTTAGGGTTAGGGTTAGGGTTAGTGTTCGGGTTACGGTTAGGGTTAGGGTTCCTGTTGGGTTCGGGTTAGGGTTAGGGTTCGGGTTCAGGTTAGGGTTAGGGTTCGGGTTAGTGTTCGGGTTAGGGTTAGGTTTCGGGTTAGGTTTAGGGTTCGGTTTAGGGTTAGTGTTAGTGTTAGGAGGTAGGGTTAGGGTTAGGGTTCGGGTTAGGGTTAGGGTTAGGGTTAGGGTTAGGGGTTAGGGTTCGGGTTAGGGTTAGGGTTAGGGTTCGGGTTAGGGTTAGGGTTAGGGTTATGGTTAGGGTTAGGGTTCGGGTTAGGGTTAGCTTTAGGGTTATGGTTCGGGTTAGGGATAGGGTTAGGGTTCGGGTTAGGGTTCGGGTTAGGATTAGGGGTAGGGTTAGGGGTAGGGTTAGGTTTAGGGTTAGGGTTAGGGTTCGGGTTAGGGTTAGGATTAGGTTTAGGGTTAGGGGTTAGGGTTCGGGTTAGGGTTAGGGTTCGGGTTAGGGTTAGGGTTAGGATTAGGGGTAGGGTTAGGGGTAGGGTTAGGTTTAGGGTTAGGGTTAGGGTTCGGTTTAGGGTTAGTGTTAGGGTTAGGAGGTAGGGTTAGGGTTAGGGTTCGGGTTAGGGTTAGGGTTAGGTTTAGGGTTAGGGGTTAGGGTTCGGGTTAGGGTTAGGGTTCGGGTTAGGGTTCGGGTTAGGGTTAGGGTTAGGGTTCGGGTTCGGGTTAGGGTTAGGTTTAGGGTTAGGGTTCGGGTTAGGGTTAGGGTTAGGGTTAGGGGTTAGGGTTAGGGTTACCGTTCGGGTTAGGGTTAGGGTTAGGGTTAGGGTTAGGGTTAGGGTTAGGGTTCCGTTTAGGGTTAGGGTTCGGGTTAGGTTTAGGGTTAGGGTTCGGGTTAGGGTTAGGGTTCGGGTTAGGGTTAGTGATAGGGTTAGGCTTCGCATTAGGGTTAGGGTTAGGTTTCGGGTTAGGGTTCGGGTTAGGGTTAGGGTTAGGGTTAGGTTTCCGGTTAGGGTTAGGGTTCGGGTTCGGGTTCGGGTTAGGGTTAGGGTTAGGGTTCGGATTAGGGTTAGGGGTCAGGTTCGGGTTAGGGTTCGGGTTCGGGTTTGGGTTAGGGTTAGGGTTAGGGTTTGGGTTCGGGTTAGGGTTAGGGTTAGGGTTAGGGGTTAGGGTTAGGGTTACCGTTCGGTTTAGGGTTAGGGTAAGGGTTAGGGTTCGGGTTAGGTTTAGGGTTAGGGTTCGGGTTAGGGTTAGGGTTAGGGTTAGGGTTATGGTTAGGGTTAGTGTTCGGTTTAGGGTTAGGTTAGGGTTCGGGTTAGGGTTAGTGTTCGGGTTAGGGTTAGGGGTCGGGTTAGGGTTAGGGTTAGGGTTCGTGTTAGTGTTAAGGTTTGGGTTAGGGTTAGGGTTAGGGTTCGGGTTCGGGTTAGGGTTAGGGTTCGGGATCGGGTTAGGGTTAGGGTTCGGGTTAGGGTTCGGGTTAGGGTTAGGGTTAGGGTTAGGGTTAGGGTTCCGGTTAGGGTTAGTGTTCGGGTTAGGGTTAGGGTTAGGGTTAGGGTTAGGGTTCGGATTAGGGTTAGGGGTAGGGTTCGGGTTAGGGTTCGGGTACGGGTTAGGGTTAGGGTTGCGGTTTGGGTTAGGGTTCGTGTTAGGGTTAGGGTTAGGGTTAGGGTTAGGTTTCGGGTTAGGGTTAGGTTTAGGGTTCGGGTTAGGGTTAGGGTTAGGGTTAGGGTTCGGGTTAGGGTTAGGGTTAGGGTTAGTGTTCGGGTTACGGTTAGGGTTAGGGTTAGGGTTCGGGTTAGGGTTAGGGTTAGGGTTAATGTTCGGGTTAGGGTTCGGGTTAGGGTTAGGATTAGGGTTAGGGTTCGGGGCAGGGTGAGGGTTAGGGTTAGGGTTAGTGTTAGCGTTCTGGTTAGTGTTAGGGTTCGGGTTAGGGTTAGGGTTAGGGTTAGTGTTAGGGTTCGGATTAGGGTTAGGGGTAGGGTTCGGGTTAGTGTTAGGTTTAGGGTTAGGGTTCGGGTTAGGGTTAGGGTTAGGGTTAGGGTTCGGGTTAGGGTTAGGGTTAGGGTTCGGGTTCGGGTTAGGGTTAGGTTTAGGGTTAGGGTTCGGGTTAGGGTTAGGGTTAGGGTTAGGGGTTAGGGTTAGGGTTACCGTTCGGGTTAGGGTTAGGGTTAGGGTTAGGGTTAGGGTTAGGGTTAGGGTTCCGTTTAGGGTTAGGGTTCGGGTTAGGTTTAGGGTTAGGGTTCGGGTTAGGGTTAGGGTTCGGGTTAGGGTTAGTGATAGGGTTAGGCTTCGCATTAGGGTTAGGGTTAGGTTTCGGGTTAGGGTTCGGGTTAGGGTTAGGGTTAGGGTTAGGTTTCCGGTTAGGGTTAGGGTTCGGGTTCGGGTTCGGGTTAGGGTTAGGGTTAGGGTTCGGATTAGGGTTAGGGGTCAGGTTCGGGTTAGGGTTCGGGTTCGGGTTTGGGTTAGGGTTAGGGTTAGGGTTTGGGTTCGGGTTAGGGTTAGGGTTAGGGTTAGGGGTTAGGGTTAGGGTTACCGTTCGGTTTAGGGTTAGGGTAAGGGTTAGGGTTCGGGTTAGGTTTAGGGTTAGGGTTCGGGTTAGGGTTAGGGTTAGGGTTAGGGTTATGGTTAGGGTTAGTGTTCGGTTTAGGGTTAGGTTAGGGTTCGGGTTAGGGTTAGTGTTCGGGTTAGGGTTAGGGGTCGGGTTAGGGTTAGGGTTAGGGTTCGTGTTAGTGTTAAGGTTTGGGTTAGGGTTAGGGTTAGGGTTCGGGTTCGGGTTAGGGTTAGGGTTCGGGATCGGGTTAGGGTTAGGGTTCGGGTTAGGGTTCGGGTTAGGGTTAGGGTTAGGGTTAGGGTTAGGGTTCCGGTTAGGGTTAGTGTTCGGGTTAGGGTTAGGGTTAGGGTTAGGGTTAGGGTTCGGATTAGGGTTAGGGGTAGGGTTCGGGTTAGGGTTCGGGTACGGGTTAGGGTTAGGGTTGCGGTTTGGGTTAGGGTTCGTGTTAGGGTTAGGGTTAGGGTTAGGGTTAGGTTTCGGGTTAGGGTTAGGTTTAGGGTTCGGGTTAGGGTTAGGGTTAGGGTTCGGGTTAGGGTTAGGGTTAGGGTTAGTGTTCGGGTTACGGTTAGGGTTAGGGTTAGGGTTCGGGTTAGGGTTAGGGTTAGGGTTAATGTTCGGGTTAGGGTTCGGGTTAGGGTTAGGATTAGGGTTAGGGTTCGGGGCAGGGTGAGGGTTAGGGTTAGGGTTAGTGTTAGCGTTCTGGTTAGTGTTAGGGTTCGGGTTAGGGTTAGGGTTAGGGTTAGTGTTAGGGTTCGGATTAGGGTTAGGGGTAGGGTTCGGGTTAGTGTTAGGTTTAGGGTTAGGGTTCGGGTTAGGGTTAGGGTTAGGGTTAGGGTTCGGGTTAGGGTTCGGGTTCGGTTTAGGGTTAGGCGTTAGTGTTCAGGTTAGGGTTAGGGTTAGGGTTCGGGTTAGGGTTAGGGTTAGTGTTCGGTTTAGGGTTAGGGTAAGGGTTCGGGTTCGTGTTAGGGTTAGGGTTCGGGTTAGGTTTAGGGTTAGGGTTCGGGTTAGGGTTAGGGTTCGGGTTAGGGTTAGTGATAGGGTTAGGGTTCGCATTAGGGTTAGGGTTAGGGTTCGGGTTAGGGTTCGGGTTAGGGTTAGGGTTAGGATTAGGTTTCCGGTTAGGGTTAGGGTTCGGGTTCGGGTTCGGGTTAGGTTTAGGGTTAGGGTTCGGATTAGGGTTAGGGGTCAGGTTCGGGTTAGGGTTCGGGTTGGGGTTAGGGTTAGGGTTAGGGTTAGGGTTAGGGTTCGGGTTAGGGTTAGGGTTAGGGTTAGGGTTAGGGGTTAGGGTTCGGGTTAGGGTTAGGGTTCTGGTTAGGGTTAGGGTTAGGGTTAGGGTTAGGGTTAGGGTTGCGGTTATGGTTAGGGTTCGGGTTAGGGTTAGCTTTAGGGTTAGGGTTAGGGTTAGGGTTAGGGTTCGGATTAGGGTTAGGGGTAGGGTTCGGGTTAGGGTTCGGGTACGGGTTAGGGTTAGGGTTAGGGTTAGGGTTCGGGTTAGGGTTAGGTTTAGGGTTAGGGTTCGGGGCAGGGTGAGGGTTAGGTTTAGGGTTCGGTTTATCGTTAGGGTTAGGGTTAGGTTAGGGTTAGGGTTCGGATTAGGGTTAGGGTTAAGGTTCGGGTTAGGATTAGGGTTAGGGTTAGGGTTAGGGTTCGCGTTAGGGTTCGGGTTAGGGGTCGGGTTAGGGTTAGGGTTAGGGTTCGGGTTAGGGTTAGGGTTAGGGTTAGGGTTCGGGTTAGTGTTAGGGTTTGTGTTAGGGTTAGGGTTAGGGTTCTGGTTCGGGTTAGGGTTAGGGTTCGGGATCGGGTTAGGGTTAGGGTTCGGGTTAGGGTTCGGGTTAGGGTTAGGGTTAGGGTTCGGGTTCGGCGTTAGGGTTAGGGTTAGGGTTCGGGTTAGGGTTCGGGTTAGGGTTAGGATTCGGGTAAGGGGTTATGGTTCGGGTTTCGGTTAGGGTTAGTGTTAGGGTCCGGTTAAGGTTAGGGTTAGAATTCGGGTTAGGGTTAGGGTTAGTGTTAGGGTTCGGGTTAGGGTTAGGGTTAGGGTACGGGTTAGGGTTCGGGTTAGGGTTAGGGTTAGGGTTAGGGTTAGGGTTGCGGTTATGGTTAGGGTTCGGGTTAGGGTTAGCTTTAGGGTTAGGGTTAGGGTTAGGGTTAGGTTTCGGATTAGGGTTAGGGGTAGGGTTCGGGTTAGGGTTCGGGTACGGGTTAGGGTTAGGGTTAGGGTTAGGTTTAGGGTTCGGGTTAGGGTTAGGGTTGGGGTTAGGGTTAGGGGTTAGGGTTAGGGTTACCGTTCGGGTTAGGGTTAGGGTTAGGGTTAGGGTTAGGTTTCGGGTTAGGGTTAGGTTTAGGGTTCGGGTTAGGGTTAGGGTTAGGGTTAGGGTTAGGGTTAGGGTTCGGGTTAGGGTTAGGGTTAGGGTTCGGGTTAGCGTTCGGGTTCGGGTAAGGGTTAGGGTTAGGGTTCGGGTTCAGGTTAGGGTTAGGGTTCCGGTTAAGGTTAGGGTTAGGGTTCGGGTTAGGGTTAGGGTTAGGGTTCGGGTTCGGGTTAGCGTTAGTGTTAGTGTTAGAGTTCGGGTTAGGGTTAGGGGTCGGTTTCGGGTTAGGGTTAGGGTTAGGGTTAGGGTTCGGATTAGAGTTAGGGGTAGGGTTCGGGTTGGGGTTCGGGTTCGGGTTAGGGTTAGGGGTAGGGTTAGGGTTAGGGTTCGGGTTAGGGTTAGGTTTAGGATTAGGGTTAGGGGTTAGGGTTAGTGTTACCGTTCGGGTTAGGGTTAGGTTTAGGGTTAGGGTTAGGGTTCGGGTTAGGGTTAGGGTTAGGGTTCGGGTTAGGGTTAGGTTAGGGTTAGGATTAGGGTTAGGGTTCGAGTTAGGGTTAGGTTTAGGGTTAGGGTTCGGGTTAGGGTTAGGGTTAGTGTTCAGGTTAGGGATCGGGTTTGGGTTAGGTTAGGGTTAGGGTTCGGGTTAGGGTTAGGGTTAGGGTTAGGTTTAGGGTTCGGGTGAGGGTTAGGTTTAGGGTTAGTTTTAGGGTTAGGGTTAAGGTTCGGGTTAGGGTTAGGGTTAAGGTTCGGGTTAGGGTTAGAGTTTGGGTTAGGTTTCGGGTTAGGGTTAGGGTTCGCGTTAGGGTTAGTGTTCGGGTTAGAGTTAGGGTTAGTGTTAGGGTTAGGGTTCGGGTTAGGGTTAGGGTTCGGGTTCGGGTTACGGTTAGGGTTAGGGTTAGGGTTCTGTTTTGGGTTAGGGTTCGGGATAGGGTTAGGGTTCGGGTTAGGGTTAGGGTTCGGGTTCGGTTTGGGTTAGGGTTCGGGTTCGGTTTAGGGTTAGGGTTAGGGTTAGGGTTAGGTTTCGGATTAGGGTTAGGGGTAGGGTCCGGGTTAGGGTTCGGGTTCGGGTTAGTGTTAGGTTTAGGGTTAGGGTTAGGGTTCGGGTTACGGTTAGGGTTAGGGTTAGGGGTTAGGGTTAGGGTTAGGGTTCGGGTTAGGGTTAGGGTTAGGGTTAGGGTTAGGTTTAGGGTTCGGGTTAGGGTTAGGGTTCGGGTTAGTGTTAGTGTTAGGGTTAGGTTTAGGGTTCGGGTTCGGGTTAGGGTTAGGGTTAGGATTAAGGTTAGGGTTAGGGTTCGGATTAGTGTTAGGTGTAGGGTTCGGGTTAGGGTTCGGTTTCGGGTTAGGTTTAGGGTTAGGGTTAGGGTTCAGGTTAGGTTTAGGGTTCGGTTTAGTGTTAGGGTTAGGGTTCGGGTTCGGGTTCGGGTTAGGGTTAGGGTTCGGGTTAGTGTTAGGGTTAGGGTTCGGGTTAGGGTTAGGGTAGGGTTATGGTTAGGTTTAGGGTTCGGGTTAGGGTTAGCGTTAGGGTTAGGGTTCGGGTTAGGGTTAGGGTTAGGGTTCGGTTTAGGGTTCGGGTTAGGGTTAGGATTAGGTTTAGGGTTCGGGGCAGGGTGAGGGTTATGGTTAGGGTTCGGTTTAGCATTAGGGTTAGGGTTAAGGTTAGGGTTAGGTTTCGGGTTAGGGTTAGGGTTAAGGTTCGGGTTAGGATTAGGGTTAGGGTTACGATTCGGGTAAGGGGTTATGGTTCGGGTTTGAGTTAGGGTTAGTGTTAGGGTTCCGGTTAAGGTTAGGGTTAGGGTTCAGGTTAGGGTTAGGATTAGGGTTAGGGTTAGGGTTAGGGTTAGGGTTAGGTTACGGGTTAGGGTTCGGGTTAGGGTTAGGGTTAGGGTTAGGGTTAGGGTTGCGGTTGGGGTTAGGGTTCGGGTTAGGGTTAGGGTTAGGGTTAGGGTTTGGGTTCGATTAGGGTTAGGGGTAGGGTTCGGGTTAGGGTTCGGGTACGGGTTAGGGTTAGGGTTAGGGTTAGGGTTAGGGTTCGGGTTAGGGTTAGGGTTAGGGTTAGGGTTAGGGGTTATGGTTAGTGTTACCTTTCGGGTTAGGGTTAGGGTTAGGGTTAGGGTTAGGGTTCGGGTTAGGGTTAGGGTTAGGGTTCGGGTTAGTGTTAGCGTTAGGGTTAGGGTTAGGGTTAGGGTTAGGGTTCGGGTTAGGGTTAGGGTTACGGTTCGGGTTAGCGTTAGGGTTCGGGTTAGGGTTAGGGTTAGGTTTCGGGTTCAGGTTAGGGTTAGGGTTCCGGTTAAGGTTAGGGTTAGGGTTTGGGTTAGGGTTAGGGTTAGGGTTCGGGTTCGGGTTAGCGTTAGTGTTAGTGTTAGAGTTCGGGTTAGGGTTAGGGTTCGGTTAGGTTTATGTTTCGGGTTCGGGTTAGGGTTAGAGTTTGGGTTAGGTTTCGGGTTAGGGTTAGGGTTCGGGTTAGGGTTAGGGTTCGGGTTAGTGTTAGGGTTAGTGTTAGGGTTAGGGTTCGAGTTAGGGTTAGGATTCGGGTTCGGGTTACGGTTAGGGTTAGGGTTAGGGTTCGGTTTCGGGTTAGTGTTAGGGTTAGGTTTAGGGTTAGGGTCAGGGTTCGGGTTAGGGGTTAGGGTTACGGTTAGGTTTCGGGTTAGGGTTAGGGTTAGGGTTCGGTTTAGGGTTCGGGTTAGGGTTCGGGTTAGGGTTCGGGTTAGGGTTAGGGTTCGGGTAAGGGTTCGGGTTAGGTTAAGGGTTAGGGTTCGTGTTAGGGTTAGGGTTTGGGTTAGGGTTAGGGTTCGGGTTAGGGTTAGGGTTAGGGTTAAGGTTCGGGTTAGGATTAGGGTTAGGGTTAGGGTTAGGGTTCGCGTTAGGGTTCGGGTTAGGGGTCGGGTTAGGGTTAGGGTTAGGGTTCGGGTTAGGGTTAGGGTTAGGGTTAGGGTTCGGGTTAGTGTTAGGGTTTGTGTTAGGGTTAGGGTTAGGGTTAGGGTTAGGGTTAGGGTTCGGGTTAGGGTTAGGGTTACGGTTCGGGTTAGCGTTAGGGTTCGGGTTAGGGTTAGGGTTAGGTTTCGGGTTCAGGTTAGGGTTAGGGTTCCGGTTAAGGTTAGGGTTAGGGTTTGGGTTAAGGTTAGGGTTAGGGTTTGGGTTAGGGTTAGGGTTAGGGTTCGGGTTCGGGTTAGCGTTAGTGTTAGTGTTAGAGTTCGGGTTAGGGGTAGGGTTCGGTTAGGTTTATGTTTCGGGTTCGGGTTAGGGTTAGAGTTTGGGTTAGGTTTCGGGTTAGGGTTAGGGTTCGGGTTAGGGTTAGGGTTCGGGTTAGTGTTAGGGTTAGTGTTAGGGTTAGGGTTCGAGTTAGGGTTAGGATTCGGGTTCGGGTTACGGTTAGGGTTAGGGTTAGGGTTCGGTTTCGGGTTAGTGTTAGGGTTAGGTTTAGGGTTAGGGTCAGGGTTCGGGTTAGGGGTTAGGGTTACGGTTAGGATTCGGGTTAGGGTTAGGGTTAGGGTTCGGTTTAGGGTTCGGGTTAGGGTTCGGGTTAGGGTTCGGGTTAGGGTTAGGGTTCGGGTAAGGGTTCGGGTTAGGTTAAGGGTTAGGGTTCGTGTTAGGGTTAGGGTTTGGGTTAGGGTTAGGGTTCGGGTTAGGGTTAGGGTTAGGGTTAAGGTTCGGGTTAGGATTAGGGTTAGGGTTAGGGTTAGGGTTCGCGTTAGGGTTCGGGTTAGGGGTCGGGTTAGGGTTAGGGTTAGGGTTCGGGTTAGGGTTAGGGTTAGGGTTAGGGTTCGGGTTAGTGTTAGGGTTTGTGTTAGGGTTAGGGTTAGGGTTCTGGTTCGGGTTAGGGTTAGGGTTCGGGATCGGGTTAGGGTTAGGGTTCGGGTTAGGGTTCGGGTTAGGGTTAGGGTTAGGGTTCGGGTTCGGCGTTAGGGTTAGGGTTAGGGTTCGGGTGAGGGTTCGGGTTCGGGTTAGGATTCGGGTAAGGGGTTATGGTTCGGGTTTCGGTTAGGGTTAGTGTTAGGGTCCGGTTAAGGTTAGGGTTAGAATTCGGGTTAGGGTTAGGGTTAGTGTTAGGGTTCGGGTTAGGGTTAGGGTTAGGGTACGGGTTAGGGTTCGTGTTAGGGTTAGGGTTAGGGTTAGGGTTAGGGTTGCGGTTATGGTTAGGGTTCGGGTTAGGGTTAGCTTTAGGGTTAGGGTTAGGGTTAGGTTTAGGGTTCGGATTAGGGTTAGGGGTAGGGTTCGGGTTAGGGTTCGGGTATGGGTTAGGGTTAGGGTTAGGGTTAGGTTTAGGGTTCGGGTTAGGGTTAGGGTTGGGGTTAGGGTTAGGGGTTAGGGTTAGGGTTACCGTTCGGGTTAGGGTTAGGGTTAGGGTTAGGTTTCGGGTTAGGGTTAGGTTTAGGGTTCGGGTTAGGGTTAGGGTTAGGGTTAGGGTTAGGGTTAGGGTTCGGGTTAGGGTTAGGGTTAGGGTTCCGGTTAGCGTTCGGGTTCGGGTTAGGGTTAGGGTTAGGGTTCGGGTTCAGGTTAGGGTTAGGGTTCCGGTTAAGGTTAGGGTTAGGGTTCGGGTTAGGGTTAGGGTTAGGGTTCGGGTTCGGGTTAGCGTTAGTGTTAGTGTTAGAGTTCGGGTTAGGGTTAGGGTTCGGTTTCGGGTTAGGGTTAGGGTTAGGTTTAGGGTTCGGATTAGAGTTAGGGGTAGGGTTCGGGTTGGGGTTCGGGTTCGGGTTAGGGTTAGGGGTAGGGTTAGGGTTAGGGTTCGGGTTAGGGTTAGGTTTAGGGTTAGGGTTAGGGGTTAGGGTTAGTGTTACCGTTCGGGTTAGGGTTAGGGTTAGGGTTAGGGTTAGGGTTCGGTTTAGGGTTAGGTTAGGGTTAGGATTAGGGTTAGGGTTCGAGTTAGGGTTAGGTTTAGGGTTAGGGTTCGGGTTAGGGTTAGGGTTAGTGTTCAGGTTAGGGATCGGGTTTGGGTTAGGTTAGGGTTAGGGTTCGGGTTAGGGTTAGGGTTAGGGTTAGGTTTAGGGTTCGGGTGAGGGTTAGGTTTAGGGTTAGTTTTAGGGTTAGGGTTAAGGTTCGGGTTAGGGTTAGGGTTAAGGTTCGGGTTAGGGTTAGAGTTTGGGTTAGGTTTCGGGTTAGGGTTAGGGTTCGCGTTAGGGTTAGTGTTCGGGTTAGAGTTAGGGTTAGTGTTAGGGTTAGGGTTCGGATTAGGGTTAGGGTTCGGGTTCGGGTTACGGTTAGGGTTAGGGTTAGGGTTCGGTTTTGGGTTAGGGTTCGGGATAGGGTTAGGGTTCGGGTTAGGGTTAGGGTTCGGGTTCGGGTTAGGGTTAGGGTTCGGGTTCGGTTTAGGGTTAGGGTTAGGGTTAGGGTTAGGTTTCGGATTAGGGTTAGGGGTAGGGTCCGG
>JAVLSZ010000066.1:85000-95000 GCA_032313775.1 Urocyon cinereoargenteus | reverse complement strand
GTTACGGTTAGGGTTAGGGTTAGGGTTCGGTTTCGGGTTAGTGTTAGGGTTAGGTTTAGGGTTAGGGTCAGGGTTCGGGTTAGGGGTTAGGGTTACGGTTAGGTTTCGGGTTAGGGTTAGGGTTAGGGTTCGGTTTAGGGTTCGGGTTAGGGTTCGGGTTAGGGTTCGGGTTAGGGTTAGGGTTCGGGTAAGGGTTCGGGTTAGGTTAAGGGTTAGGGTTCGTGTTAGGGTTAGGGTTTGGGTTAGGGTTAGGGTTCGGGTTAGGGTTAGGGTTCCGGTTAGGGTTAGGTTTAGGGTTCGGGTTCGGGTTAGGTTTAGGGTTCGGGTTAGTGTTAGGGTTCGGGTTAGGGTTAGGGTTCGGGTTAGGGTTTGGGTTAGGGTTAGGGTTAGGGTTCGGTTTCGGGTTAGGGTTCGGGTTAGGTTTAGGGTTAGTGTTAGGGTTAGGGTTAGGGTTAGGGTTCGGGTTCGGTTTACGGTTAGTGTTAGGGTTAGGGTTCGGGTTCGGTTTAGGGTTAGTGTTAGGGTTAGGGTTCGGGTTTGGGTTAGGGTTCGGTTAGGGGTAGGGTTCGGGTTCGGGTTAGGGTTAGGGTTCGGGTTAGGTTTCCGGTTAGGGTTAGGGTTCGTGTTAGGATTAGGGTTCGGGTTAGGGTTAGGGTTAGTTTTAGGAGGTAGGGTTAGGGTTAGGTTTCGGGTTAGGGTTAGGGTTAGGGTTAGGGTTAGGGGTTAGCGTTCGGGTTAGGGTTAGTGTTAGGGTTAGGGTTAGGGTTCGGGTTCGGGTTAGGGTTAGGGTTAGGGTTAGGGTTAATGTTAGGGTTAGGGTTCGGATTAGGGTTAGGGGTAGGGTTCGGGTTAGGTTCGGGTTCGGGTTAGGGTTAGGGTTAGGGTTAGGGTTCGGGTTAGGGTTAGGTTTAGGGTTTGGGGTTAGGGTTAGGGTTAGGGTTCGGTTTAGGGTTAGGGTTACGGTTAGGGTTTGGGTTCGGGTTAGGGTTATGGTTAGGGTTCGGGTTAGGGTTAGGGTTAGGGTTATGGTTAGGGTTAGGGTTCGGGTTAGGGTTAGCTTTAGGGTTATGGTTCGGGTTAGGGATAGGGTTAGGGTTCGGGTTAGGTTTCGGGTTAGGGTTAGGGGTAGGGTTAGGGGTAGGGTTAGGTTTACGGTTAGGGTTAGGGTTCGGTTTAGTGTTAGGGTTAGGGTTAGTGTTTGGGTTAGGTTTCGGGTTAGGGTTAGGGTTAGGGTTAGGGTTCGCATTAGGGTTCGGGTTAGGGGTCGGTTTAGGGTTAGGGTTAGGTTTCGGGTTAGGGTTAGGGTTAGGGTTTGGGTTCAGGTTAGGGTTAGGGTTCGGGTTAGTGTTAGGGTTAGGGTTCGGGTTCGGTTTAGGGTTAGGGTTTGGGTTCGGGTTAGGGTTAGGGTTCGGGTTAGGGTTAGGGTTAGTGTTAGGGTTAGGGTTCGGGTTCGGGGTTAGGGTTATGCTTAGGGTTCGGGTTAGGGTTCGGATTAGGGTTAGGATTCGGGTAAGGGGTTAGGGTTCGGGTTCGGGTTAGGGTTAGGGTTAGGGTTCTGGTTAAGGTTAGGGTTAGGGTTCGGTTTAGGGTTAGGGTTAGGGTTAGTTTTAGGGTTCGGGTTAGGGTTAGGGTTAGTGTTCGGGTTAGGGTTCGGGTTAGGGTTAGGGTTAGGGTTAGGGTTAGGGTTCGGGTTAGGGTTAAGGTTCGGGTTAGGGTTATGGTTAGGGTTAGGGTTAGGGTTCGGATTAGGGTTAAGGGTAGGATTCGGGTTAGGGTTCGGGTTAGGGTTACGGTTCGGGTTCGGGTGAGGGTTAGGGTTAGGGTTAGGGTTCGGTTTCGGGTTAGGGTTAGGGTTCGGGTTCGGGTTAGGGTTCGGGTTAGGCTTAGGGTTAGGGTTAGGGTTAGGGTTCGGGTTCGGTGTTAGGGTTAGGGTTAGGTTTAGGGTTAGGGTTCGGGTTAGGGTTCGGTTTCGGGTTAGGATTCGGGTAAGGTTGTTAGGGTTCGGGTTCGGGTTAGGGTTAGGGTTAGGGTTCTGGTTAGGGTTAGCGTTAGGGTTCGGGTTAGGGTTAGGGTTCGGGTTAGTGTTAGGGTTCGGGTTAGGGTTAGGTTTCGGGTTCGGGTTAGGGTTAGGCTTAGGTTCGGGTTCGGGTTAGGGTTAGGGTTAGGGTTCGGGTTAGGGTTAGAGTTCGTGTTAGAGTTAGGTTTAGGTTTCGGGTTAGGGTTAGGGTTTGGGTTAGGATTAGGGTTCGGGTTAGGGTTAGGGTTCGGGTTAGTGTTAGGGTTCGGGTTAGGGTTAGGTTTCGGGTTAGGGTTAGGGTTAGGGTTAGGGTTAGGGTTCGTGTTCGGGTTAGGGTTCGGGTTAGGGTTAGGGTCAGGGGTAGGGTCAGGGTTAGGGTTAGGGTTAGGCTTAGGGTTAGGGTTCGCGTTAGGGTTCGGGCTAGGTGTCGGGTTAGGGTTAGGTTTAGGTTTCGGGTTCGGGTTAGGGTTAGGGTTAGGGTTCGGGCTAGGGTTAGGGTTAAGGTTCGGGTTCGGGTTAGGGTTAGGGTTCGGGTTCGGGTTAGGGTTCGGGTTCGGGGTTAGGGTTAGGGTTAGTGTTCGTGTTAGGGTTCGGGTTTGGGTTAGGATTCGGGTAAGGGGTTAGGGTTCGGGTTCGGGTTAGGGTTAGGGTTCCGGTTAGGGTTAGGGTTAGGGTTCGGGTTAGGGTTAGGGTTAGGGTTAGGGTTCAGGTTAGGGTTAGGGTTAGGGTTCGGGTTAGGGTTCATGTTAGGATTAGGGTTAGGGTTAGGGTTAGGGTTCGGGTTAGGGGTAGGGTTCGGGTTAGGGTTAGTGTTTGGGTTAGGTTTCGGGTTAGGGTTAGGGTTACGTTTAGGGTTAGGGTTCGCGTTATTGTTCGGGTTAGGGGTCGGTTTAGGGTTAGGGTTAGGGTTCGGGTTAGGGTTAGGGTTAGGGTTAGGGTTCAGGTTAGGGTTAGGGTTCGGGTTAGTGTTAGGGTTAGGGTTCGGGTTCGGTTTAGGGTTAGGGTTCGGGTTCGGGTTAGGGTTAGGGTTCGGTTTAGGGTTAGGGTTAGGGTTAGGGTTAGGGTTAGGGTTCGGGTTCGGGGTTAGGGTTATGGTTAGGGTTCGGGTTAGGGTTCGGGTTAGGTTTAGGATTCGGGTAAGGGGTTAGGGTTCGGGTTCGGGTTAGAGTTAGGGTTAGGGTTCCGGTTTAGGTTAGGGTTAGGGTTCGGTTTAGGGTTAGGGTTAGGTTTAGGGTTAGGGTTCGGGTTAGGGTTAGGGTTAGTGTTCGGGTTAGGGTTCGGGTTAGGGTTAGGGTTAGGGTTAGGGTTAGGGTTCGGGTTAGGGTTAAGGTTCGGGTTAGGGTTATGGTTAGGGTTAGGGTTAGGGTTCGGGTTAGGGTTAGGGTTCGGGTTAGGGTTCGGGTTAGGGTTAGGGTTAGGGTTCGGTTTAGGGTTAGTGTTAGGGTTAGGGTTCGGGTTTGGGTTAGGGTTAGGGTTCGGGTTAGGGTTAGGGTTAGGGTTCGGGTTAGGGTTAGGTTAGGGTTAGGATTAGGGTTAGGGTTCGAGTTAGGGTTAGGTTTAGGGTTAGGGTTCGGGTTAGGGTTAGGGTTAGTGTTCAGGTTAGGGATCGGGTTTGGGTTAGGTTAGGGTTAGGGTTCGGGTTAGGGTTAGGGTTAGGGTTAGGTTTAGGGTTCGGGTGAGGGTTAGGTTTAGGGTTAGTTTTAGGGTTAGGGTTAAGGTTCGGGTTAGGGTTAGGGTTAAGGTTCGGGTTAGGGTTAGAGTTTGGGTTAGGTTTCGGGTTAGGGTTAGGGTTCGCGTTAGGGTTAGTGTTCGGGTTAGAGTTAGGGTTAGTGTTAGGGTTAGGGTTCGGGTTAGGGTTAGGGTTCGGGTTCGGGTTACGGTTAGGGTTAGGGTTAGGGTTCTGTTTTGGGTTAGGGTTCGGGATAGGGTTAGGGTTCGGGTTAGGGTTAGGGTTCGGGTTCGGTTTGGGTTAGGGTTCGGGTTCGGTTTAGGGTTAGGGTTAGGGTTAGGGTTAGGTTTCGGATTAGGGTTAGGGGTAGGGTCCGGGTTAGGGTTCGGGTTCGGGTTAGTGTTAGGTTTAGGGTTAGGGTTAGGGTTCGGGTTACGGTTAGGGTTAGGGTTAGGGGTTAGGGTTAGGGTTAGGGTTCGGGTTAGGGTTAGGGTTAGGGTTAGGGTTAGGTTTAGGGTTCGGGTTAGGGTTAGGGTTCGGGTTAGTGTTAGTGTTAGGGTTAGGTTTAGGGTTCGGGTTCGGGTTAGGGTTAGGGTTAGGATTAAGGTTAGGGTTAGGGTTCGGATTAGTGTTAGGTGTAGGGTTCGGGTTAGGGTTCGGTTTCGGGTTAGGTTTAGGGTTAGGGTTAGGGTTCAGGTTAGGTTTAGGGTTCGGTTTAGTGTTAGGGTTAGGGTTCGGGTTCGGGTTCGGGTTAGGGTTAGGGTTCGGGTTAGTGTTAGGGTTAGGGTTCGGGTTAGGGTTAGGGTAGGGTTATGGTTAGGTTTAGGGTTCGGGTTAGGGTTAGCGTTAGGGTTAGGGTTCGGGTTAGGGTTAGGGTTAGGGTTCGGTTTAGGGTTCGGGTTAGGGTTAGGATTAGGTTTAGGGTTCGGGGCAGGGTGAGGGTTATGGTTAGGGTTCGGTTTAGCATTAGGGTTAGGGTTAAGGTTAGGGTTAGGTTTCGGGTTAGGGTTAGGGTTAAGGTTCGGGTTAGGATTAGGGTTAGGGTTACGATTCGGGTAAGGGGTTATGGTTCGGGTTTGAGTTAGGGTTAGTGTTAGGGTTCCGGTTAAGGTTAGGGTTAGGGTTCAGGTTAGGGTTAGGATTAGGGTTAGGGTTAGGGTTAGGGTTAGGGTTAGGTTACGGGTTAGGGTTCGGGTTAGGGTTAGGGTTAGGGTTAGGGTTAGGGTTGCGGTTGGGGTTAGGGTTCGGGTTAGGGTTAGGGTTAGGGTTAGGGTTTGGGTTCGATTAGGGTTAGGGGTAGGGTTCGGGTTAGGGTTCGGGTACGGGTTAGGGTTAGGGTTAGGGTTAGGGTTAGGGTTCGGGTTAGGGTTAGGGTTAGGGTTAGGGTTAGGGGTTATGGTTAGTGTTACCTTTCGGGTTAGGGTTAGGGTTAGGGTTAGGGTTAGGGTTCGGGTTAGGGTTAGGGTTAGGGTTCGGGTTAGTGTTAGCGTTAGGGTTAGGGTTAGGGTTAGGGTTAGGGTTCGGGTTAGGGTTAGGGTTACGGTTCGGGTTAGCGTTAGGGTTCGGGTTAGGGTTAGGGTTAGGTTTCGGGTTCAGGTTAGGGTTAGGGTTCCGGTTAAGGTTAGGGTTAGGGTTTGGGTTAGGGTTAGGGTTAGGGTTCGGGTTCGGGTTAGCGTTAGTGTTAGTGTTAGAGTTCGGGTTAGGGTTAGGGTTCGGTTAGGTTTATGTTTCGGGTTCGGGTTAGGGTTAGAGTTTGGGTTAGGTTTCGGGTTAGGGTTAGGGTTCGGGTTAGGGTTAGGGTTCGGGTTAGTGTTAGGGTTAGTGTTAGGGTTAGGGTTCGAGTTAGGGTTAGGATTCGGGTTCGGGTTACGGTTAGGGTTAGGGTTAGGGTTCGGTTTCGGGTTAGTGTTAGGGTTAGGTTTAGGGTTAGGGTCAGGGTTCGGGTTAGGGGTTAGGGTTACGGTTAGGTTTCGGGTTAGGGTTAGGGTTAGGGTTCGGTTTAGGGTTCGGGTTAGGGTTCGGGTTAGGGTTCGGGTTAGGGTTAGGGTTCGGGTAAGGGTTCGGGTTAGGTTAAGGGTTAGGGTTCGTGTTAGGGTTAGGGTTTGGGTTAGGGTTAGGGTTCGGGTTAGGGTTAGGGTTAGGGTTAAGGTTCGGGTTAGGATTAGGGTTAGGGTTAGGGTTAGGGTTCGCGTTAGGGTTCGGGTTAGGGGTCGGGTTAGGGTTAGGGTTAGGGTTCGGGTTAGGGTTAGGGTTAGGGTTAGGGTTCGGGTTAGTGTTAGGGTTTGTGTTAGGGTTAGGGTTAGGGTTCTGGTTCGGGTTAGGGTTAGGGTTCGGGATCGGGTTAGGGTTAGGGTTCGGGTTAGGGTTCGGGTTAGGGTTAGGGTTAGGGTTCGGGTTCGGCGTTAGGGTTAGGGTTAGGGTTCGGGTGAGGGTTCGGGTTAGGGTTAGGATTCGGGTAAGGGGTTATGGTTCGGGTTTCGGTTAGGGTTAGTGTTAGGGTCCGGTTAAGGTTAGGGTTAGAATTCGGGTTAGGGTTAGGGTTAGTGTTAGGGTTCGGGTTAGGGTTAGGGTTAGGGTACGGGTTAGGGTTCGTGTTAGGGTTAGGGTTAGGGTTAGGGTTAGGGTTGCGGTTATGGTTAGGGTTCGGGTTAGGGTTAGCTTTAGGGTTAGGGTTAGGGTTAGGTTTAGGGTTCGGATTAGGGTTAGGGGTAGGGTTCGGGTTAGGGTTCGGGTATGGGTTAGGGTTAGGGTTAGGGTTAGGTTTAGGGTTCGGGTTAGGGTTAGGGTTGGGGTTAGGGTTAGGGGTTAGGGTTAGGGTTACCGTTCGGGTTAGGGTTAGGGTTAGGGTTAGGTTTCGGGTTAGGGTTAGGTTTAGGGTTCGGGTTAGGGTTAGGGTTAGGGTTAGGGTTAGGGTTAGGGTTCGGGTTAGGGTTAGGGTTAGGGTTCCGGTTAGCGTTCGGGTTCGGGTTAGGGTTAGGGTTAGGGTTCGGGTTCAGGTTAGGGTTAGGGTTCCGGTTAAGGTTAGGGTTAGGGTTCGGGTTAGGGTTAGGGTTAGGGTTCGGGTTCGGGTTAGCGTTAGTGTTAGTGTTAGAGTTCGGGTTAGGGTTAGGGTTCGGTTTCGGGTTAGGGTTAGGGTTAGGTTTAGGGTTCGGATTAGAGTTAGGGGTAGGGTTCGGGTTGGGGTTCGGGTTCGGGTTAGGGTTAGGGGTAGGGTTAGGGTTAGGGTTCGGGTTAGGGTTAGGTTTAGGGTTAGGGTTAGGGGTTAGGGTTAGTGTTACCGTTCGGGTTAGGGTTAGGGTTAGGGTTAGGGTTAGGGTTCGGTTTAGGGTTAGGGTTAGGGTTCGGGTTAGGGTTAGGTTAGGGTTAGGATTAGGGTTAGGGTTCGAGTTAGGGTTAGGTTTAGGGTTAGGGTTCGGGTTAGGGTTAGGGTTAGTGTTCAGGTTAGGGATCGGGTTTGGGTTAGGTTAGGGTTAGGGTTCGGGTTAGGGTTAGGGTTAGGGTTAGGTTTAGGGTTCGGGTGAGGGTTAGGTTTAGGGTTAGTTTTAGGGTTAGGGTTAAGGTTCGGGTTAGGGTTAGGGTTAAGGTTCGGGTTAGGGTTAGAGTTTGGGTTAGGTTTCGGGTTAGGGTTAGGGTTCGCGTTAGGGTTAGTGTTCGGGTTAGAGTTAGGGTTAGTGTTAGGGTTAGGGTTCGGGTTAGGGTTAGGGTTCGGGTTCGGGTTACGGTTAGGGTTAGGGTTAGGGTTCGGTTTTGGGTTAGGGTTCGGGATAGGGTTAGGGTTCGGGTTAGGGTTAGGGTTCGGGTTCGGGTTAGGGTTAGGGTTCGGGTACGGTTTAGGGTTAGGGTTAGGGTTAGGGTTAGGTTTCGGATTAGGGTTAGGGGTAGGGTCCGGGATAGGGTTCGGGTTCGGGTTAGTGTTAGGTTTAGGGTTAGGGTTAGGGTTCGGGTTACGGTTAGGGTTAGGGTTAGGGGTTAGGGTTAGGGTTCGGGTTAGGGTTAGGGTTAGGGTTAGGGTTAGGTTTAGGGTTCGGGTTAGGGTTAGGGTTCGGGTTAGTGTTAGTGTTAGGGTAAGGTTTAGGGTTCGGGTTCGGGTTAGGGTTAGGGTTAGGATTAAGGTTAGGGTTAGGGTTCGGATTAGTGTTAGGTGTAGGGTTCGGGTTAGGGTTCGGTTTCGGGTTAGGTTTAGGGTTAGGGTTAGGGTTCAGGTTAGGTTTAGGGTTCGGTTTAGTGTTAGGGTTAGGGTTCGGGTTCGGGTTCGGGTTAGGGTTAGGGTTCGGGTTAGTGTTAGGGTTAGGGTTCGGGTTAGGGTTAGGGTTAGGGTTATGGTTAGGTTTAGGGTTCGGGTTAGGGTTAGGGTTAGGGTTAGGGTTCGGGTTAGGGTTAGGGTTAGGGTTCGGTTTAGGGTTCGGGTTAGGGTTAGGATTAGGGTTAGGGTTCGGGGCAGGGTGAGGGTTATGGTTAGGGTTCGGTTTAGCATTAGGGTTAGGGTTAAGGTTAGGGTTAGGTTTCGGGTTAGGGTTAGGGTTAAGGTTCGGGTTAGGATTAGGGTTAGGGTTACGATTCGGGTAAGGGGTTATGGTTCGGGTTTGGGTTAGGGTTAGTGTTAGGGTTCCGGTTAAGTTTAGGGTTAGGGTTCGGGTTAGGGTTAGGATTAGGGTTAGGGTTAGGGTTAGGGTTAGGGTACGGGTTAGGGTTCGGGTTAGGGTTAGGTTTAGGGTTAGGGTTAGGGTTGCGGTTGGGGTTAGGGGTAGGGTTCGGGTTAGGGTTCGGGTACGGGTTAGGGTTAGGGTTAGGGTTAGGGTTAGGGTTCGGGTTAGGGTTAGGGTTAGGGTTAGGGTTAGGGGTTACGGTTAGTGTTACCGTTCGGGTTAGGGTTAGGGTTAGGTTTAGGGTTAGGGTTCGGGTTAGGGTTAGTGTTAGGGTTCGGGTTAGTGTTAGGTTTAGGGTTAGGGTTAGGGTTCGGGTTACGGTTAGGGTTAGGGTTAGGGGTTAGGGTTAGGGTTAGGGTTCGGGTTAGGGTTAGGGTTAGGGTTAGGGTTAGGTTTAGGGTTCGGGTTAGGTTTAGGGTTCGGGTTAGTGTTAGTGTTAGGGTTAGGTTTAGGGTTCGGGTTCGGGTTAGGGTTAGGGTTAGGATTAAGGTTAGGGTTAGGGTTCGGATTAGTGTTAGGTGTAGGGTTCGGGTTAGGGTTCGGTTTCGGGTTAGGTTTAGGGTTAGGGTTAGGGTTCAGGTTAGGTTTAGGGTTCGGTTTAGTGTTAGGGTTAGGGTTCGGGTTCGGGTTCGGGTTAGGGTTAGAGTTCGGGTTAGTGTTAGGGTTAGGGTTCGGGTTAGGGTTAGGGTTAGGGTTATGGTTAGGTTTAGGGTTCGGGTTAGGGTTAGGGTTAGGGTTAGGGTTCGGGTTAGGGTTAGGGTTAGGGTTCGGTTTAGGGTTCGGGTTAGGGTTAGGATTAGGGTTAGGGTTCGGGGCAGGGTGAGGGTTATGGTTAGGGTTCGGTTTAGCATTAGGGTTAGGGTTAAGGTTAGGGTTAGGTTTCGGGTTAGGGTTAGGGTTAAGGTTCGGGTTAGGATTAGGGTTAGGGTTACGATTCGGGTAAGGGGTTATGGTTCGGGTTTGGGTTAGGGTTAGTGTTAGGGTTCCGGTTAAGGTTAGGGTTAGGGTTCGGGTTAGGGTTAGGATTAGGGTTAGGGTTAGGGTTAGGGTTAGGGTTAGGGTTCGGGTTAGGGTTAGGGTTAGGGTTAGGGTTAGGGGTTACGGTTAGTGTTATCGTTCGGGTTAGGGTTAGGGTTAGGGTTAGGGTTAGGGTTCGGGTTAGGGTTAGGGTTAGGGTTCGGGTTAGTGTTAGGGTTAGGGTTAGGGTTAGGGTTAGGGTTAGGGTTTGGGTTAGGGTTAGGGTTACGGTTCGGGTTAGCGTTAGGGTTCGGGTTAGGGTTAGGGTTAGGGTTCGGGTTCAGGTTAGGGTTAGGGTTCCGGTTAAGGTTAGGGTTAGGGTTTGGGTTAGGGTTAGGGTTAGGGTTCGGGTTCGGGTTAGCGTTAGTGTTAGTGTTAGAGTTCGGGTTAGGGTTAGGGTTCGGTTAGGTTTATGTTTCGGGTTCGGGTTAGGGTTAGAGTTTGGGTTAGGTTTCGGGTTAGGGTTAGGGTTCGGGTTAGGGTTAGGGTTCGGGTTAGTGTTAGGGTTAGTGTTAGGGTTAGGGTTCGAGTTAGGGTTAGGATTCGGGTTCGGGTTACGGTTAGGGTTAGGGTTAGGGTTCGGTTTCGGGTTAGTGTTAGGGTTAGGTTTAGGGTTAGGGTCAGGGTTCGGGTTAGGGGTTAGGGTTACGG
>JAVLSZ010000066.1:72500-80000 GCA_032313775.1 Urocyon cinereoargenteus | reverse complement strand
GGGTTAGGGTTAGGGTTAGGGTTCGGGTTAGGGTTAGGGTTAGGGTTAGGGTTAGGGGTTACGGTTAGTGTTACCGTTCGGGTTAGGGTTAGGGTTAGGTTTAGGGTTAGGGTTCGGGTTAGGGTTAGGGTTAGGGTTCGGGTTAGTGTTAGGTTTAGGGTTAGGGTTAGGGTTCGGGTTACGGTTAGGGTTAGGGTTAGGGGTTAGGGTTAGGGTTAGGGTTCGGGTTAGGGTTAGGGTTAGGGTTAGGGTTAGGTTTAGGGTTCGGGTTAGGGTTAGGGTTCGGGTTAGTGTTAGTGTTAGGGTTAGGTTTAGGGTTCGGGTTCGGGTTAGGGTTAGGGTTAGGATTAAGGTTAGGGTTAGGGTTCGGATTAGTGTTAGGTGTAGGGTTCGGGTTAGGGTTCGGTTTCGGGTTAGGTTTAGGGTTAGGGTTAGGGTTCAGGTTAGGTTTAGGGTTCGGTTTAGTGTTAGGGTTAGGGTTCGGGTTCGGGTTCGGGTT
The DNA here is from genome assembly GCA_032313775.1 of Urocyon cinereoargenteus. Classification (NCBI taxonomy): domain Eukaryota; kingdom Metazoa; phylum Chordata; class Mammalia; order Carnivora; family Canidae; genus Urocyon; species Urocyon cinereoargenteus. Next base: position 79,501 of record JAVLSZ010000066.1, on the reverse strand, counting down.
AGGGTTAGGGTTCGGGTTAGTGTTAGGGTTAGGGTTCGGGTTAGGGTTAGGGTTAGGGTTATGGTTAGGTTTAGGGTTCGGGTTAGGGTTAGGGTTAGGGTTAGGGTTCGGGTTAGGGTTAGGGTTAGGGTTCGGTTTAGGGTTCGGGTTAGGGTTAGGATTAGGGTTAGGGTTCGGGGCAGGGTGAGGGTTATGGTTAGGGTTCGGTTTAGCATTAGGGTTAGGGTTAAGGTTAGGGTTAGGTTTCGGGTTAGGGTTAGGGTTAAGGTTCGGGTTAGGATTAGGGTTAGGGTTACGATTCGGGTAAGGGGTTATGGTTCGGGTTTGGGTTAGGGTTAGTGTTAGGGTTCCGGTTAAGGTTAGGGTTAGGGTTCGGGTTAGGGTTAGGATTAGGGTTAGGGTTAGGGTTAGGGTTAGGGTTAGGGTACGGGTTAGGTTTCGGGTTAGGGTTAGGGTTAGGGTTAGGGTTAGGGTTGCGGTTGGGGTTAGGGTTCGGGTTAGGGTTAGGGTTAGGGTTAGGGTTTGGGTTCGATTAGGGTTAGGGGTAGGGTTCGGGTTAGGGTTCGGGTACGGGTTAGGGTTAGGGTTAGGGTTAGGGTTAGGGTTAGGGTTCGGGTTAGGGTTAGGGTTAGGGTTAGGGTTAGGGGTTACGGTTAGTGTTATCGTTCGGGTTAGGGTTAGGGTTAGGGTTAGGGTTAGGGTTCGGGTTAGGGTTAGGGTTAGGGTTCGGGTTAGTGTTAGGGTTAGGGTTAGGGTTAGGGTTAGGGTTAGGGTTCGGGTTAGGGTTAGGGTTACGGTTCGGGTTAGCGTTAGGGTTCGGGTTAGGTTTAGGGTTAGGGTTCGGGTTCAGGTTAGGGTTAGGGTTCCGGTTAAGGTTAGGGTTAGGGTTTGGGTTAGGGTTAGGGTTAGGGTTCGGGTTCGGGTTAGCGTTAGTGTTAGTGTTAGAGTTCGGGTTAGGGTTAGGGTTCGGTTAGGTTTATGTTTCGGGTTCGGGTTAGGGTTAGAGTTTGGGTTAGGTTTCGGGTTAGGGTTAGGGTTCGGGTTAGGGTTAGGGTTCGGGTTAGTGTTAGGGTTAGTGTTAGGGTTAGGGTTCGAGTTAGGGTTAGGATTCGGGTTCGGGTTACGGTTAGGGTTAGGGTTAGGGTTCGGTTTCGGGTTAGTGTTAGGGTTAGGTTTAGGGTTAGGGTCAGGGTTCGGGTTAGGGGTTAGGGTTACGGTTAGGTTTCGGGTTAGGGTTAGGGTTAGGGTTCGGTTTAGGGTTCGGGTTAGGGTTCGGGTTAGGGTTCGGGTTAGGGTTAGGGTTCGGGTAAGGGTTCGGGTTAGGTTAAGGTTTAGGGTTCGTGTTAGGGTTAGGGTTTGGGTTAGGGTTAGGGTTCGGGTTAGGGTTAGGGTTCCGGTTAGGGTTAGGTTTAGGGTTCGGGTTCGGGTTAGGTTTAGGGTTCGGGTTAGTGTTAGGGTTCGGGTTAGTGTTAGGGTTCGGGTTAGGGTTCGGGTTAGGGTTAGGGTTAGGGTTCGGTTTCGGGTTAGGGTTCGGGTTAGGTTTAGGGTTAGTGTTAGGGTTAGGGTTAGGGTTAGGGTTCGGGTTCGGTTTACGGTTAGTGTTAGGGTTAGGGTTCGGGTTCGGTTTAGGGTTAGTGTTAGGGTTAGGGTTCGGGTTTGGGTTAGGGTTCGGTTAGGGGTAGGGTTCGGGTTCGGGTTAGGGTTAGGGTTCGGGTTAGGTTTCCGGTTAGGGTTAGGGTTCGGGTTAGGATTAGGGTTCGGGTTAGGGTTAGGGTTAGTTTTAGGAGGTAGGGTTAGGGTTAGGTTTCGGGTTAGGGTTAGGGTTAGGGTTAGGGTTAGGGGTTAGCGTTCGGGTTAGGGTTAGTGTTAGGGTTAGGGTTAGGGTTCGGGTTCGGGTTAGGGTTAGGGTTAGGGTTAGGGTTAATGTTAGGGTTAGGGTTCGGATTAGGGTTAGGGGTAGGGTTCGGGTTAGGTTCGGGTTCGGGTTAGGGTTAGGGTTAGGGTTAGGGTTCGGGTTAGGGTTAGGTTTAGGGTTTGGGGTTAGGGTTAGGGTTAGGGTTCGGTTTAGGGTTAGGGTTACGGTTAGGGTTTGGGTTCGGGTTAGGGTTATGGTTAGGGTTCGGGTTAGGGTTAGGGTTAGGGTTATGGTTAGGGTTAGGGTTCGGGTTAGGGTTAGCTTTAGGGTTATGGTTCGGGTTAGGGATAGGGTTAGGGTTCGGGTTAGGTTTCGGGTTAGGGTTAGGGGTAGGGTTAGGGGTAGGGTTAGGTTTACGGTTAGGGTTAGGGTTCGGTTTAGTGTTAGGGTTAGGGTTAGTGTTTGGGTTAGGTTTCGGGTTAGGGTTAGGGTTAGGGTTAGGGTTCGCATTAGGGTTCGGGTTAGGGGTCGGTTTAGGGTTAGGGTTAGGTTTCGGGTTAGGGTTAGGGTTAGGGTTTGGGTTCAGGTTAGGGTTAGGGTTCGGGTTAGTGTTAGGGTTAGGGTTCGGGTTCGGTTTAGGGTTAGGGTTTGGGTTCGGGTTAGGGTTAGGTTTCGGGTTAGGGTTAGGGTTAGTGTTAGGGTTAGGGTTCGGGTTCGGGGTTAGGGTTATGGTTAGGGTTCGGGTTAGGGTTCGGATTAGGGTTAGGATTCGGGTAAGGGGTTAGGGTTCGGGTTCGGGTTAGGGTTAGGGTTAGGGTTCCGGTTAAGGTTAGGGTTAGGGTTCGGTTTAGGGTTAGGGTTAGGGTTAGGGTTAGGGTTCGGGTTAGGGTTAGGGTTAGTGTTCGGGTTAGGGTTCGGGTTAGGGTTAGGGTTAGGGTTAGGGTTAGGGTTAGGGTTCGGGTTAGGGTTAAGGTTCGGGTTAGGGTTATGGTTAGGGTTAGGGTTAGGGTTCGGATTAGGGTTAAGGGTAGGATTCGGGTTAGGGTTCGGGTTAGGGTTACGGTTCGGGTTCGGGTGAGGGTTAGGGTTAGGGTTAGGGTTCGGTTTCGGGTTAGGGTTAGGGTTCGGGTTCGGGTTAGGGTTCGGGTTAGGCTTAGGGTTAGGGTTAGGGTTAGGGTTCGGGTTCGGTGTTAGGGTTAGGGTTAGGTTTAGGGTTAGGGTTCGGGTTAGGGTTCGGTTTCGGGTTAGGATTCGGGTAAGGTTGTTAGGGTTCGGGTTCGGGTTAGGGTTAGGGTTAGGGTTCTGGTTAGGGTTAGCGTTAGGGTTCGGGTTAGGGTTAGGGTTCGGGTTAGTGTTAGGGTTCGGGTTAGGGTTAGGTTTCGGGTTCGGGTTAGGGTTAGGCTTAGGTTCGGGTTCGGGTTAGGGTTAGGGTTAGGGTTCGGGTTAGGGTTAGAGTTCGTGTTAGAGTTAGGTTTAGGTTTCGGGTTAGGGTTAGGGTTTGGGTTAGGATTAGGGTTCGGGTTAGGGTTAGGGTTCGGGTTAGTGTTAGGGTTCGGGTTAGGGTTAGGTTTCGGGTTAGGGTTAGGGTTAGGGTTAGGGTTAGGGTTCGTGTTCGGGTTAGGGTTCGGGTTAGGGTTAGGATCAGGGGTAGTGTCAGGGTTAGGGTTAGGGTTAGGCTTAGGGTTAGGGTTCGCGTTAGGGTTCGGGCTAGGTGTCGGGTTAGGGTTAGGTTTAGGTTTCGGGTTCGGGTTAGGGTTAGGGTTAGGGTTCGGGCTAGGGTTAGGGTTAAGGTTCGGGTTCGGGTTAGGGTTAGGGTTCGGGTTCGGGTTAGGGTTCGGGTTCGGGGTTAGGGTTAGGGTTAGTGTTCGTGTTAGGGTTCGGGTTTGGGTTAGGATTCGGGTAAGGGGTTAGGGTTTGGGTTCGGGTTAGGGTTAGGGTTAGGGTTCCGGTTAGGGTTAGGGTTAGGGTTCGGGTTAGGGTTAGGGTTAGGGTTAGGGTTCAGGTTAGGGTTAGGGTTAGGGTTCGGGTTAGGGTTCGTGTTAGGATTAGGGTTAGGGTTAGGGTTAGGGTTCGGGTTAGGGGTAGGGTTCGGGTTAGGGTTAGTGTTTGGGTTAGGTTTCGGGTTAGGGTTAGGGTTACGTTTAGGGTTAGGGTTCGCGTTATTGTTCGGGTTAGGGGTCGGTTTAGGGTTAGGGTTAGGGTTCGGGTTAGGGTTAGGGTTAGGGTTAGGGTTCAGGTTAGGGTTAGGGTTCGGGTTAGTGTTAGGGTTAGGGTTCGGGTTCGGTTTAGGGTTAGGGTTCGGGTTCGGGTTAGGGTTAGGGTTCGGTTTAGGGTTAGGGTTAGGGTTAGGGTTAGGGTTAGGGTTCGGGTTCGGGGTTAGGGTTATGGTTAGGGTTCGGGTTAGGGTTCGGGTTAGGTTTAGGATTCGGGTAAGGGGTTAGGGTTCGGGTTCGGGTTAGAGTTAGGGTTAGGGTTCCGGTTAAGGTTAGGGTTAGGGTTCGGTTTAGGGTTAGGGTTAGGTTTAGGGTTAGGGTTCGGGTTAGGGTTAGGGTTAGTGTTCGGGTTAGGGTTCGGGTTAGGGTTAGGGTTAGGGTTAGGGTTAGGGTTCGGGTTAGGGTTAAGGTTCGGGTTAGGGTTATGGTTAGGGTTAGGGTTAGGGTTCGGGTTAGGGTTAGGGTTCGGGTTAGGGTTCGGGTTAGGGTTAGGGTTAGGGTTCGGTTTAGGGTTAGTGTTAGGGTTAGGGTTCGGGTTTGGGTTAGGGTTAGGGTTCGGGTTAGGGTTAGGGTTCCGGTTAGGGTTAGGTTTAGGGTTCGGGTTCGGGTTAGGTTTAGGGTTCGGGTTAGTGTTAGGGTTCGGGTTAGGGTTAGGGTTCGGGTTAGGGTTCGGGTTAGGGTTAGGGTTAGGGTTCGGTTTCGGGTTAGGGTTCGGGTTAGGTTTAGGGTTAGTGTTAGGGTTAGGGTTAGGGTTAGGGTTCGGTTCGGTTTACGGTTAGTGTTAGGGTTAGGGTTCGGGTTCGGTTTAGGGTTAGTGTTAGGGTTAGGGTTCGGGTTTGGGTTAGGGTTCGGTTAGGGGTAGGGTTCGGGTTCGGGTTAGGGTTAGGGTTCGGGTTAGGTTTCCGGTTAGGGTTAGGGTTCGGGTTAGGATTAGGGTTCGGGTTAGGGTTAGGGTTAGTTTTAGGAGGTAGGGTTAGGGTTAGGTTTCGGGTTAGGGTTAGGGTTAGGGTTAGGGTTAGGGGTTAGCGTTCGGGTTAGGGTTAGTGTTAGGGTTAGGGTTAGGGTTCGGGTTCGGGTTAGGGTTAGGGTTAGGGTTAGGGTTAAGGTTAGGGTTAGGGTTCGGATTAGGGTTAGGGGTAGGGTTCGGGTTAGGTTCGGGTTCGGGTTAGGGTTAGGGTTAGGGTTAGGGTTCGGGTTAGGGTTAGGTTTAGGGTTTGGGGTTAGGGTTAGGGTTAGGGTTCGGTTTAGGGTTAGGGTTACGGTTAGGGTTTGGGTTCAGGTTAGGGTTATGGTTAGGGTTCGGGTTAGGGTTAGGGTTAGGGTTATGGTTAGGGTTAGGGTTCGGGTTAGGGTTAGCTTTAGGGTTATGGTTCGGGTTAGGGATAGGGTTAGGGTTCGGGTTAGGTTTCGGGTTAGGGTTAGGGGTAGGGTTAGGGGTAGGGTTAGGTTTACGGTTAGGGTTAGGGTTCGGTTTAGTGTTAGGGTTAGGGTTAGTGTTTGGGTTAGGTTTCGGGTTAGGGTTAGGGTTAGGGTTAGGGTTCGCATTAGGGTTCGGGTTAGGGGTCGGTTTAGGGTTAGGGTTAGGTTTCGGGTTAGGGTTAGGGTTAGGGTTTGGGTTCAGGTTAGGGTTAGGGTTCGGGTTAGTGTTAGGGTTAGGGTTCGGGTTAGGGTTAGGGTTAGGGTTATGGTTAGGTTTAGGGTTCGGGTTAGGGTTAGGGTTAGGGTTAGGGTTCGGGTTAGGGTTAGGGTTAGGGTTCGGTTTAGGGTTCGGGTTAGGGTTAGGATTAGGGTTAGGGTTCGGGGCAGGGTGAGGGTTATGGTTAGGGTTCGGTTTAGCATTAGGGTTAGGGTTAAGGTTAGGGTTAGGTTTCGGGTTAGGGTTAGGGTTAAGGTTCGGGTTAGGATTAGGGTTAGGGTTACGATTCGGGTAAGGGGTTATGGTTCGGGTTTGGGTTAGAGTTAGTGTTAGGGTTCCGGTTAAGGTTAGGGTTAGGGTTCGGGTTAGGGTTAGGATTAGGGTTAGGGTTAGGGTTAGGGTTAGGGTTAGGGTTAGGGTACGGGTTAGGGTTCGGGTTAGGGTTAGGTTTAGGGTTAGGGTTAGGTTTGCGGTTGGGGTTAGGGTTCGGGTTAGGGTTAGGGTTAGGGTTAGGGTTTGGGTTCGATTAGGGTTAGGGGTAGGGTTCGGGTTAGGGTTCGGGTACGGGTTAGGGTTAGGGTTAGGGTTAGGGTTAGGGTTCGGGTTAGGGTTCGGGTTAGGGTTAGGGTTAGGGGTTACGGTTAGTGTTATCGTTCGGGTTAGGGTTAGGGTTAGGGTTAGGGTTAGGGTTCGGGTTAGGGTTAGGGTTAGGGTTCGGGTTAGTGTTAGGGTTAGGGTTAGGGTTAGGGTTAGGGTTAGGGTTTGGGTTAGGGTTAGGGTTACGGTTCGGGTTAGCGTTAGGGTTCGGGTTAGGGTTAGGGTTAGGGTTCGAGTTCAGGTTAGGGTTAGGGTTCCGGTTAAGGTTAGGGTTAGGGTTTGGGTTAGGGTTAGGGTTAGGGTTCGGGTTCGGGTTAGCGTTAGTGTTAGTGTTAGAGTTCGGGTTAGGGTTAGGGTTCGGTTAGGTTTATGTTTCGGGTTCGGGTTAGGGTTAGAGTTTGGGTTAGGTTTCGGGTTAGGGTTAGGGTTCGGGTTAGGGTTAGGGTTCGGGTTAGTGTTAGGGTTAGTGTTAGGGTTAGGGTTCGAGTTAGGGTTAGGATTCGGGTTCGGGTTACGGTTAGGGTTAGGGTTAGGGTTCGGTTCGGTTTACGGTTAGTGTTAGGGTTAGGGTTCGGGTTCGGTTTAGGGTTAGTGTTAGGGTTAGGGTTCGGGTTTGGGTTAGGGTTCGGTTAGGGGTAGGGTTCGGGTTCGGGTTAGGGTTAGGGTTCGGGTTAGGTTTCCGGTTAGGGTTAGGGTTCGG
>JAVLSZ010000066.1:25000-67500 GCA_032313775.1 Urocyon cinereoargenteus | reverse complement strand
GGGTTAGGGTTAGGGTTTGGGTTAGGATTAGGGTTCGGGTTAGGGTTAGGGTTCGGGTTAGTGTTAGGGTTCGGGTTAGGGTTAGGTTTCGGGTTAGGGTTAGGGTTAGGGTTAGGGTTAGGGTTCGTGTTCGGGTTAGGGTTCGGGTTAGGGTTAGGGTCAGGGGTAGGGTCAGGGTTAGGGTTAGGGTTAGGCTTAGGGTTAGGGTTCGTGTTAGGGTTCGGGCTAGGTGTCGGGTTAGGGTTAGGTTTAGGTTTCGGGTTCGGGTTAGGGTTAGGGTTAGGGTTCGGGCTAGGGTTAGGGTTAAGGTTCGGGTTCGGGTTAGGGTTAGGGTTCGGGTTCGGGTTAGGGTTCGGGTTCGGGGTTAGGGTTAGGGTTAGTGTTCGTGTTAGGGTTCGGGTTTGGGTTAGGATTCGGGTAAGGGGTTAGGGTTCGGGTTCGGGTTAGGGTTAGGGTTAGGGTTCCGGTTAGGGTTAGGGTTAGGGTTCGGGTTAGGGTTAGGGTTAGGGTTAGGGTTCAGGTTAGGGTTAGGGTTAGGGTTCGGGTTAGGGTTCGTGTTAGGATTAGGGTTAGGGTTAGGGTTAGGGTTCGGGTTAGGGGTAGGGTTCGGGTTAGGGTTAGTGTTTGGGTTAGGTTTCGGGTTAGGGTTAGGGTTACGTTTAGGGTTAGGGTTCGCGTTATTGTTCGGGTTAGGGGTCGGTTTAGGGTTAGGGTTAGGGTTCGGGTTAGGGTTAGGGTTAGGGTTAGGGTTCAGGTTAGGGTTAGGGTTCGGGTTAGTGTTAGGGTTAGGGTTCGGGTTCGGTTTAGGGTTAGGGTTCGGGTTCGGGTTAGGGTTAGGGTTCGGGTTAGGGTTAGGGTTAGGGTTAGGGTTAGGGTTCGGGTTCGGGGTTAGGGTTATGGTTAGGGTTCGGGTTAGGGTTCGGGTTAGGTTTAGGATTCGGGTAAGGGGTTAGGGTTCGGGTTCGGGTTAGAGTTAGGGTTAGGGTTCCGGTTAAGGTTAGGGTTAGGGTTCGGTTTAGGGTTAGGGTTAGGTTTAGGGTTAGGGTTCGGGTTAGGGTTAGGGTTAGTGTTCGGGTTAGGGTTCGGGTTAGGGTTAGGGTTAGGGTTAGGGTTAGGGTTAGGGTTCGGGTTAGGGTTAAGGTTCGGGTTAGGGTTATGGTTAGGGTTAGGGTTAGGGTTCGGGTTAGGGTTAGGGTTCGGGTTAGGGTTCGGGTTAGGGTTAGGGTTAGGGTTCGGTTTAGGGTTAGTGTTAGGGTTAGGGTTCGGGTTTGGGTTAGGGTTAGGGTTCGGGTTAGGGTTAGGGTTCCGGTTAGGGTTAGGTTTAGGGTTCGGGTTCGGGTTAGGTTTAGGGTTCGGGTTAGTGTTAGGGTTCGGGTTAGGGTTAGGGTTCGGGTTAGGGTTCGGATTAGGGTTAGGGTTAGGGTTCGGTTTCGGGTTAGGGTTCGGGTTAGGTTTAGGGTTAGTGTTAGGGTTAGGGTTAGGGTTAGGGTTCGGGTTCGGTTTACGGTTAGTGTTAGGGTTAGGGTTCGGGTTCGGTTTAGGGTTAGTGTTAGGGTTAGGGTTCGGGTTTGGGATAGGGTTCGGTTAGGGGTAGGGTTCGGGTTCGGGTTAGGGTTAGGGTTCGGGTTAGGTTTCCGGTTAGGGTTAGGGTTCGGGTTAGGATTAGGGTTCGGGTTAGGGTTAGGGTTAGTTTTAGGAGGTAGGTTTAGGGTTAGGTTTCGGGTTAGGGTTAGGGTTAGGGTTAGGGTTAGGGTTAGGGGTTAGCGTTCGGGTTAGGGTTAGTGTTAGGGTTAGGGTTAGGGTTCGGGTTCGGGTTAGGGTTAGGGTTAGGGTTAGGGTTAAGGTTAGGGTTAGGGTTCGGATTAGGGTTAGGGGTAGGGTTCGGGTTAGGTTCGGGTTCGGGTTAGGGTTAGGGTTAGGGTTAGGGTTCGGGTTAGGGTTAGGTTTAGGGTTTGGGGTTAGGGTTAGGGTTAGGGTTCGGTTTAGGGTTAGGGTTACGGTTAGGGTTTGGGTTCGGGTTAGGGTTATGGTTAGGGTTCGGGTTAGGGTTAGGGTTAGGGTTATGGTTAGGGTTAGGGTTCGGGTTAGGGTTAGCTTTAGGGTTATGGTTCGGGTTAGGGATAGGGTTAGGGTTCGGGTTAGGTTTCGGGTTAGGGTTAGGGGTAGGGTTAGGGGTAGGGTTAGGTTTACGGTTAGGGTTAGGGTTCGGTTTAGTGTTAGGGTTAGGGTTAGTGTTTGGGTTAGGTTTCGGGTTAGGGTTAGGGTTAGGGTTAGGGTTCGCATTAGGGTTCGGGTTAGGGGTCGGTTTAGGGTTAGGGTTAGGGTTCGGGTTAGGGTTAGGGTTAGGGTTTGGGTTCAGGTTAGGGTTAGGGTTCGGGTTAGTGTTAGGGTTAGGGTTCGGGTTCGGTTTAGGGTTAGGGTTTGGGTTCGGGTTAGGGTTAGGGTTCGGGTTAGGGTTAGGGTTAGTGTTAGGGTTAGGGTTCGGGTTCGGGGTTAGGGTTATGGTTAGGGTTCGGGTTACGGTTCGGATTAGGGTTAGGATTCGGGTAAGGGGTTAGGGTTCGGGTTCGGGTTAGGGTTAGGGTTAGGGTTCCGGTTAAGGTTAGGGTTAGGGTTCGGTTTAGGGTTAGGGTTAGGGTTAGGGTTAGGGTTCGGGTTAGGGTTAGGGTTAGTGTTCGGGTTAGGGTTCGGGTTAGGGTTAGGGTTAGGGTTAGGGTTAGGGTTCGGGTTAGAGTTAAGGTTCGGGTTAGGGTTATGGTTAGGGTTAGGGTTAGGGTTCGGATTAGGGTTAAGGGTAGGATTCGGGTTAGGGTTCGGGTTAGGGTTACGGTTCGGGTTCGGGTGAGGGTTAGGGTTCGGGTTAGGGTTCGGTTTCGGGTTAGGGTTAGGGTTCGGGTTCGGGTTAGGGTTCGGGTTAGGCTTAGGGTTAGGGTTAGGGTTAGGGTTCGGGTTCGGTGTTAGGGTTAGGGTTAGGTTTAGGGTTAGGGTTCGGGTTAGGGTTCGGTTTCGGGTTAGGATTCGGGTAAGGTTGTTAGGGTTCGGGTTCGGGTTAGGGTTAGGGTTAGGGTTCTGGTTAGGGTTAGCGTTTGGGTTCGGGTTAGGGTTAGGGTTCGGGTTAGTGTTAGGGTTCGGGTTAGGGTTAGGTTTCTGGTTCGGGTTAGGGTTAGGCTTAGGTTCGGGTTCGGGTTAGGGTTAGGGTTAGGGTTCGGGTTAGGGTTAGAGTTCGTGTTAGAGTTAGGTTTAGGTTTCGGGTTAGGGTTAGGGTTTGGGTTAGGATTAGGGTTCGGGTTAGGGTTAGGGTTCGGGTTAGTGTTAGGGTTCGGGTTAGGGTTAGGATTCGGGTTAGGGTTAGGGTTAGGGTTAGGGTTAGGGTTCGTGTTCGGGTTAGGGTTCGGGTTAGGGTTAGGGTCAGGGGTAGGGTCAGGGTTAGGGTTAGGGTTAGGCTTAGGGTTAGGGTTCGCGTTAGGGTTCGGGCTAGGTGTCGGGTTAGGGTTAGGTTTAGGTTTCGGGTTCGGGTTAGGGTTAGGGTTAGGGTTCGGGCTAGGGTTAGGGTTAAGGTTCGGGTTCGGGTTAGGGTTAGGGTTCGGGTTCGGGTTAGGGTTCGGGTTCGGGGTTAGGGTTAGGGTTAGTGTTCGTGTTAGGGTTCGGGTTTGGGTTAGGATTCGGGTAAGGGGTTAGGGTTCGGGTTCGGGTTAGGGTTAGGGTTAGGGTTCCGGTTAGGGTTAGGGTTAGGGTTCGGGTTAGGGTTAGGGTTAGGGTTAGGGTTCAGGTTAGGGTTAGGGTTAGGGTTCGGGTTAGGGTTCGTGTTAGGATTAGGGTTAGGGTTAGGGTTAGGGTTCGGGTTAGGGGTAGGGTTCGGGTTAGGGTTAGTGTTTGAGTTAGGTTTCGGGTTAGGGTTAGGGTTACGTTTAGGGTTAGGGTTCGCGTTATTGTTCGGGTTAGGGGTCGGTTTAGGGTTAGGGTTAGGGTTCGGGTTAGGGTTAGGGTTAGGGTTAGGGTTCAGGTTAGGGTTAGGGTTCGGGTTAGTGTTAGGGTTAGGGTTCGGGTTCGGTTTAGGGTTAGGGTTCGGGTTCGGGTTAGGGTTAGGGTTCGGGTTAGGGTTAGGGTTAGGGTTAGGGTTAGGGTTAGGGTTCGGGTTCGGGGTTAGGGTTATGGTTAGGGTTCGGGTTAGGGTTCGGGTTATGTTTAGGATTCGGGTAAGGGGTTAGGGTTCGGGTTCGGGTTAGAGTTAGGGTTAGGGTTCCGGTTAAGGTTAGGGTTAGGGTTCGGTTTAGGGTTAGGGTTAGTTTTAGGGTTAGGGTTCGGGTTAGGGTTAGGGTTAGTGTTCGGGTTAGGGTTCGGGTTAGGGTTAGGGTTAGGGTTAGGGTTAGGGTTCGGGTTAGGGTTAAGGTTCGGGTTAGGGTTATGGTTAGGGTTAGGGTTAGGGTTCGGATTAGGGTTAGGTGTAGGATTCGGGTTAGGGTTCGGGTTAGGGTTACGGTTCGGGTTCGTGTGAGGGTTAGGGTTAGGGTTAGGGTTCGGTTTCGGGTTAGGGTTAGGGTTCGGGTTCGGGTTAGGGTTCGGTTTAGGCTTAGGGTTAGGGTTAGGGTTAGGGTTCGGGTTCGGGTTTAGGGTTAGGGTTAGGGTTAGGGTTCGGGTTAGGGTTCGGGTTCAGGTTAGGATTCGGGTAAGGTTGTTAGGGTTCGGGTTCGGGTTAGGGTTAGGGTTAGGGTTCTGGTTAGGGTTAGTGTTAGGGTTCGGGTTCCGGTTAGGGTTAGGGTTCGGGTTAGTGTTAGGGTTCGGGTAAGGGTTAGGGTTCGGGTTCGGGTTAGGGATAGGCTTAGGTTTCCGGTTCGGGTTAGGGTTAGGGTTAGGGTTCGGGTTAGGGTTAGAGTTCGGGTTAGTGTTAGGTTTAGGCTTCGGGTTAGGGTTAGGGTTTGGGTTAGGGTTAGGGTTCGGGTTAGGGTTAGGGTTCCGTTTAGGGTTAGTGTTAGGGTTCGGGTTCGGGTTAGTTTTAGGGTTCGGGTTAGTGTTAGGGTTCGGGTTAGGGTTAGGGTTCGGGTTAGGGTTAGGGTTAGGGTTAGGGTTCGTGTTCAGGTTAGGGTTCGGGTTAGGGTTAGGGTCAGGGGTAGGGTTAGGGTTAGGGTTAGGCTTAGGGTTAGGGTTCACGTTAGGGTTCGGGCTAGGTGTCGGATTAGGGTTAGGTTTAGGGTTCGGGTTCGGGTTAGGGTTAGGGTTAGTGTTCGGGCTAGTGTTAGGGTTAAGGTTCGGGTTCGGGTTAGGGTTAGGGTTCGGGTTCGGGTTAGGGTTCGGGTTCGGGGTTAGGGTTAGGGTTAGGGTTCGTGTTAGGGTTCGGGTTAGGGTTAGGATTCGGGTAAGGGGTTAGGGTTCGGGTTCGGGTTAGGGTTAGGGTTAAGGTTCCGGTTAGGGTTAGGGTTAGGGTTCGGGTTAGGGTTAGGGTTAGGGTTAGGGTTAGGGTTCAGGTTAGGGTTAGGGTTAGGGTTCGGGTTAGGGTTCGTTTTAGGATTAGGGTTAGGGTTAGGGTTAGGGTTCGGGTTAGGGTTAGGGTTCGGGTTAGGGTTAGGTTTAGGGTTCGGGTTAGGGTTAGGGTTAGGGTTTGGGTTAGGGTTAGGGTTACGGTTAGGGTTAGGGTTCGGGTTAGGGTTAGGGTTAGGGTTCGGGTTAGGGTTATGTTAGGGTTTTGGTACGGTTAGGGTTCGGGTTAGGGTTAGGTTTAGGGTTAGGGTTTGGTTTAGGGTTCGGGTTAGGGTTCGGGTTAGGGTTCGGGTTAGGGTTAGGGTTAGGTTTAGGGGTTAGGGTTCGGGTTAGTGTTAGGGTTAGGGTTAGGGTTAGGGTTCGGGTTCGGTATAGGTTTAGCGTTAGGGTTAAGGTTAGGGTTAGGGTTCGGATTAGGGTTAGGGGTAGGATTCGGGTTAGGGTTCGGGTTCGGGTTAGGATTAGGGTTAGGGTTAGGGTTTGGGTTAGGGTTAGGGTTAGGGTTAGGGGTTAGGGTTAGGGTTTGGGTTCGGGTTAGGGTTAGGGTTACGGTTAGGGTTAGGGTTCGTGTTAGGGTTATGGTTAGGGTTCGGGTTAGGGTTAGGGTTAGTGTTATGGTTAGGGTTAGGGTTCGGGTTAGGGTTAGGGTTAGGTTTCGAGTTAGGGTTAGGGTTCGGGTTAGGGTTCGGGTTAGGGTTAGCGTTAGGGTTAGGGTTCGGGTTAGGGTTAGGGTTAGGTTTCGGGTTCGGGTTAGGGTTAGGGTTAGGGTTCGGGTTAGGGTTAGAGTTCGTGTTAGGGTTAGGTTTAGGGTTCGGGTTAGTGTTCGGTTTAGGGTTAGGGTTAGGGTTAGGGTTAGGGTCAGGGTTCGGGTTAGGGTTAGGGTAAGGTTCGGGTTAGGGTTAGGGTTAGGGTTAGGTTTCACGTTAGGGTTCGGGTTACCGGTAGGGTAAGGGTTAGAGTTAGGGTTCGGTTTAAGGTTAGGGTTAGGGTTAGGGTTCAGGTTAGGTTTAGGGTTCGGTTTAGTGTTAGGGTTAGGGTCCGGGTTCGGTTTAGGGTTAGGGTTCGGGTTCGGGTTAGGGTTAGGTTTCGGGTTAGGGTTAGGTTTAGGGTTAGGGTTCGGGTTCGGGATTAGGTTTATGGTTAGGTTTCGGGTTAGGGTTCGGGTTAGGGTTAGGATTCGGGTAAGGGGTTAGGGTTCGGGTTCGGGTTAGGGTTAGTGTTAGGGTTCCGGTTAAGGTTAGGGTTAGGGTTCGTTTTAGGGTTAGGGTTAGGTTTAGGGTTAGGGTTCGGGTTAGGGTTAGGGTTAGTGTTCGGGTTAGGGTTCGGGTTAGGGTAGGGTTAGGGTTAGGGTTAGGGTTCGGGTTAGGGTTAAGGTTCGGGTTAGGGTTAGGGTTAGGTTTAGGGTTCGGATTAGGGTTAGGGGTAGGATTCGGGTTAGGGTTCGGTTAGGGTTACGGTTCGGGTTCGGGTGAGGGTTAGGGTTAGGGTTAGGGTTCGGGTTCGGGTTAACGTTCGGGTTAGGGTTAGGGTTAGGGTTAGGGTTCGGGTTAGGGTTAAGGTTCGGGTTAGGGTTATGGTTAGGGTTAGGGTTAGGGTTCGGATTAGGGTTAGGTGTAGGATTCGGGTTAGGGTTCGGGTTAGGGTTACGGTTCGGGTTCGTGTGAGGGTTAGGGTTAGGGTTAGGGTTCGGTTTCGGGTTAGGGTTAGGGTTCGGGTTCGGGTTAGGGTTCGGTTTAGGCTTAGGGTTAGGGTTAGGGTTAGGGTTCGGGTTCGGGTTTAGGGTTAGGGTTAGGGTTAGGGTTCGGGTTAGGGTTCGGGTTCAGGTTAGGATTCGGGTAAGGTTGTTAGGGTTCGGGTTCGGGTTAGGGTTAGGGTTAGGGTTCTGGTTAGGGTTAGTGTTAGGGTTCGGGTTCCGGTTAGGGTTAGGGTTCGGGTTAGTGTTAGGGTTCGGGTAAGGGTTAGGGTTCGGGTTCGGGTTAGGGATAGGCTTAGGTTTCCGGTTCGGGTTAGGGTTAGGGTTAGGGTTCGGGTTAGGGTTAGAGTTCGGGTTAGTGTTAGGTTTAGGCTTCGGGTTAGGGTTAGGGTTTGGGTTAGGGTTAGGGTTCGGGTTAGGGTTAGGGTTCCGTTTAGGGTTAGTGTTAGGGTTCGGGTTCGGGTTAGTTTTAGGGTTCGGGTTAGTGTTAGGGTTCGGGTTAGGGTTAGGGTTCGGGTTAGGGTTAGGGTTAGGGTTAGGGTTCGTGTTCAGGTTAGGGTTCGGGTTAGGGTTAGGGTCAGGGGTAGGGTTAGGGTTAGGGTTAGGCTTAGGGTTAGGGTTCACGTTAGGGTTCGGGCTAGGTGTCGGATTAGGGTTAGGTTTAGGGTTCGGGTTCGGGTTAGGGTTAGGGTTAGGGTTCGGGCTAGGGTTAGGGTTAAGGTTCGGGTTCGGGTTAGGGTTAGGGTTCGGGTTCGGGTTAGGGTTCGGGTTCGGGGTTAGGGTTAGGGTTAGGGTTCGTGTTAGGGTTCGGGTTAGGGTTAGGATTCGGGTAAGGGGTTAGGGTTCGGGTTCGGGTTAGGGTTAGGGTTAAGGTTCCGGTTAGGGTTAGGGTTAGGGTTCGGGTTAGGGTTAGGGTTAGGGTTAGGGTTAGGGTTCAGGTTAGGGTTAGGGTTAGGGTTCGGGTTAGGGTTCGTTTTAGGATTAGGGTTAGGGTTAGGGTTAGGGTTCGGGTTAGGGTTAGGGTTCGGGTTAGGGTTAGGTTTAGGGTTCGGGTTAGGGTTAGGGTTAGGGTTTGGGTTAGGGTTAGGGTTACGGTTAGGGTTAGGGTTCGGGTTAGGGTTAGGGTTAGGGTTCGGGTTAGGGTTATGTTAGGGTTTTGGTACGGTTAGGGTTCGGGTTAGGGTTAGGTTTAGGGTTAGGGTTTGGTTTAGGGTTCGGGTTAGGGTTCGGGTTAGGGTTCGGGTTAGGGTTAGGGTTAGGTTTAGGGGTTAGGGTTCGGGTTAGTGTTAGGGTTAGGGTTAGGGTTAGGGTTCGGGTTCGGTATAGGTTTAGCGTTAGGGTTAAGTTTAGGGTTAGGGTTCGGATTAGGGTTAGGGGTAGGATTCGGGTTAGGGTTCGGGTTCGGGTTAGGATTAGGGTTAGGGTTAGGGTTTGGGTTAGGGTTAGGGTTAGGGTTAGGGGTTAGGGTTAGGGTTTGGGTTCGGGTTAGGGTTAAGGTTACGGTTAGGGTTAGGGTTCGTGTTAGGGTTATGGTTAGGGTTCGGGTTAGGGTTAAGGTTAGTGTTATGGTTAGGGTTAGGGTTCGGGTTAGGGTTAGGGTTAGGTTTCGAGTTAGGGTTAGGGTTCGGGTTAGGGTTCGGGTTAGGGTTAGCGTTAGGGTTAGGGTTCGGGTTAGGGTTAGGGTTAGGTTTCGGGTTCGGGTTAGGGTTAGGGTTAGGGTTCGGGTTAGGGTTAGAGTTCGTGTTAGGGTTAGGTTTAGGGTTCGGGTTAGTGTTCGGTTTAGGGTTAGGGTTAGGGTTAGGGTTAGGGTCAGGGTTCGGGTTAGGGTTAGGGTAAGGTTCGGGTTAGGGTTAGGGTTAGGGTTAGGTTTCACGTTAGGGTTCGGGTTACCGGTAGGGTAAGGGTTAGAGTTAGGGTTCGGTTTAAGGTTAGGGTTAGGGTTAGGGTTCAGGTTAGGTTTAGGGTTCGGTTTAGTGTTAGGGTTAGGGTTCGGGTTCGGTTTAGGGTTAGGGTTCGGGTTCGGGTTAGGGTTAGGTTTCGGGTTAGGGTTAGGGTTAGGGTTAGGGTTCGGGTTCGGGATTAGGTTTATGGTTAGGTTTCGGGTTAGGGTTCGGGTTAGGGTTAGGATTCGGGTAAGGGGTTAGGGTTCGGGTTCGGGTTAGGGTTAGTGTTAGGGTTCCGGTTAAGGTTAGGGTTAGGGTTCGTTTTAGGGTTAGGGTTAGGTTTAGGGTTAGGGTTCGGGTTAGGGTTAGGGTTAGTGTTCGGGTTAGGGTTCGGGTTAGGGTAGGGTTAGGGTTAGGGTTAGGGTTCGGGTTAGGGTTAAGGTTCGGGTTAGGGTTAGGGTTAGGTTTAGGGTTCGGATTAGGGTTAGGGGTAGGATTCGGGTTAGGGTTCGGGTTAGGGTTACGGTTCGGGTTCGGGTGAGGGTTAGGGTTAGGGTTAGGGTTCGGGTTCGGGTTAGGGTTAGGGTTAGGGTTAAGGTTAGGGTTAGGGTTCGGATTAGGGTTAGGGGTAGGGTTCGGGTTAGGTTCGGGTTCGGGTTAGGGTTAGGGTTAGGGTTAGGGTTCGGGTTAGGGTTAGGTTTAGGGTTTGGGGTTAGGGTTAGGGTTAGGGTTCGGTTTAGGGTTAGGGTTACGGTTAGGGTTTGGGTTTGGGTTAGGGTTATGGTTAGGGTTCGGGTTAGGGTTAGGGTTAGGGTTATGGTTAGAGTTAGGGTTCGGGTTAGGGTTAGCTTTAGGGTTATGGTTCTGGTTAGGGATAGGGTTAGGGTTCGGGTTAGGGTTCGGGTTATGGTTAGGGGTAGGGTTAGGGGTAGGGTTAGGTTTACGGTTAGGGTTAGGGTTCGGTTTAGTGTTAGGGTTAGGGTTAGTGTTTGGGTTAGGTTTCGGGTTAGGGTTAGGGTTAGGGTTAGGGTTCGCGTTAGGGTTCGGGGTAGGGGTCGGTTTAGGGTTAGGGTTAGGTTTCGGGTTAGGGTTCGGGTTAGGGTTAGGGTTCAGGTTAGGGTTAGTGTTCGGGTTAGTGTTAGGGTTAGGGTTCGGGTTCGGTTTAGGGTTAGGGTTCGGGTTCGGGTTAGGGTTAGGGTTCGGGTTAGGGTTAGGGTTAGTGTTAGGGTTAGGGTTCGGGTTTAGGGTTAGGGTTATGGTTAGGGTTCGGGTTAGGGTTCGGGTTCAGGTTAGGATTCGGGTAAGGTTGTTAGGGTTCGGGTTCGGGTTAGGGTTAGGGTTAGGGTTCCGGTTAAGGTTAGGGTTAGGGTTCGGTTTAGGGTTAGGGTTAGGGTTAGGGTTAGGGTTCGGGTTCGGGTAAGGGTTAGGGTTCGGGTTCGGGTTAGGGATAGGCTTAGGTTTCCGGTTCGGGTTAGGGTTCGGGTTAGGGTTAAGGTTCGGGTTAGGGTTATGGTTAGGGTTAGGGTTAGGGTTCGGATTAGGGTTAAGGGTAGGATTCGGGTTAGCGTTCGGGTTCGGGTTACGGTTCGGGTTCCAGTTAGGGTTAGTGTTAGGGTTCGGGTTCGGGTTAGTTTTTGGTTCGGGTTAGTGTTAGGGTTCGGGTTAGGGTTAGGGTTCGGGTTAGGTTTAGGGTTAGGGTTAGGGTTCGTGTTCAGGTTAGGGTTCGGGTTAGGGTTAGGGTCAGGGGTAGGGTTAGGGTTAGGGTTAGGCTTAGGGTTAGGGTTCACGTTAGGGTTCGGGCTAGGTGTCGGGTTAGGGTTAGGTTTAGGGTTCGGGTTCGGGTTAGGGTTAGGGTTAGTGTTCGGGCTAGGGTTAGGGTTAAGGTTCGGGTTCGGGTTAGGGTTAGGGTTCGGGTTCGGGTTAGGGTTCGGTTTCGGGGTTAGGGTTAGGGTTAGGGTTCGTGTTAGGGTTCGGGTTAGGGTTAGGATTCGGGTAAGGGGTTAGGGTTCGGGTTCGGGTTAGGGTTAGGGTTAAGGTTCCGGTTAGGGT
This sequence comes from Urocyon cinereoargenteus, assembly GCA_032313775.1. Classification (NCBI taxonomy): domain Eukaryota; kingdom Metazoa; phylum Chordata; class Mammalia; order Carnivora; family Canidae; genus Urocyon; species Urocyon cinereoargenteus. Next base: position 56,400 of record JAVLSZ010000066.1, on the reverse strand, counting down.
TAGGGTTAGGGTTCGGGTTAGGGTTAGGGTTAGGGTTAGGGTTAGGGTTCAGGTTAGGGTTAGGGTTAGGGTTCGGGTTAGGGTTCGTTTTAGGATTAGGGTTAGGGTTAGGGTTAGGGTTCGGGTTAGGGTTAGGGTTCGGGTTAGGGTTAGGGGTTAGCGTTCGGGTTACGGTTAGTGTTAGGGTTAGGGTTAGGGTTCGGGTTCGGGTTAGGGTTAGGGTTAGGGTTAAGGTTAGGGTTAGGGTTAGGTTTCGGGTTAGGGTTAGGTTTAGGGTTCGGGTTAGGGTTAGGGTTAGGGTTAGGGTTAGGGTTAGGGTTCGGGTTAGGGTTAGGGTTAGGGTTCCGGTTAGCGTTCGGGTTCGGGTTAGGGTTAGGGTTAGGGTTCGGGTTCAGGTTAGGGTTAGGGTTCCGGTTAAGGTTAGGGTTAGGGTTCGGGTTAGGGTTAGGGTTAGGGTTCGGGTTCGGGTTAGCGTTAGTGTTAGTGTTAGAGTTCGGGTTAGGGTTAGGGTTCGGTTTCGGGTTAGGGTTAGGGTTAGGGTTAGGGTTCGGATTAGAGTTAGGGGTAGTGTTCGGGTTGGGGTTCGGGTTCGGGTTAGGGTTAGGGGTAGGGTTAGGGTTAGGGTTAGGGTTCGGGTTAGGGTTAGGTTTAGGGTTAGGGTTAGGGGTTAGGGTTAGTGTTACCGTTCGGGTTAGGGTTAGGGTTAGGGTTAGGGTTAGGGTTCGGGTTAGGGTTAGGGTTAGGGTTCGGGTTAGGGTTAGGTTAGGGTTAGGATTAGGGTTAGGGTTCGAGTTAGGGTTAGGTTTAGGGTTAGGGTTCGGGTTAGGGTTAGGGTTAGTGTTCAGGTTAGGGATCGGGTTTGGGTTAGGTTAGGGTTAGGGTTCGGGTTAGGGTTAGGGTTAGGTTTAGGGTTCGGGTGAGGGTTAGGTTTAGGGTTAGTTTTAGGGTTAGGGTTAAGGTTCGGGTTAGGGTTAGGGTTAAGGTTCGGGTTAGGGTTAGAGTTTGGGTTAGGTTTCGGGTTAGGGTTAGGGTTCGCGTTAGGGTTAGTTTTCGGGTTAGAGTTAGGGTTAGTGTTAGGGTTAGGGTTCGGGTTAGGGTTAGGGTTCGGGTTCGGGTTACGGTTAGGGTTAGGGTTAGGGTTCGGTTTTGGGTTAGGGTTCGGGATAGGGTTAGGGTTCGGGTTAGGGTTAGGGTTCGGGTTCGGGTTAGGGTTAGGGTTCGGGTTCGGTTTAGGGTTAGGGTTAGGGTTAGGGTTAGGTTTCGGATTAGGGTTAGGGGTAGGGTCCGGGTTAGGGTTCGGGTTCGGGTTAGTGTTAGGTTTAGGGTTAGGGTTAGGGTTCGGGTTACGGTTAGGGTTAGGGTTAGGGGTTAGGGTTAGGGTTAGGGTTCGGGTTAGGGTTAGGGTTAGGGTTAGGGTTAGGTTTAGGGTTCGGGTTAGGGTTAGGGTTCGGGTTAGTGTTAGTGTTAGGGTTAGGTTTAGGGTTCGGGTTCGGGTTAGGGTTAGGGTTAGGATTAAGGTTAGGGTTAGGGTTCGGATTAGTGTTAGGTGTAGGGTTCGGGTTAGGGTTCGGTTTCGGGTTAGGTTTAGGGTTAGGGTTAGGGTTCAGGTTAGGTTTAGGGTTCGGTTTAGTGTTAGGGTTAGGGTTCGGGTTCGGGTTCGGGTTAGGGTTAGGGTTCGAGTTAGTGTTAGGGTTAGGGTTCGGGTTAGGGTTAGGGTTAGGGTTATGGTTAGGTTTAGGGTTCGGGTTAGGGTTAGGGTTAGGGTTAGGGTTCGGGTTAGGGTTAGGGTTAGGGTTCGGTTTAGGGTTCGGGTTAGGGTTAGGATTAGGGTTAGGGTTCGGGGCAGGGTGAGGGTTATGGTTAGGGTTCGGTTTAGCATTAGGGTTAGGGTTAAGGTTAGGGTTAGGTTTCGGGTTAGGGTTAGGGTTAAGGTTCGGGTTAGGATTAGGGTTAGGGTTACGATTCGGGTAAGGGGTTATGGTTCGGGTTTGGGTTAGGGTTAGTGTTAGGGTTCCAGTTAAGGTTAGGGTTAGGGTTCCAGTTAGGGTTAGGATTAGGGTTAGGGTTAGGGTAAGGGTTAGGGTTAGGGTACGGGTTAGGTTTCGGGTTAGGGTTAGGGTTAGGGTTAGGGTTAGGGTTGCGGTTGGGGTTAGGGGTAGGGTTCGGGTTAGGGTTCGGGTACGGGTTAGGGTTAGGGTTAGGGTTAGGGTTAGGGTTCGGGTTAGGGTTAGGGTTAGGGTTAGGGTTAGGGGTTACGGTTAGTGTTACCGTTCGGGTTAGGGTTAGGGTTAGGTTTAGGGTTAGGTTTCGGGTTAGGGTTAGGGTTAGGGTTCGGGTTAGTGTTAGGTTTAGGGTTAGGGTTAGGGTTCGGGTTACGGTTAGGGTTAGGGTTAGGGGTTAGGGTTAGGGTTAGGGTTCGGGTTAGGGTTAGGGTTAGGGTTAGGGTTAGGTTTAGGGTTCGGGTTAGGGTTAGGGTTCGGGTTAGTGTTAGTGTTAGGGTTAGGTTTAGGGTTCGGTTTCGGGTTAGGGTTAGGGTTAGGATTAAGTTTAGGGTTAGGGTTCGGATTAGTGTTAGGTGTAGGGTTCGGGTTAGGGTTCGGTTTCGGGTTAGGTTTAGGGTTAGGGTTAGGGTTCAGGTTAGGTTTAGGGTTCGGTTTAGTGTTAGGGTTAGGGTTCGGGTTCGGGTTCGGGTTAGGGTTAGGGTTCGGGTTAGTGTTAGGGTTAGGGTTCGGGTTAGGGTTAGGGTTAGGGTTATGGTTAGGTTTAGGGTTCGGGTTAGGGTTAGGGTTAGGGTTAGGGTTCGGGTTAGGGTTAGGGTTAGGGTTCGGTTTAGGGTTCGGGTTAGGGTTAGGATTAGGGTTAGGGTTCGGGGCAGGGTGAGGGTTATGGTTAGGGTTCGGTTTAGCATTAGGGTTAGGGTTAAGGTTAGGGTTAGGTTTCGGGTTAGGGTTAGGGTTAAGGTTCGGGTTAGGATTAGGGTTAGGGTTACGATTCGGGTAAGGGGTTATGGTTCGGGTTTAGGTTAGGGTTAGTGTTAGGGTTCCGGTTAAGGTTAGGGTTAGGGTTCGGGTTAGGGTTAGGATTAGGGTTAGGGTTAGGGTTAGGGTTAGGGTACGGGTTAGGGTTCGGGTTAGGGTTAGAGTTAGGGTTAGGGTTAGGGTTGCGGTTGGGGTTAGGGTTCGGGTACGGGTTAGGGTTAGGGTTAGGGTTAGGGTTAGGGTTCGGGTTAGGGTTAGGGTTAGGGTTAGGGTTAGGGGTTACGGTTAGTGTTACCGTTCGGGTTAGGGTTAGGGTTAGGGTTAGGGTTAGGGTTCGGGTTAGGGTTAGGGTTAGGGTTCGGGTTAGTGTTAGGGTTAGGGTTAGGGTTAGAATTAGGGTTAGGGTTCGGGTTAGGGTTAGGGTTACGGTTCGGGTTAGCGTTAGGGTTCGGGTTAGGGTTAGGGTTAGGGTTCGGGTTCAGGTTAGGGTTAGGGTTCCGGTTAAGGTTAGGGTTAGGGTTTGGGTTAGGGTTAGGGTTAGGGTTCGGGTTCGGGTTAGCGTTAGTGTTAGTGTTAGAGTTCGGGTTAGGGTTAGGGTTCGGTTAGGTTTATGTTTCGGGTTCGGGTTAGGGTTAGAGTTTGGGTTAGGTTTCGGGTTAGGGTTAGGGTTCGGGTTAGGGTTAGGGTTCGGGTTAGTGTTAGGGTTAGTGTTAGGGTTAGGGTTCGAGTTAGGGTTAGGATTCGGGTTCGGGTTACGGTTAGGGTTAGGGTTAGGGTTCGGTTTCGGGTTAGTGTTAGGGTTAGGTTTAGGGTTAGGGTCAGGGTTCGGGTTAGGGGTTAGGGTTACGGTTAGGTTTCGGGTTAGGGTTAGGGTTAGGGTTCGGTTTAGGGTTCGGTTTAGGGTTCGGGTTAGGGTTCGGGTTAGGGTTAAGGTTCGGGTAAGGGTTCGGGTTAGGTTAAGGGTTAGGGTTCGTGTTAGGGTTAGGGTTTGGGTTAGGGTTAGGGTTCGGGTTAGGGTTAGGGTTCCGGTTAGGGTTAGGTTTAGGGTTCGGGTTCGGGTTAGGTTTAGGGTTCGGGTTAGGTTTCGGGTTAGGGTTAGGGTTAGGGTTCGGTTTCGGGTTAGGGTTCGGGTTAGGTTTAGGGTTAGTGTTAGGGTTAGGGTTAGGGTTAGGGTTCGGGTTCGGTTTACGGTTAGTGTTAGGGTTAGGGTTCGGGTTCGGTTTAGGGTTAGGGTTCGGGTTCGGGTTAGGGTTAGGGTTCGGGTTAGGTTTCCGGTTAGGGTTAGGGTTCGGGTTAGGATTAGGGTTCGGGTTAGGGTTAGGGTTAGTTTTAGGAGGTAGGTTTAGGGTTAGGTTTCGGGTTAGGGTTAGGGTTAGGGTTAGGGTTAGGGTTAGGGGTTAGCTTTCGGGTTAGGGTTAGTGTTAGGGTTAGGGTTAGGGTTCGGGTTCGGGTTAGGGTTAGGGTTAGGGTTAGGGTTAAGGTTAGGGTTAGGGTTCGGATTAGGGTTAGGGGTAGGGTTCGGGTTAGGTTCGGGTTCGGGTTAGGGTTAGGGTTAGGGTTAGGGTTCGGGTTAGGGTTAGGTTTAGGGTTTGGGGTTAGGGTTATGGTTAGGGTTCGGTTTAGGGTTAGGGTTACGGTTAGGGTTTGGGTTCGGGTTAGGGTTATGGTTAGGGTTCGGGTTAGGGTTAGGGTTAGGGTTATGGTTAGGGTTAGGGTTCGGGTTAGTGTTAGCTTTAGGGTTATGGTTCGGGTTAGGGATAGGGTTAGGGTTCGGGTTAGGTTTCGGGTTAGGGTTAGGGGTAGGGTTAGGGGTAGGGTTAGGTTTACGGTTAGGGTTAGGGTTCGGTTTAGTGTTAGGGTTAGGGTTAGTGTTTGGGTTAGGTTTCGGGTTAGGGTTAGGGTTAGGGTTAGGGTTCGCGTTAGGGTTCGGGTTAGGGGTCGGTTTAGGGTTAGGGTTAGGTTTCGGGTTAGGGTTAGGGTTAGGGTTAGGGTTCAGGTTAGGGTTAGGGTTCGGGTTAGTGTTAGGGTTAGGGTTCGGGTTCGGTTTAGGGTTAGGGTTCGGGTTCGGGTTAGGGTTAGGGTTCGTGTTAGGGTTAGGGTTAGTGTTAGGGTTAGGGTTCGGGTTCGGGGTTAGGGTTATGGTTAGGGTTCGGGTTAGGGTTCGGGTTAGGGTTAGGATTCGGGTAAGGTGTTAGGGTTCGGGTTCGGGTTAGGGTTAGGGTTAGGGTTCCGGTTAAGGTTAGGGTTAGGGTTCGGTTTAGGGTTAGGGTTAGGGTTAGGGTTAGGGTTCGGGTTAGGGTTAGGGTTAGTGTTCGGGTTAGGGTTCGGGTTAGGGTTAGGGTTAGGGTTAGGTTTAGGGTTCGGGTTAGGGTTAAGGTTCGGGTTAGGGTTATGGTTAGGGTTAGGGTTAGGGTTCGGATTAGGGTTAAGGGTAGGATTCGGGTTAGGGTTCGGGTTAGGGTTACGGTTCGGGTTCGTGTGAGGGTTAGGGTTAGGGTTAGGGTTCGGTTTCGGGTTAGGGTTAGGGTTCGGGTTCGGGTTAGGGTTCGGGTTAGGCTTAGGGTTAGGGTTAGGGTTAGGGTTCGGGTTCGGTGTTAGGGTTAGGGTTAGGTTTAGGGTTAGGGTTCGGGTTAGGGTTCGGTTTCGGGTTAGGATTCGGGTAAGGTTGTTAGGGTTCGGTTTCGGGTTAGGGTTAGGGTTAGGGTTCTGGTTAGGGTTAGCGTTAGGGTTCGGGTTAGGGTTAGGGTTCGGGTTAGTGTTAGGGTTCGGGTTAGGGTTAGGTTTCGGGTTCGGGTTAGGGTTAGGCTTAGGTTCGGGTTCGGGTTAGGGTTAGGGTTAGGGTTCGGGTTAGGGTTAGAGTTCGTGTTAGAGTTAGGTTTAGGTTTCGGGTTAGGGTTAGGTTTTGGGTTAGGATTAGGGTTCGGGTTAGGGTTAGGGTTCCGGTTAGGGTTAGTGTTAGGGTTAGTGTTATGGTTAGGGTTAGGGTTCGGGTTAGGGTTAGCTTTAGGGTTATGGTTCGGGTTAGGGATAGGGTTAGGGTTCGGGTTAGGTTTCGGGTTAGGGTTAGGGGTAGGGTTAGGGGTAGGGTTAGGTTTACGGTTAGGGTTAGGGTTCGGTTTAGTGTTAGGGTTAGGGTTAGTGTTTGGGTTAGGTTTCGGGTTAGGGTTAGGGTTAGGGTTAGGGTTCGCGTTAGGGTTCGGGTTAGGGGTCGGTTTAGGGTTAGGGTTAGGTTTCGGGTTAGGGTTAGGGTTAGGGTTAGGGTTCAGGTTAGGGTTAGGGTTCGGGTTAGTGTTAGGGTTAGGGTTCGGGTTCGGTTTAGGGTTAGGGTTCGGGTTCGGGTTAGGGTTAGGATTCGTGTTAGGGTTAGGGTTAGTGTTAGGGTTAGGGTTCGGGTTCGGGGTTAGGGTTATGGTTAGGGTTCGGGTTAGGGTTCGGGTTAGGGTTAGGATTCGGGTAAGGTGTTAGGGTTCGGGTTCGGGTTAGGGTTAGGGTTAGGGTTCCGGTTAAGGTTAGGGTTAGGGTTCGGTTTAGGGTTAGGGTTAGGGTTAGGGTTAGGGTTAGGGTTCGGGTTAGGGTTAAGGTTCGGGTTAGGGTTATGGTTAGGGTTAGGGTTAGGGTTCGGATTAGGGTTAAGGGTAGGATTCGGGTTAGGGTTCGGGTTAGGGTTACGGTTCGGGTTCGGGTGAGGGTTAGGGTTAGGGTTAGGGTTCGGTTTCGGGTTAGGGTTAGGGTTCGGGTTCGGGTTAGGGTTCGGGTTAGGCTTAGGGTTAGGGTTAGGGTTAGGGTTCGGGTTCGGTGTTAGGGTTAGGGTTAGGTTTAGGGTTAGGGTTCGGGTTAGGGTTCGGTTTCGGGTTAGGATTCGGGTAAGGTTGTTAGGGTTCGGGTTCGGGTTAGGGTTAGGGTTAGGGTTCTGGTTAGGGTTAGCGTTAGGGTTCGGGTTAGGGTTAGGGTTCGGGTTAGTGTTAGGGTTCGGGTTAGGGTTAGGTTTCGGGTTCGGGTTAGGGTTAGGCTTAGGTTCGGGTTCGGGTTAGGGTTAGGGTTAGGGTTCGGGTTAGGGTTAGAGTTCGTGTTAGAGTTAGGTTTAGGTTTCGGGTTAGGGTTAGGTTTTGGGTTAGGATTAGGGTTCGGGTTAGGGTTAGGGTTCCGGTTAGGGTTAGTGTTAGGGTTCGGGTTCGGGTTAGGGTTAGGGTTCGGGTTAGTGTTAGGGTTCGGGTTAGGGTTAGGTTTCGGGTTAGGGTTAGGTTTAGGGTTAGGGTTAGGGTTCGTGTTCGGGTTAGGGTTCGGGTTAGGGTTAGGGTCAGGGGTAGGGTCAGGGTTAGGGTTAGGGTTAGGCTTAGGGTTAGGGTTCGCGTTAGGGTTCGGGCTAGGTGTCGGGTTAGGGTTAGGTTTAGGTTTCGGGTTCGGGTTAGGGTTAGGGTTAGGGTTCGGGCTAGGGTTAGGGTTAAGGTTCGGGTTCGGGTTAGGGTTAGGGTTCGGGTTCGGGTTAGGGTTCGGTTTCGGGGTTAGGGTTAGGGTTAGGGTTCGTGTTAGGGTTCGGGTTTGGGTTAGGATTCGGGTAAGGGGTTAGGGTTCGGGTTCGGGTTAGGGTTAAGGTTAGGGTTCCGGTTAGGGTTAGGGTTAGGGTTCGGGTTAGGGTTAGGGTTAGGGTTAGGGTTCAGGTTAGGGTTAGGGTTAGGGTTCGGGTTAGGGTTCGTGTTAGGATTAGGGTTAGGGTTAGGGTTAGGGTTCGGGTTAGGGGTAGGGTTCGGGTTAGGGTTAGTGTTTGGGTTAGGTTTCGGGTTAGGGTTAGGGTTACGTTTAGGGTTAGGGTTCGCGTTATTGTTCGGGTTAGGGGTCGGTTTAGGGTTAGGGTTAGGGTTCGGGTTAGGGTTAGGGTTAGGGTTAGGGTTCAGGTTAGGGTTAGGGTTCGGGTTAGTGTTAGGGTTAGGGTTCGGGTTCGGTTTAGGGTTAGGGTTCGGGTTCGGGTTAGGGTTAGGGTTCGGGTTAGGGTTAGGGTTAGGGTTAGGGTTAGGGTTAGGGTTCGGGTTCGGGGTTAGGGTTATGGTTAGGGTTCGGGTTAGGGTTCGGGTTAGGTTTAGGATTCGGGTAAGGGGTTAGGGTTCGGGTTCGGGTTAGAGTTAGGGTTAGGGTTCCGGTTAAGGTTAGGTTTAGGGTTCGGTTTAGGGTTAGGGTTAGGTTTAGGGTTAGGGTTCGGGTTAGGGTTAGGGTTAGTGTTCGGGTTAGGGTTCGGGTTAGGGTTAGGGTTAGGGTTAGGGTTAGGGTTCGGGTTAGGGTTAAGGTTCGGGTTAGGGTTATGGTTAGGGTTAGGGTTAGGGTTCGGATTAGGGTTAGGTGTAGGATTCGGGTTAGGGTTCGGGTTAGGGTTACGGTTCGGGTTCGTGTGAGGGTTAGGGTTAGGGTTAGGGTTCGGTTTCGGGTTAGGGTTAGGGTTCGGGTTCGGGTTAGGGTTCGGTTTAGGCTTAGGTTTAGGGTTAGGGTTAGGGTTCGGGTTCGGGTTTAGGGTTAGGGTTAGGGTTAGGGTTCGGGTTAGGGTTCGGGTTCAGGTTAGGATTCGGGTAAGGTTGTTAGGGTTCGGGTTCGGGTTAGGGTTAGGGTTAGGGTTCTGGTTAGGGTTAGTGTTAGGGTTCGGGTAAGGGTTAGGGTTCGGGTTCGGGTTAGGGATAGGCTTAGGTTTCCGGTTCGGGTTAGGGTTAGGGTTAGGGTTCGGGTTAGGGTTAGAGTTCGGGTTAGGGTTAGGTTTAGGCTTCGGGTTAGGGTTAGGGTTTGGGTTAGGGTTAGGGTTCGGGTTAGGGTTAGGGTTCCGGTTAGGGTTAGTGTTAGGGTTCGGGTTCGGGTTAGTTTTAGGGTTCGGGTTAGTGTTAGGGTTCGGGTTAGGGTTAGGGTTCGGGTTCGGGTTAGGGTTAGGGTTAGGGTTCGTGTTCAGGTTAGGGTTCGGGTTAGGGTTAGGGTCAGGGGTAGGGTTAGGGTTAGGGTTAGGCTTAGGGTTAGGGTTCACGTTAGGGTTCGGGCTAGGTGTCGGATTAGGGTTAGATTTAGGGTTCGGGTTCGGGTTAGGGTTAGGGTTAGGGTTCGGGCTAGGGTTAGGGTTAAGGTTCGGGTTCGGGTTAGGGTTAGGGTTCGGGTTCGGGTTAGGGTTCGGGTTCGGGGTTAGGGTTAGGGTTAGGGTTCGTGTTAGGGTTCGGGTTAGGGTTAGGATTCGGGTAAGGGGTTAGGGTTCGGGTTCGGGTTAGGGTTAGGGTTAAGGTTCCGGTTAGGGTTAGGGTTAGGGTTCGGGTTAGGGTTAGGGTTAGGGTTAGGGTTAGGGTTCAGGTTAGGGTTAGGGTTAGGGTTCGGGTTAGGGTTCGTTTTAGGATTAGGGTTAGGGTTAGGGTTAGGGTTCGGGTTAGGGTTAGGGTTCGGGTTAGGGTTAGGTTTAGGGTTCGGGTTAGGGTTAGGGTTAGGGTTTGGGTTAGGGTTAGGGTTACGGTTAGGGTTAGGGTTCGGGTTAGGGTTAGGGTTAGGGTTCGGGTTAGGGTTATGTTAGGGTTTTGGTACGGTTAGTGTTCGGGTTAGGGTTAGGTTTAGGGTTAGGGTTTGGTTTAGGGTTCGGGTTAGGGTTCGGGTTAGGGTTCGGGTTAGGGTTAGGGTTAGGTTTAGGGGTTAGGGTTCGGGTTAGTGTTAGGGTTAGGGTTAGGGTTAGGGTTCGGGTTCGGTATAGGTTTAGCGTTAGGGTTAATGTTAGGGTTAGGGTTCGGATTAGGGTTAGGGGTAGGATTCAGGTTAGGGTTCGGGTTCGGGTTAGGATTAGGGTTAGGGTTAGGGTTTGGGTTAGGGTTAGGGTTAGGGTTAGGGGTTAGGGTTAGGGTTTGGGTTCGGGTTAGGGTTAGGGTTACGGTTAGGGTTAGGGTTCGTGTTAGGGTTATGGTTAGGGTTCGGGTTAGGGTTAGGGTTAGTGTTATGGTTAGGGTTAGGGTTCGGGTTAGGGTTAGGGTTAGGTTTCGAGTTAGGGTTAGGGTTAGGTTTCGGGTTAGGGTTCGGGTTAGGGTTAGGGTTAGGGTTAGGGTTCGGGTTAGGGTTAGGGTTAGGGTTAGTGTTCGGTTTAGGGTTAGGGTTAGGGTTAGGGTTAGGGTCAGGGTTCGGGTTAGGGTTAGTGTAAGGTTCGGGTTAGGGTTAGGGTTAGGGTTAGGTTTCACGTTAGGGTTCGGGTTACCGGTAGGGTAAGGGTTAGAGTTAGGGTTCGGTTTAAGGTTAGGGTTAGGGTTAGGGTTCAGGTTAGGTTTAGGGTTCGGTTTAGTGTTAGGGTTAGGGTTCGGGTTAGTGTTAGGGTTAGGGTTCGGGTTCGGTTTAGGGTTAGGGTTCGGGTTCGGGTTAGGGTTAGGTTTCGGGTTAGGGTTAGGGTTAGGGTTAGGGTTCGGGTTCGGGATTAGGTTTATGGTTAGGTTTCGGGTTAGGGTTCGGGTTAGGGTTAGGATTCGGGTAAGGGGTTAGGGTTCGGGTTCGGGTTAGGGTTAGTGTTAGGGTTCCGGTTAAGGTTAGGGTTAGGGTTCGGTTTAGGGTTAGGGTTAGGTTTAGGGTTAGGGTTCGGGTTAGGGTTAGGGTTAGTGTTCGGGTTAGGGTTCGGGTTAGGGTAGGGTTAGGGTTAGGGTTAGGGTTCGGGTTAGGGTTAAGGTTCGGGTTAGGGTTAGGGTTAGGTTTAGGGTTCGGATTAGGGTTAGGGGTAGGATTCGGGTTAGGGTTCGGGTTAGGGTTACGGTTCGGGTTCGGGTGAGGGTTAGGGTTAGGGTTAGGGTTCGGGTTCGGGTTAGGGTTAGGGTTAGGGTTAAGGTTAGGGTTAGGGTTCGGATTAGGGTTAGGGGTAGGGTTCGGGTTAGGTTCGGGTTCGGGTTAGGGTTAGGGTTAGGGTTAGGGTTCGGGTTAGGGTTAGGGTTAGGGTTAGGGTTTTGGTTCGGGGTTAGGGTGAGGGTTAGGGTTAGGGTTAGGGTTAGGGTTAGGGTTATGGTTAGGGTTAGGGTTCGGGTTAGGGTTAGCTTTAGGGTTATGGTTCGGGTTAGGGATAGGGTTAGGGTTCGGGTTAGGGTTCGGGTTATGGTTAGGGGTAGGGTTAGGGGTAGGGTTAGGTTTACGGTTAGGGTTAGGGTTCGGTTTAGTGTTAGGGTTAGGGTTAGTGTTTGGGTTAGGTTTCGGGTTAGGGTTAGGGTTAGGGTTAGGGTTCGCGTTAGGGTTCGGGTTAGGGGTCGGTTTAGGGTTAGGGTTAGGTTTCGGGTTAGGGTTCGGGTTAGGGTTAGGGTTCAGGTTAGGGTTAGTGTTCGGGTTAGTGTTAGGGTTAGGGTTCGGGTTCGGTTTAGGGTTAGGGTTCGGGTTCGGGTTAGGGTTAGGGTTCGGGTTAGGGTTAGGGTTAGTGTTAGGGTTAGGGTTCGGGTTTAGGGTTAGGGTTATGGTTAGGGTTCGGGTTAGGGTTCGGGTTCAGGTTAGGATTCGGGTAAGGTTGTTAGGGTTCGGGTTCGGGTTAGGGTTAGGGTTAGGGTTCCGGTTAAGGTTAGGGTTAGGGTTCGGTTTAGGGTTAGGGTTAGGGTTAGGGTTAGGGTTCGGGTTCGGGTAAGGGTTAGGGTTCGGGTTCGGGTTAGGGATAGGCTTAGGTTTCCGGTTCGGGTTAGGGTTCGGGTTAGGGTTAAGGTTCGGGTTAGGGTTATGGTTAGGGTTAGGGTTAGGGTTCGGATTAGGGTTAAGGGTAGGATTCGGGTTAGGGTTCGGGTTCGGGTTACGGTTCGGGTTCCGGTTAGGGTTAGTGTTAGGGTTCGGGTTCGGGTTAGTTTTAGGGTTCGGGTTAGTGTTAGGGTTCGGGTTAGGGTTAGGGTTCGGGTTAGGGTTAGGGTTAGGGTTAGGGTTCGTGTTCAGGTTAGGGTTCGGGTTAGGGTTAGGGTCAGGGGTAGGGTTAGGGTTAGGGTTAGGCTTAGGGTTAGGGTTCACGTTAGGGTTCGGGCTAGGTGTCGGGTTAGGGTTAGGTTTAGGGTTCGGGTTCGTGTTAGGGTTAGGGTTAGGGTTCGGGCTAGGGTTAGGGTTAAGGTTCGGGTTCGGGTTAGGGTTAGGGTTCGGGTTCGGGTTAGGGTTCGGTTACGGGGTTAGGGTTAGGGTTAGGGTTCGTGTTAGGGTTCGGGTTAGGGTTAGGATTCGGGTAAGGGGTTAGGGTTCGGGTTCGGGTTAGGGTTAGGGTTAAGGTTCCGGTTAGGGTTAGGGTTAGGGTTCGGGTTAGGGTTAGGGTTAGGGTTAGGGTTAGGGTTCAGGTTAGGGTTAGGGTTAGGGTTCGGGTTAGGGTTCGTTTTAGGATTAGGGTTAGGGTTAGGGTTAGGGTTCGGGTTAGGGTTAGGGTTCGGGTTAGGGTTAGGTTTAGGGTTCGGGTTAGGGTTAGGGTTAGGGTTTGGGTTAGGGTTAGGGTTACGGTTAGGGTTAGGGTTCGGGTTAGGGTTAGGGTTAGGGTTCGGGTTAGGGTTATGTTAGGGTTTTGGTACGGTTAGGGTTCGGGTTAGGGTTAGGTTTAGGGTTAGGGTTTGGTTTAGGGTTCGGGTTAGGGTTCGGGTTAGGGTTCGGGTTAGGGTTAGGGTTAGGTTTAGGGGTTAGGGTTCGGGTTAGTGTTAGGGTTAGGGTTAGGGTTAGGGTTCGGGTTCGGTATAGGTTTAGCGTTAGGGTTAAGGTTAGTGTTAGGGTTCGGATTAGGGTTAGGGGTAGGATTCGGGTTAGGGTTCGGGTTCGGGTTAGGATTAGGGTTAGGGTTAGGGTTCGGGTTAGGGTTAGGGTTAGGGTTAGGGGTTAGGGTTAGGGTTTGGTTTCGGGTTAGGGTTAGGGTTACGGTTAGGGTTAGGGTTCGTGTTAGGGTTATGGTTAGGGTTCGGGTTAGGGTTAGGGTTCGGGTTAGTGTTAGGGTCGGGTTCGGGTTAGGTTTCGGGTTCGGGTTAGGGTTAGGCTTAGGTTTCGGGTTCGGGTTAGGGTTAGGGTTAGGGTTCGGGTTAGGGTTAGAGTTCGTGTTAGGGTTAGGTTTAGGGTTCGGGTTAGTGTTCGGTTTAGGGTTAGGGTTAGGGTTAGGGTTAGGGTCAGGGTTCGGGTTAGGGTTAGGGTAAGGTTCGGGTTAGGGTTAGGGTTCGGGTTACGGTTAGGGTTCGGGTTAGGGTTCGGGTTACGGTTAGGGTTAGGGTTCGGTTTCGGGTTAGGGTTCGGGTTAGGTATAGGGTTAGTGTTAGGGTTAGGGTTAGGGTTAGGGTTCGGGTTCGGTTTACGGTTAGTGTTAGGGTTAGGGTTCGGGTTCGGTTTAGGGTTAGTGTTAGGGTTAGGGTTCGGGTTTGGGTTAGGGTTCGTTTAGGGGTAGGGTTCGGGTTCGGGTTAGGGTTAGGGTTCGGGTTAGGTTTCCGGTTAGGGTTAGGGTTCGGGTTAGGATTAGGGTTCGGGTTAGGGTTAGGGTTAGTTTTAGGAGGTAGGGTTAGGTTTAGGTTTCGGGTTAGGGTTAGGGTTAGGGTTAGGGTTAGGGGTTAGCGTTCGGGTTAGGGTTAGTGTTAGGGTTAGGGTTAGGGTTCGGGTTCGGGTTAGGGTTAGGGTTAGGGTTAAGGTTAGGTTTAGGGTTCGGATTAGGGTTAGGGGTAGGGTTCGTGTTAGGTTCGGGTTCGGGTTAGGGTTAGGGTTAGGGTTAGGGTTCGGGTTAGGGTTAGGTTTAGGGTTTGGGGTTAGGGTTAGGGTTAGGGTTCGGTTTAGGGTTAGGGTTACGGTTAGGGTTTGGATTCGGGTTAGGGTTATGGTTAGGGTTCGGGTTAGGGTTAGGGTTAGGGTTATGGTTAGGGTTAGGGTTCGGGTTAGGGTTAGCTTTAGGGTTATGGTTCGGGTTAGGGATAGGGTTAGGGTTCGGGTTAGGGTTCGGGTTATGGTTAGGGGTAGGGTTAGGGGTAGGGTTAGGTTTACGGTTAGGGTTAGGGTTCGGTTTAGTGTTAGGGTTAGGGTTAGTGTTTGGGTTAGGTTTCGGGTTAGTGTTAGGGTTAGGGTTAGGGTTCGCTTTAGGGTTCGGGTTAGGGGTCGGTTTAGGGTTAGGGTTAGGTTTCGGGTTAGGGTTAGGTTTAGGGTTAGGGTTCAGGTTAGGGTTAGTGTTCGGGTTAGTGTTAGGGTTAGGGTTCGGGTTCGGTTTAGGGTTAGGGTTCGGGTTCGGGTTAGGGTTAGGGTTCGGGTTAGGGTTAGGGTTAGTGTTAGTGTTAGGGTTCGGGTTCAGGGTTAGGGTTATGGTTAGGGTTCGGGTTAGGGTTCGGGTTAGGGTTAGGATTCGGGTAAGGGGTTAGGGTTCGGGTTCGGGTTATGGTTAGGGTTAGGGTTCCGGTTAAGGTTAGGGTTAGGGTTCGGTTTAGGGTTAGGGTTAGGGTTAGTGTTAGGGTTCGGGTTAGGGTTAGGGTTAGTGTTCGGGTTAGGGTTCGGGTTAGGTTTAGGGTTAGGGTTAGGGTTAGGGTTCGGGTTAGGGTTAAGGTTCGGGTTAGGGTTATGGTTAGGGTTAGGGTTAGGGTTCGGATTAGGGTTAAGGGTAGGATTCGGGTTAGGGTTCGGGTTAGGGTTACGGTTCGGGTTCGGGTGAGGGTTAGGGTTAGGGTTAGGGTTCGGTTTCTGGTTAGGGTTAGGGTTCGGGTTCGGGTTAGGGTTCGGGTTAGGCTTAGGGTTAGGGTTAGTGTTAGGGTTCGGGTTCGGGGTTAGGTTTAGGGTTAGGGTTCGGGTTAGGGTTCGGTTTCGGGTTAGGATTCAGGTAAGGTTGTTAGGGTTCGGGTTCGGGTTAGGGTTAGGTTAGGGTTCTGGTTAGGGTTAGCGTTAGGGTTCGGGTTAGGGTTAGGGTTCGGGTTAGTGTTAGGGTTCGGGTTAGGGTTAGGTTTCGGGTTCGGGTTAGGGTTAGGCTTAGGTTTCGGGTTCGGGTTAGGGTTAGGGTTAGGGTTCGGGTTAGGGTTAGAGTTCGTGTTAGGGTTAGGTTTAGGGTTCGGGTTAGGGTTAGGGTTTGGGTTAGGGTTAGGGTTCGGGTTAGGGTTAGGGTTCCGGTTAGGGTTAGTGTTAGGGTTCGGGTTCGGGTTAGGGTTAGGTTTCGGGTTCGGTATAGGTTTAGCGTTAGGGTTAAGGTTAGGGTTAGGGTTCGGATTAGGGTTAGGGGTAGGATTCGGGTTAGGGTTCGGGTTCGGGTTAGGATTAGGGTTAGGGTTAGGGTTTGGGTTAGGGTTAGGGTTAGGGTTAGGGGTTAGGGTTAGGGTTTGGGTTCGGGTTAGGGTTAGGGTTACGGTTAGGGTTAGGGTTCGTGTTAGGGTTAAGGTTAGGGTTCGGGTTAGGGTTAGGGTTAGTGTTATGGTTAGGGTTAGGGTTCGGGTTAGGGTTAGGGTTAAGTTTCGAGTTAGGGTTAGGGTTAGGGTTCGGGTTAGGGTTCGGGTTAGGGTTAGGGTTAGGGTTAGGGTTCGGGTTAGGGTTAGGGTTAGGGTTCGGGTTATGGTTAGGGGTAGGGTTAGGGGTAGGGTTAGGTTTACGGTTAGGGTTAGGGTTCGGTTTAGTGTTAGGGTTAGGGTTAGTGTTTGGGTTAGGTTTCGGGTTAGGGTTAGGGTTAGGGTTAGGGTTCGCGTTAGGGTTCGGGTTAGGGGTCGGTTTAGGGTTAGGGTTAGGTTTCGGGTTAGGGTTCGGGTTAGGGTTAGGGTTCAGGTTAGGGTTAGTGTTCGGGTTAGTGTTAGGGTTAGGGTTCGGGTTCGGTTTAGGGTTAGGGTTCGGGTTAGGGTTCGGGTTAGGGTTAGGGTTAGGGTTAGGGTTCGGGTTAGGGTTAGGGTTAGGGTTAGTGTTCGGTTTAGGGTTAGGGTTAGGGTTAGGGTTAGGGTCAGGGTTCGGGTTAGGGTTAGGGTAAGGTTCGGGTTAGGGTTAGGGTTAGGGTTAGGTTTCACGTTAGGGTTCGGGTTACCGGTAGGGTAAGGGTTAGAGTTAGGGTTCGGTTTAAGGTTAGGGTTAGGGTTAGGGTTCAGGTTAGGTTTAGGGTTCGGTTTAGTGTTAGGGTTAGGGTTCGGGTTAGTGTTAGGGTTAGGGTTCGGGTTCGGTTTAGGGTTAGGGTTCGGGTTCGGGTTAGGGTTAGGTTTCGGGTTAGGGTTAGGGTTAGGGTTAGGGTTCGGGTTCGGGATTAGGTTTATGGTTAGGTTTCGGGTTAGGGTTCGGGTTAGGGTTAGGATTCGGGTAAGGGGTTAGGGTTCGGGTTCGGGTTAGGGTTAGTGTTAGGGTTCCGGTTAAGGTTAGGGTTAGGGTTCGGTTTAGGGTTAGGGTTAGGTTTAGGGTTAGGGTTCGGGTTAGGGTTAGGGTTAGTGTTCGGGTTAGGGTTCGGGTTAGGGTAGGGTTACGGTTAGGGTTAGGGTTCGGGTTAGGGTTAAGGTTCGGGTTAGGGTTAGGGTTAGGTTTAGGGTTCGGATTAGGGTTAGGGGTAGGATTCGGGTTAGGGTTCGGGTTAGGGTTACGGTTCGGGTTCGGGTGAGGATTAGGGTTAGGGTTAGGGTTCGGGTTCGGGTTAGGGTTAGGGTTAGGGTTAAGGTAGGGTTAGGTTTCGGATTAGGGTTAGGGGTAGGGTTCGGGTTAGGTTCGGGTTCGGGTTAGGGTTAGGGTTAGGGTTAGGGTTCGGGTTAGGGTTAGGTTTAGGGTTTGGGGTTAGGGTTAGGGTTAGGGTTCGGTTTAGGGTTAGGGTTACGGTTAGGGTTTGGGTTCGGGTTAGGGTTATGGTTAGGGTTCGGGTTAGGGTTAGGGTTAGGGTTATGGTTAGGGTTAGGGTTCGGGTTAGGGTTAGCTTTAGGGTTATGGTTCGGGTTAGGGATAGGGTTAGGGTTCGGGTTAGGGTTCGGGTTATGGTTAGGGGTAGGGTTAGGGGTAGGGTTAGGTTTACGGTTAGGGTTAGGGTTCGGTTTAGTGTTAGGGTTAGGGTTAGTGTTTGGGTTAGGTTTCGGGTTAGGGTTAGGGTTAGGGTTAGGGTTCGCGTTAGGGTTCGGGTTAGGGGTCGGTTTAGGGTTAGGGTTAGGTTTCGGGTTAGGGTTCGGGTTAGGGTTAGGGTTCAGGTTAGGGTTAGTGTTCGGGTTAGTGTTAGGGTTAGGGTTAGGGTTAGGGTTAGGGTTAGGGTTCGGGTTCGGTATAGGTTTAGCGTTAGGGTTAAGGTTAGGGTTAGGGTTCGGATTAGGGTTAGGGGTAGGATTCGTGTTAGGGTTCGGGTTCGGGTTAGGATTAGGGTTATGGTTAGGGTTCGGGTTAGGGTTAGGGTTAGGGTTAGGGGTTAGGGTTAGGGTTTGGGTTCGGGTTAGGGTTAGGGTTACGGTTAGGGTTAGGGTTCGTGTTAGGGTTATGGTTAGGGTTCGGGTTAGGGTTAGGGTTAGGGTTCGGGTTAGTGTTAGGGTTCGGGTTAGGGTTAGGGTTAGGGTTCGGGTTAGGGTTAGGGTTAGGGTTCCGGTTAGGGTTAGTGTTAGGGTTCGGGTTCGGGTTAGGGTTAGGGTTCCGGTTAGGGTTAGTGTTAGGGTTCGGGTTCGGGTTAGGGTTAGGGTTCGGGTTAGTGTTAGGGTTCGGGTTAGGGTTAGGTTTCGGGTTAGGGTTAGGGTTAGGGTTAGGGTTCGTGTTCGGGTTAGGGTTCGGGTTAGGGTTAGGGTCAGGGGTAGGGTTAGGGTTAGGGTTAGGGTTAGGCTTAGGGTTAGGGTTCGCGTTAGGGTTCGGGCTAGGTGTCGGGTTAGGGTTAGGTTTAGGTTTCGGGTTCGGGTTAGGGTTAGGGTTAGGGTTCGGGCTAGGGTTAGGGTTAAGGTTCGGGTTCGGGTTAGGGTTAGGGTTCGGGTTCGGGTTAGGGTTCGGGTTCGGGGTTAGGGTTAGGTTTAGGGTTCGTGTTAGGGTTCGGGTTTGGGTTAGGATTCGGGTAAGGGGTTAGGGTTCGGGTTCGGGTTAGGGTTAGGGTTAGGGTTCCGGTTAGGGTTAGGGTTAGGGTTCGGGTTAGGGTTAGGGTTAGGGTTAGGGTTCAGGTTAGGGTTAGGGTTAGGGTTCGGGTTAGGGTTCGTGTTAGGATTAGGGTTAGGGTTAGGTTTAGGGTTCGGGTTAGGGGTAGGGTTCGGGTTAGGGTTAGTGTTTGGGTTAGGTTTCGGGTTAGGGTTAGGGTTACGTTTAGGGTTAGGGTTCGCGTTATGGTTCGGGTTAGGGGTCGGTTTACGGTTAGGGTTAGGGTTCGGGTTAGGGTTAGGGTTAGGGTTAGGGTTCAGGTTAGGGTTAGGGTTCGGGTTAGTGTTAGGGTTAGGGTTCGGGTTCGGTTTAGGTTTAGGGTTCGGGTTCGGGTTAGGGTTAGGGTTCGGGTTAGGGTTAGGGTTAGGGTTAGGGTTAGGTTTCGGGTTCGGGGTTAGGGTTATGGTTAGGATTCGGGTTAGGGTTCGGGTTAGGGTTTGGATTCGGGTAAGGGGTTAGGGTTCGGGTTCGGGTTAGAGTTACGGTTAGGGTTCCGGTTAAGGTTAGGGTTAGGGTTCGGATTAGGGTTAGGGGTAGGATTCGGGTTAGGGTTCGGGTTAGGGTTACGGTTCGGGTTCGGGTGAGGGTTAGGGTTAGGGTTAGGGTTCGGTTTCGGGTTAGGGTTAGGGTTCGGGTTCGGGTTAGGGTTCGGTTTAGGCTTAGGGTTAGGGTTAGGGTTAGGGTTCGGGTTCGGGTTTAGGGTTAGGGTTAGGGTTAGGGTTCGGGTTAGGGTTCGGGTTCAGGTTAGGATTCGGGTAAGGTTGTTAGGGTTCGGTTTCGGGTTAGAGTTAGGGTTAGGGTTCTGGTTAGGGTTAGTGTTAGGGTTCGGGTTCGGGTTAGGGTTAGGGTTCGGGTTAGTGTTAGGGTTCGGGTAAGGGTTAGGGTTCGGGTTCGGGTTAGGGATAGGCTTAGGTTTCGGGTTCGGGTTAGGGTTAGGGTTAGGGTTCGGGTTAGGGTTAGAGTTCGGGTTAGGGTTAGGTTTAGGGTTCGGGTTAGGGTTAGGGTTTGGGTTAGGGTTAGGGTTCGGGTTAGGGTTAGGGTTCCGGTTAGGGTTAGTGTTAGGGTTCGGGTTCGGGTTAGTTTTAGGGTTCGGGTTAGTGTTAGGGTTCGGGTTAGGGTTAGGGTTAGGGTTCGGGTTAGGGTTAGGGTTAGGGTTCGTGTTCAGGTTAGGGTTCGGGTTAGGGTTAGGGTCAGGGGTAGGGTTAGGGTTAGGGTTAGGGTTAGGCTTAGGGTTAGGGTTCACGTTAGGGTTCGTGCTAGGTGTCTGGTTAGGGTTAGGTTTAGGGTTCGGGTTCGGGTTAGGGTTAGGGTTAGGGTTCGGTCTAGGGTTAGGGTTAAGGTTCGGGTTCGGGTTAGGGTTAGGGTTCGGGTTCGGGTTAGGGTTCGGGTTCGGGGTTAGGGTTAGGGTTAGGGTTCGTGTTAGGGTTCGGGTTAGGGTTAGGATTCGGGTAAGGGGTTAGGGTTCGGGTTCGGGTTAGGGTTAGGGTTAAGGTTCCGGTTAGGGTTAGGGTTAGGGTTCGGGTTAGGGTTAGGGTTAGGGTTAGGGTTAGGGTTCAGGTTAGGGTTAGGGTTAGGGTTCGGGTTAGGGTTCGTGTTAGGATTAGGGTTAGGGTTAGGGTTAGGGTTCGGGTTAGGGTTAGGGTTCGGGTTAGGGTTAGGTTTAGGGTTCGGGTTAGGGTTAGGGTTAGGGTTTGGGTTAGGGTTAGGGTTACGGTTAGGGTTAGGGTTCGGGTTAGGGTTAGGGTTAGGGTTCGGGTTAGGGTTATGTTAGGGTTTTGGTACGGTTAGGGTTCGGGTTAGGGTTAGGTTTAGGGTTAGGGTTTGGTTTAGAGTTCGTGTTAGGGTTCGGGTTAGGGTTCGGGTTAGGGTTAGGGTTAGGGTTAGGGTTCGGGTTCGGTATAGGTTTAGCGTTAGGGTTAAGGTTAGGGTTAGGGTTCGGATTAGGGTTAGGGGTAGGATTCGGGTTAGGGTTCGGGTTCGGGTTAGGATTAGGGTTAGGGTTAGGGTTCGGGTTAGGGTTAGGGTTAGGGTTAGGGGTTAGGGTTAGGGTTTGGGTTCGGGTTAGGGTTAGGGTTACGGTTAGGGTTAGGGTTCGTGTTAGGGTTATGGTTAGGGTTCGGGTTAGTGTTAGGGTAAGTGTTATGGTTAGGGTTAGGGTTCGGGTTAGGGTTAGGGTTAGGGTTAGGTTTCGGGTTAGGTTTAGGGTTAGGGTTCGGGTTAGGGTTAGGGTTAGGGTTAGTGTTCGGTTTAGGGTTAGGGTTAGGGTTAGGGTTAGGGTCAGGGTTCGGGTTAGGGTTAAGGTAAGGTTCGGGTTAGGGTTAGGGTTAGGGTTAGGTTTCACGTTAGGGTTCGGGTTACCGGTAGGGTAAGGGTTAGAGTTAGGGTTCGGTTTAAGGTTAGGGTTAGGGTTAGGGTTCAGGTTAGGTTTAGGGTTCGGTTTAGTGTTAGGTTTAGGGTTCGGATAAGTGTTAGGGTTAGGGTTCGGGTTCGGTTTAGGGTTAGGTTTCGGGTACGGGTTAGGGTTAGGTTTCGGGTTAGGGTAGGGTTAGGGTTAGGGTTCGGGTTCGGGATTAGGTTTATGGTTAGGTTTCGGGTTAGGGTTCGGGTTATGGTTAGGATTTGGGTAAGGGGTTAGGGTTCGGGTTCGGGTTAGGGTTAGTGTTAGGGTTCCGGTTAAGGTTAGTGTTAGGGTTCGGTTTAGGGTTAGGGTTAGGTTTAGTGTTAGGTTTCGGGTTAGGGTTAGGGTTAGTGTTCGGGTTAGGGTTCGGGTTAGGGTTAGGGTTAGGGTTAGGGTTAGGGTTCGGGTTAGGGTTAAGTTTCGGGTTAGGGTTAGGGTTAGGTTTAGGGTTCGGATTAGGGTTAGGGGTAGGATTCGGGTTAGGGTTCGGGTTAGGGTTACGGTTCGGGTTCGGGTGAGGGTTAGGGTTAGGGTTAGGGTTCGGTTTCGGGTTAGGGTTAGGGTTCGGGTTCGGGTTTGGGTTCGGGTTAGGCTTAGGGTTAGGGTTAGGGTTAGGGTTCGGGTTCGGGGTTAGGGTTAGGGTTAGGGTTAGGGTTCGGGTTAGGGTTCGGGTTAGGGTTAGGATTCGGGTAAGGTTGTTAGGGTTCGGGTTCGGGTTAGGGTTAGGGTTAGGGTTCTGGTTAGGGTTAGTGTTTGGGTTCGGGTTCGGGTTAGGGTTAGGGTTCGAGTTAGTGTTAGGGTTCGGGGTAGGGTTAGGGTTCGGGTTCGAGTTAGTGTTAGGGTTAGGGTTAGGCTTAGGTTTCGGGTTCGGGTTAGGGTTAGGGTTAGGGTTCGGGTTAGGGTTAGAGTTCGGGTTAGGGTTAGGTTTAGGGTTCGGGTTAGGGTTAGGGTTTGGGTTAGGGTTAGGGTTCGGGTTAGGGTTAGGGTTCCGGTTATGGTTAGTGTTAGGGTTCGGGTTCGGGTTAGGGTTAGGGTTCGGGTTCGTGTTAGGGTTCGGGTTAGGGTTAGGGTTCGGGTTAGGGATAGGGTTCGGGTTCGGGTTAGGGTTCGTGTTCGGGTTAGGGTTCGGGTTAGGGTTAGGGTCAGGGGTAGGGTTAGGGTTAGGGTTAGGGTTAGGCTTAGGATTAGGGTTCGCGTTAGGGTTCGGGATAGGTGTCGGGTTAGGGTTAGGTTTAGGGTTCGGGTTCGGGTTAGGGTTAGGTTTAGGGTTCGGGCTAGGGTTAGGGTTAAGTTTCGGGTTCGGGTTAGGGTTAGGGTTCGGGTTCGGGTTAGGGTTCGGGTTCGGGGTTAGGGTTAGATTTAGGGTTCGGGTTAGAGTTAGGGTTAGGGTTAGGGTTCGGTTTAGGGTAAGGGTTAGGGTTAGGGTTAGGGTTAGGGTTCGGGTTAGGGTTAGGGTTAAGGTTCGGGTTAGGGTTAGGGTTAGGGTTAGGGTTCGCGTTAGGGTTCGGGTTAGCGGTCGGGTAAGGGTTAGAGTTAGGGTTCGGGTTAGGTTTAGGGTTAGGGTTAGGGTTCAGGTTAGGTTTAGGGTTCGGTTTTTTGTTAGGGTTAGGGTTCGGGTTCGGGTTAGGGTTAGGGTTCGGGTTCGGGTTAGGGTTCGGGTTAGCGTTAGGTTTAGTGTTCGAGTTAGGGTTCGGTTTAGGGTTAGGGTTAGGGTTAGGGTTAGGGTTAGAGTTAGGGTTAGGGTTCCGGTTAAGGTTAGGGTTAGGGTTCGGTTTAGGGTTAGGGTTAGGTTTAGGGTTAGGGTTCGGTTAGGGTTAGGGTTAGTGTTCGGGTTAGGGTTCGTGTTAGGGTTAGGGTTAGGGTTCGTGTTAGGGTTCGGGTTAGGGTTAGGATTCGGGTAAGGGGTTAGGGTTCGGGTTCGGGTTAGAGTTAGGGTTAGGGTTCCGGTTAAGGTTAGGGTTAGGGTTCGGTTTAGGGTTAGGGTTAGTGTTCGGGTTAGGGTTCGGGTTAGGGTTACGGTTAGGGTTAGGGCTCGGGTTAGGGTTAAGGTTCGGGTTAGGGTTATGGTTAGGGTTAGGGTTAGGGTTCGGATTAGGGTTAGGGGTAGGATTCGGGTTAGGGTTCGGGTTAGGGTTACGGTTCGGGTTCGGGTGAGGGTTAGGGTTAGGGTTAGGGTTCGGTTTCGGGTTAGGGTTAGGGTTCGGGTTCGGGTTAGGGTTCGGTTTAGGCTTAGGGTTAGGGTCAGGGTTAGGGTTCGGGTTCGGGTTTAGGGTTAGGGTTAGGGTTAGGGTTCGGGTTAGGGTTCGGGTTCAGGTTAGGATTCGGGTAAGGTTGTAAGGGTTCGGGTTCGGGTTAGGGTTAGGGTTAGGGTTCTGGTTAGGGTTAGTGTTAGGGTTCGGGTTCGGGTTAGGGTTAGGGTTCGGGTTAGTGTTAGGGTTCGGGTAAGGGTTAGGGTTCGGGTTCGGGTTAGGGATAGGCTTAGGTTTCGGGTTCGGGTTAGGGTTAGGGTTAGGGTTCGGGTTAGGGTTAGAGTTCGGGTTAGGGTTAGGTTTAGGGTTCGGGTTAGGGTTAGGGTTTGGGTTAGGGTTAGGGTTCGGGTTAGGGTTAGGGTTCCGGTTAGGGTTAGTGTTAGGGTTCGGGTTCGGGTTAGTTTTAGGGTTCGGGTTAGTGTTAGGGTTCGGGTTAGGGTTAGGGTTCGGGTTAGGGTTAGGGTTAGGGTTAGGGTTCGTGTTCAGGTTAGGGTTCGGGTTAGGGTTAGGGTCAGGGGTAGGGTTAGGGTTAGGGTTAGGGTTAGGCTTAGGGTTAGGGTTCACGTTAGGGTTCGGGCTAGGTGTCGGGTTAGGGTTAGGTTTAGGGTTCGGGTTCGGGTTAGGGTTAGGGTTAGGGTTCGGGCTAGGGTTAGGGTTAAGTTTCGGGTTCGGGTTAGGGTTAGGGTTCGGGTTCGTGTTAGGGTTCGGGTTCGGGGTTAGGGTTAGGGTTAGGGTTCGTGTTAGGGTTCGGGTTAGGGTTAGGATTCGGGTTAGGGGTTAGGGTTCGGGTTCGGGTTAGGGTTAGGGTTAAGGTTCCGGTTAGGGTTAGGGTTAGGGTTCGGGTTAGGGTTAGGGTTAGTGTTAGGGTTAGGGTTCAGGTTAGGGTTAGGGTTAGGGTTCGGGTTAGGGTTCGTGTTAGGATTAGGGTTAGGGTTAGGGTTAGGGTTCGGGTTAGGGTTAGGGTTCGGGTTAGGGTTAGGTTTAGGTTTCGGGTTAGGGTTAGGGTTAGGGTTTGGGTTAGGGTTAGTGTTACGGTTAGGGTTAGGGTTCGGGTTAGGGTTAGGGTTAGGGTTCGGGTTAGGGTTATGTTAGGGTTTTAGTACGGTTAGGGTTCGGGTTAGGGTTAGGTTTAGGGTTAGGGTTTGGTTTAGGGTTCGGGTTAGGGTTCGGGTTAGGGTTCGGGTTAGGGTTAGGGTTAGGTTTTGGGGTTAGGGTTCGGGTTAGTGTTAGGGTTAGGGTTAGGGTTAGGGTTAGGGTTAGGGTTCGGGTTCGGTATAGGTTTAGCGTTAGGGTTAAGGTTAGGGTTAGGGTTCGGATTAGGGTTAGGGGTAGGATTCGTGTTAGGGTTCGGGTTCGGGTTAGGATTAGGGTTATGGTTAGGGTTCGGGTTAGGGTTAGGGTTAGGGTTAGGGGTTAGGGTTAGGGTTTGGGTTCGGGTTAGGGTTAGGTTTACGGTTAGGGTTAGGGTTCGTGTTAGGGTTATGGTTAGGGTTCGGGTTTGGGTTAGGGTTAGTGTTATGGTTAGGGTTAGGGTTCGGGTTAGGGTTAGGGTTAGGGTTAGGTTTCGGGTTAGGGTTAGGGTTAGGGTTCGGGTTAGGGTTCGGGTTAGGGTTAGGGTTAGGGTTAGGGTTCGGGTTAGGGTTAGGGTTAGGGTTAGTGTTCGGTTTAGGGTTAGGGTTAGGGTTAGGGTTAGGGTCAGGGTTCGGGTTAGGGTTAGGGTAAGGTTCGGGTTAGGGTTAGGGTTAGGGTTAGGGTTCACGTTAGGGTTCGGCTTACCGGTAGGGTAAGGGTTAGAGTTAGGGTTCGGTTTAAGGTTAGGGTTAGGGTTAGGGTTCAGGTTAGGTTTAGGGTTCGGTTTAGTGTTAGGTTTAGGGTTCGGGTTAGTGTTAGGGTTAGGGTTCGGGTTCGGTTTAGGGTTAGGGTTCGGTTTCGGGTTAGGGTTAGGTTTTGGGTTAGGGTTAGGGTTAGGGTTAGGGGTCGGGTTAGGGTTAGGGTTAAGGTTCGGGTTAGGGTTAGGGTTAGGGTTAGGGTTCGCGTTAGGGTTCGGTTTAGCGGTCGGGTAAGGGTTAGAGTTAGGGTTCGGGTTAGGTTTAGGTTTAGGGTTAGGGTTCAGGTTAGGTTTAGGGTTCGGTTTAGTGTTAGGGTTAGGGTTCGGGTTCGGGTTAGGGTTAGGGTTCGGGTTCGGGTTAGGGTTCGGGTTAGCGTTAGGTTTAGTGTTCGGGTTAGGGTTCGGTTTAGGGTTAGGGTTAGGGTTAGGGTTAGGGTTAGAGTTAGGGTTAGGGTTCCGGTTAAGGTTAGGGTTAGGGTTTGGTTTAGGGTTAGGGTTAGGTTTAGGGTTAGGGTTCGGTTAGGGTTAGGGTTAGTGTTCGGGTTAGGGTTCGGGTTAGGGTTAGAGTTAGTGTTAGGGTTCCGGTTAAGGTTAGGGTTAGGGTTCGGTTTAGGGTTAGGGTTAGGTTTAGGGTTAGGGTTCGGTTAGGGTTAGGGTTAGTGTTCGGGTTAGGGTTCGGGTTAGGGTTAGGGTTAGGGTTCGGGTTAGGGTTCGGGTTAGGGTTCGGGTTAGGGTTAGGATTCGGGTAAGGGGTTAGGGTTCGGGTTCGGGTTAGAGTTAGGGTTAGGGTTCCGGTTAAGGTTAGGGTTAGGGTTCGGTTTAGGGTTAGGGTTGGGTTTAGGGTTAGGGTTCGGGTTAGGGTTAGTGTTCGGGTTAGGGTTCGGGTTAGGGTTACGGTTAGGGTTAGGGTTCGGGTTAGGGTTAAGGTTCGGGTTAGGGTTATGGTTAGGGTTAGTGTTAGGGTTCGGATTAGGGTTAGGGGTAGGATTCGGGTTAGGGTTCGGGTTAGGGTTACGGTTCGGGTTCGGGTGAGGGTTAGGGTTAGGGTTAGGGTTCGGTTTCGGGTTAGGGTTAGGGTTCGGGTTCGGGTTAGGGTTCGGTTTAGGCTTAGGTTTAGGGTCAGGGTTAGGGTTCGGGTTCGGGTTTAGGGTTAGGGTTAGGGTTAGGGTTCGGGTTAGGGTTCGGGTTCAGGTTAGGATTCGGGTAAAGTTGTTAGGGTTCGGGTTCGGGTTAGGGTTAGGGTTAGGGTTCTGGTTAGGGTTAGTGTTAGGGTTCGGGTTCGGGTTAGGGTTAGGGTTCGGGTTAGTGTTAGGGTTCGGGTAATGGTTAGGGTTCGGGTTCGGGTTAGGGATAGGCTTAGGTTTCGGGTTCGGGTTAGGGTTAGGGTTAGGGTTCGGGTTAGGGTTAGAGTTCGGGTTAGGGTTAGGTTTAGGGTTCGGGTTAGGGTTAGGGTTTGGGTTAGGGTTAGGGTTCGGGTTAGGGTTAGGGTTCCGGTTAGGGTTAGTGTTAGGGTTCGGGTTCGGGTTAGTTTTAGGGTTCGGGTTAGTGTTAGGGTTCGGGTTAGGGTTAGGGTTCGGGTTAGGGTTAGGGTTAGGGTTAGGGTTCGTGTTCAGGTTAGGGTTCGGGTTAGGGTTAGGGTCAGGGGTAGGGTTAGGGTTAAGGTTAGGGTTAGGCTTAGGGTTAGGGTTCACGTTATGGTTCGGGCTAGGTGTCGGGTTAGGGTTAGGTTTAGGGTTCGGGTTCGGGTTAGGGTTAGGGTTAGGGTTCGGGCTAGGGTTAGGGTTAAGGTTCGGGTTCGGGTTAGGGTTAGGGTTCGGGTTCGGGTTAGGGTTCGGGTTCGGGGTTAGGGTTAGGGTTAGGGTTCGTTTTAGGGTTCGGGTTAGGGTTAGGATTCGGGTTAGGGGTTAGGGTTCGGGTTCGGGTTAGGGTTAGGGTTAAGGTTCCGGTTAGGGTTAGGGTTATGGTTCGGGTTAGGGTTAGGGTTAGTGTTAGTGTTAGGGTTCAGGTTAGGGTTAGGGTTAGGGTTCGGGTTAGGGTTCGTGTTAGGATTAGGGTTAGGGTTAGGGTTAGGGTTCGGGTTAGGGTTAGGGTTCGGGTTAGGGTTAGGTTTAGGTTTCGGGTTAGGGTTAGGGTTAGGGTTTGGGTTAGGGTTAGGGTTACGGTTAGGGTTAGGGTTAGGGTTACGGTTAGGGTTAGGGTTCGGGTTAGGGTTATGTTAGGGTTTTAGTACGGTTAGGGTTCGGGTTAGGGTTAGGTTTAGGGTTAGGGTTTGGTTTAGGGTTCGGGTTAGGGTTCGGGTTAGGGTTCGGGTTAGGGTTAGGGTTAGGTTTAGGGGTTAGGGTTCGGGTTAGTGTTAGGGTTAGGGTTAGGGTTAGGGTTAGGGTTAGGGTTCGGGTTCGGTATAGGTTTAGCGTTAGGGTTAAGGTTAGGGTTAGGGTTCGGATTAGGGTTAGGGGTAGGATTCGTGTTAGGGTTCGGGTTCGGGTTAGGATTAGGGTTATGGTTAGGGTTCGGGTTAGGGTTAGGGTTAGGGTTAGGGGTTAGGGTTAGGGTTTGGGTTCGGGTTAGGGTTAGGGTTACGGTTAGGGTTAGGGTTCGTGTTAGGGTTATGGTTAGGGTTCGGGTTAGGGTTAGGGTTAGTGTTATGGTTAGGGTTAGGGTTCGGGTTAGGGTTAGGGTTAGGGTTAGGTTTCGGGTTAGGGTTAGGGTTAGGGTTCGGGTTAGGGTTCGGGTTAGGGTTAGGGTTAGGGTTAGGGTTCGGGTTAGGGTTAGGGTTAGGGTTAGTGTTCGGTTTAGGGTTAGGGTTAGGGTTAGGGTTAGGGTCAGGGTTCGGGTTAGGGTTAGGGTAAGGTTCGGGTTAGGGTTAGGGTTAGGGTTAGGGTTAGGGTTCACGTTAGGGTTCGGCTTACCGGTAGGGTAAGGGTTAGAGTTAGGGTTCGGTTTAAGGTTAGGGTTAGTGTTAGGGTTCAGGTTAGGTTTAGGGTTCGGTTTAGTGTTAGGTTTAGGGTTCGGGTTAGTGTTAGGGTTAGGGTTCGGGTTCGGTTTAGGGTTAGGGTTCGGTTTCGGGTTAGGGTTAGGTTTCGGGTTAGGGTTAGGGTTAGGGTTAGGGTTAGGGTTCGGGTTAGGGTTAGGGTTAAGGTTCGGGTTCGGGTTAGGGTTAGGGTTAGGGTTCGCGTTAGGGTTCGGGTTAGCGGTCGGGTAAGGGTTAGAGTTAGGGTTCGGGTTAGGTTTAGGGTTAGGGTTAGGGTTCAGGTTAAGTTTAGGGTTCGGTTTAGTGTTAGGGTTAGGGTTCGGGTTCGGGTTAGGGTTAGGGTTAGGGTTCGGGTCAGGGTTCGGGTTAGCGTTAGGTTTAGTGTTCGGGTTAGGGTTCGGTTTAGGGTTAGGGTTAGGGTTAGGGTTAGGGTTAGAGTTAGGGTTAGGGTTCCGGTTAAGGTTAGGGTTAGGGTTCGGTTTAGGGTTAGGGTTAGGTTTAGGGTTAGGGTTCGGTTAGGGTTAGGGTTAGTGTTCGGGTTAGGGTTCGGGTTAGGGTTAGGGTTAGGGTTCGGGTTAGGGTTCGGGTTAGGGTTCGGGTTAGGGTTAGGATTCGGGTAAGGAGTTAGGGTTCGGGTTCGGGTTAGAGTTAGGGTTAGGGTTCCGGTTAAGGTTAGGGTTAGGGTTCGGTTTAGGGTTAGGGTTGGGTTTAGGGTTAGGGTTCGGGTTAGGGTTAGGGTTAGTGTTCGGTTTAGGGTTCGGGTTAGGGTTACGGTTAGGGTTAGGGTTCGGGTTAGGGTTAAGGTTCGGGTTAGGGTTATGGTTAGGGTTAGGGTTAGGGTTCGGATTAGGGTTAGGGTAGGATTCGGGTTAGGGTTCAGGTTAGGGTTACGGTTCGGGTTCGGGTGAGGGTTAGGGTTAGGGTTAGGGTTCGGTTTCGGGTTAGGGTTAGGGTTCGGGTTCGGGTTAGGGTTCGGTTTAGGCTTAGGGTTAGGGTCAGGGTTAGGGTTCGGGTTCGGGTTTAGGGTTAGGGTTAGGGTTAGGGTTCGGGTTAGGGTTCGGGTTCAGGTTAGGATTCGGGTAAAGTTGTTAGGGTTCGGGTTCGGGTTAGGGTTAGGGTTAGGGTTCTGGTTAGGGTTAGTGTTAGGGTTCGGTTTCGGGTTAGGGTTAGGGTTCGGGTTAGTGTTAGGGTTCGGGTAAGGGTTAGGGTTCGGGTTCGGGTTAGGGATAGGCTTAGGTTTCGGGTTCGGGTTAGGGTTAGGGTTAGGGTTCGGGTTAGGGTTAGAGTTCTGGTTAGGGTTAGGTTTAGGGTTCGGGTTAGGGTTAGGGTTTGGGTTAGGGTTAGGGTTCGGGTTAGGGTTAGGGTTCCGGTTAGGGTTAGTGTTAGGGTTCGGGTTCGGGTTAGTTTTAGGGTTCGGGTTAGTGTTAGTGTTTGGGTTAGGGTTAGGGTTCGGGTTAGGGTTAGGGTTAGGGTTCGTGTTCAGGTTAGGGTTCGGGTTAGGGTTAGGGTCAGGGGTAGGGTTAGGGTTAGGGTTAGGGTTAGGCTTAGGGTTAGGGTTCACGTTAGGGTTCGGGCTAGGTGTCGGGTTAGGGTTAGGTTTAGGGTTCGGGTTCGGGTTAGGGTTAGGGTTAGGGTTCGGGCTAGGGTTAGGGTTAAGGTTCGGGTTCGGGTTAGGGTTAGGGTTCGGGTTCGGGTTAGGGTTCGGGTTCGGGGTTAGGGTTAGGGTTAGGGTTCGTGTTAGGGTTAGGGTTCGGGTTCGGGGTTAGGGTTAGGGTTAGGGTTCGTGTTAGGGTTCGGGTTAGGGTTAGGATTCGGGTTAGGGGTTAGGGTTCGGGTTCGGGTTAGGGTTAAGGTTAAGGTTCCGGTTAGGGTTAGGGTTAGGGTTCGGGTTAGGGTTAGGGTTAGTGTTAGGGTTAGGGTTCAGGTTAGGGTTAGGGTTAGGGTTCGGGTTAGGGTTCGTGTTAGGATTAGGGTTAGGGTTAGGGTTAGGGTTCGGGTTAGGGTTAGGGTTCGGGTTAGGTTTAGGTTTAGGTTTCGGGTTAGGGTTAGGGTTAGGGTTTGGGTTAGGGTTAGGGTTACGGTTAGGGTTAGGGTTCGGGTTAGGGTTAGGGTTAGGGTTCGGGTTAGGGTTATGTTAGGGTTTTAGTACGGTTAGGGTTCGGGTTAGGGTTAGGTTTAGGGTTAGGGTTTGGTTTAGGGTTCGGGTTAGGGTTCGGGTTAGGGTTCGGGTTAGGGTTAGGGTTAGGTTTAGGGGTTAGGGTTCGGGTTAGTGTTAGGGTTAGGGTTAGGGTTAGGGTTAGGGTTAGGGTTCGGGTTCGGTATAGGTTTAGCGTTAGGGTTAAGGTTAGGGTTAGGGTTCGGATTAGGGTTAGGGGTAGGATTCGGGTTAGGGTTCGGGTTCGGGTTAGGATTAGGGTTAGGTTTAGGGTTCGGGTTAGGGTTAGGGTTAGGGTTAGGGGTTAGGGTTAGGGTTTGTGTTCGGGTTAGGGTTAGGGTTACGGTTAGGGTTAGGGTTCGTGTTAGGGTTATGGTTAGGGTTCGGGTTAGGGTTAGTGTTATGGTTAGGGTTAGGGTTCGGGTTAGGGTTAGGGTTAGGGTTAGGTTTCGGGTTAGGGTTAGGGTTAGGGTTCGGGTTAGGGTTCGGGTTAGGGTTAGGGTTAGGGTTAGTGTTCGGGTTAGGGTTAGGGTTAGGGTTAGTGTTCGGTTTAGGTTCAGGGTTAGGGTTAGGGTTAGGGTCAGGGTTCGGGTTAGGGTTAGGGTAAGGTTCGGGTTAGGGTTAGGGTTAGGGTTAGGGTTCACGTTAGGGTTCGGCTTACCGGTAGGGTAAGGGTTAGAGTTAGGGTTCGGTTTAAGGTTACGGTTAGGGTTAGGGTTCAGGTTAGGTTTAGGGTTCGGTTTAGTGTTAGGTTTAGGGTTCGGGTTAGTGTTAGGGTTAGGGTTCGGGTTCGGTTTAGGGTTAGGGTTCGGTTTCGGGTTATGGTTAGGTTTCGGGTTAGGGTTAGGGTTAGGGTTAGGGTTCGGGTTCGGGATTAGGTTTATGGTTAGGTTTCGGGTTAGGGTTCGGGTTAGGGTTAGGATTCGGGTAAGGGGTTAGGGTTCGTGTTGGGGTTAGGGTTAGTGTTAGGGTTCCGGTTAAGGTTAGGGTTAGGGTTCGGTTTAGGGTTAGGGTTAGGTTTAGGGTTAGGGTTCGGGTGAGGGTTAGGGTTAGTGTTCGGGTTAGGGTTCGGGTTAGGGTTAGGGTTAGGGTTAGGGTTAGGGTTCGGGTTAGGGTTAAGGTTCGGGTTAGGGTTAGGGTTAGGTTTAGGGTTCGGATTAGGGTTAGGGGTAGGATTCGGGTTAGGGTTCCGGTTAGGGTTACGGTTCGGGTTCGGGTGAGGGTTAGGGTTAGGGTTAGGGTTCGGTTTCGGGTTAGGGTTAGTGTTCGGGTTCGGGTTAGGGTTCGGGTTAGGCTTAGGGTTAGGGTTAGGGTAAGGGTTCGGATTCGGGGTTAGGGTTAGGGTTAGGGTTAGGGTTCGGGTTAGAGTTCGGGTTAGGGTTAGGATTCGGGTAAGGTTGTTAGGGTTCGGGTTCGGGTTAGGGTTAGGGTTAGGGTTCTGGTTAGGGTTAGTGTTAGGGTTCGGGTTCGGGTTAGGGTTAGGGTTCGATTTAGTGTTAGGGTTCGGGTTAGGGTTAGGGTTCGGGTTCGGGTTAGGGTTAGGCTTAGGTTTCGGGTTAGTGTTAGGGTTAGGGTTACGGTTCGGGTTAGGGTTAGAGTTCGGGTTAGGGTTAGGTTTAGGGTTCGGGTTAGGGTTAGGGTTTGGGTTAGGGTTAGGGTTCGGGTTAGGGTTAGGGTTCCGGTTAGGGTTAGTGTTAGGGTTCGGGTTCGGGTTAGGGTTAGGGTTCGGGTTAGTGTTAGGGTTCGGGTTAGGGTTAGGGTTCGGGTTAGGGATAGGGTTCGGGTTCGGGTTAGGGTTCGTGTTCGGGTTAGGGTTCGGGTTAGGGTTAGGGTCAGGGGTAGGGTTAGGGTTAGGGTTAGGGT
>JAVLSZ010000066.1:0-22500 GCA_032313775.1 Urocyon cinereoargenteus | reverse complement strand
GGGTTCGGGTTAGGGTTCGGGTTCAGGTTAGGATTCGGGTAAGGTTGTTAGGGTTAGGGTTCGGGTTAGGGTTAGGGTTAGGGTTCTGGTTCGGGTTAGTGTTAGGGTTCGGGTTCGGGTTAGGGTTAGGGTTCGGGTTAGTGTTAGGGTTCGGGTAAGGGTTAGGGTTCGGGTTCGGGTTAGGGATAGGCTTAGGTTTCGGGTTCGGGTTAGGGTTAGGGTTAGGGTTAGGGTTAGAGTTCGGGTTAGGGTTAGGTTTAGGGTTCGGGTTAGGGTTAGGGTTTGGGTTAGGTTTAGGTTTCGGGTTAGGGTTAGGGTTCTGGTTAGGGTTAGTGTTAGGGTTCGGGTTCGGGTTAGTTTTAGGGTTCGGGTTACTGTTAGGGTTCGGGTTAGGGTTAGGGTTCCGGTTAGGGTTAGGGTTAGGGTTAGGGTTCGTGTTCAGGTTAGGGTTCGGGTTAGGGTTAGGGTCAGCGGTAGGGTTAGGGTTAGGGTTAGGGTTAGGCTTAGGGTTAGGGTTCACGTTAGGGTTCGGGCTAGGTGTCGGGTTAGGGTTAGGTTTAGGGTTCGGGTTCGGGTTAGGGTTAGGGTTAGGGTTCGGGCTAGGATTAGGGTTAAGTTTGGGGTTCGGGTTAGGGTTAGGGTTCGGGTTCGGGGTTAGGGTTAGGGTTAGGGTTCGTGTTAGGGTTCGGGTTAGGGTTAGGATTCGGGTAAGGGGTTAGGGTTCGGGTTCGGGTTAGGGTTAGGGTTAAGGTTCCGGTTAGGGTTAGGGTTAGGGTTCGGGTTAGGGTTAGGGTTAGGGTTAGGGTTAGGGTTCAGGTTAGGGTTAGGGTTAGGGTTCGGGTTAGGGTTCGTGTTAGGATTAGGGTTAGGGTTAGGGTTAGGTTTCGGGTTAGGGTTAGGGTTCGGGTTAGGGTTAGGTTTAGGGTTCGGGTTAGGGTTAGGGTTAGGGTTTGCGTTAGGGTTAGGGTTACGGTTAGGGTTAGGGTTCGGGTTAGGGATAGGGTTAGGGTTCGGGTTAGGGTTATGTTAGGGTTTTGGTACGGTTAGGGTTCGGGTTAGGGTTAGGTTTAGGGTTAGGGTTTGGTTTAGGGTTCGGGTTAGGGTTCGGGTTAGGGTTCGGGTTAGGGTTAGGGTTAGGTTTAGGGGTTAGGGTTCGGGTTAGTGTTAGGGTTAGGGTTAGGGTTAGGGTTAGGGTTAGGGTTCGGGTTCGGTATAGGTTTAGCGTTAGGGTTAAGGTTAGGGTTAGGGTTCGGATTAGGGTTAGGGGTAGGATTCGGGTTAGGGTTCGGGTTCGGGTTAGGATTAGGGTTAGGGTTAGGGTTCGGGTTAGGGTTAGGGTTAGGGTTAGGGGTTAGGGTTAGGGTTTGGGTTCGGGTTAGGGTTAGGGTTACGGTTAGGGTTAGGGTTCGTGTTAGGGTTATGGTTAGGGTTCGGGTTAGGGTTAGGGTTAGTGTTATGGTTATGGTTAGGGTTCGGGTTAGGGTTAGGGTTAGGGTTAGGTTTCGGGTTAGGGTTAGGGTTAGGGTTCGGGTTAGGGTTCGGGTTAGGGTTAGGGTTAGGGTTAGGGTTCGGGTTAAGGTTAGGGTTAGGGTTAGTGTTCGGTTTAGGGTTAGGGTTAGGGTTAGGGTTAGGGTCAGGGTTCGGGTTAGGGTTAGGGTAAGGTTCGGGTTAGGGTTAGGGTTAGGGTTAGGGTTCACGTTACGGTTCGGGTTACCGGTAGGGTAAGGGTTAGAGTTAGGGTTCGGTTTAAGGTTAGGGTTAGGGTTAGGGTTCAGGTTAGGTTTAGGGTTCGGTTTAGTGTTAGGGTTAGGGTTCGGGTTAGTGTTAGGGTTAGGGTTCGGGTTCGGTTTAGGGTTAGGGTTCGGGTTCGGGTTAGGGTTAGGGTTCGGGTTAGGGTTCGGGTTAGGGTTACGGTTCGGGTTCGGGTGAGGGTTAGGGTTAGGGTTAGGGTTCGGTTTCGGGTTAGGGTTAGGGTTCGGGTTCGGGTTAGGGTTCGGGTTAGGCTTAGGGTTAGGGTTAGGGTTAGGGTTCGGGTTCGGGGTTACGGTTAGGGTTAGGGTTAGGGTTCGGGTTAGGGTTCGGGTTAGGGTTAGGATTCGTGTAAGGTTGTTAGGGTTCGGGTTCGGGTTAGGGTTAGGGTTAGGGTTCTGGTTAGGGTTAGTGTTAGGGTTCGGGTTCGGGTTAGGGTTAGGGTTCGAGTTAGTGTTAGGGTTCGGGTTAGGGTTAGAGTTCGGGTTAGGGTTAGGTTTAGGGTTCGGGTTAGGGTTAGGGTTTGGGTTAGGGTTAGGGTTCGGGTTAGGGTTAGGGTTCCGGTTAGGGTTAGTGTTAGGGTTCGGGTTCGGGTTAGGGTTAGGGTTCGGGTTCGTATTAGGGTTCGGGTTAGGGTTAGGGTTCGGGTTAGGGATAGGGTTCGGGTTCGGGTTAGGGTTCGTGTTCGGGTTAGGGTTCGGGTTAGGGTGAGGGTCAGGGGTAGGGTTAGGGTTAGGGTTAGGGTTAGGCTTAGGATTAGGGTTCGCGTTAGGGTTCGGGATAGGTGTCGGGTTAGGGTTAGGTTTAGGGTTCGTGTTCGGTTTAGGGTTAGGGTTAGGGTTCGGGCTAGGGTTAGGGTTCGTGTTCGGGTTAGGGTTCGGGTTAGGGTTAGGGTCAGGGGTAGGGTTAGGGTTAGGGTTAGGGTTAGGCTTAGGATTAGGGTTCGCGTTAGGGTTCGGGATAGGTGTCGGGTTAGGGTTAGGCTTAGGTTTCGGGTTCGGGTTCGGGTTAGGGTTAGGGTTCGGGTTAGGGTTAGAGTTCGGGTTAGGGTTAGGTTTAGGGTTCGGGTTAGGGTTAGGGTTTGGGTTAGGGTTAGGGTTCGGGTTAGGGTTAGGGTTCCGGTTAGGGTTAGTGTTAGGGTTCGGGTTCGGGTTAGGGTTAGGGTTCGGGTTAGTGTTAGGGTTCGGGTTAGGGTTAGGGTTCGGGTTAGGGATAGGGTTCGGGTTCGGGTTAGGGTTCGTGTTCGGGTTAGGGTTCGGGTTAGGGTTAGGGTTAGGGTTCGGGTTAGGGTTCGTGTTAGGCTTAGGGTTAGGGTTAGGGTTAGGGTTCGGGTTAGGGTTAGGGTTCGGGTTAGGTTTAGGGTTAGGGTTAGGGTTAGGGTTCGGGTTAGGGTTAGGGTTAGGTCAGGGTTCGGGTTAGGTTTAGGGTTCGGGTTAGGGTTAGGGTTAGGATTAGCGTTAGGGTTCGGGTTCGGGTTAGGTTTCGGGTTAGGGTCAGGGTTAGTGTTAGGGTTAGGGTTAGGGTTAGGGTTCGGGTTAGGGTTAGGGTTAGGTCAGGGTTCGGGTTAGGTTTAGGGTTCGGGTTAGGGTTAGGGTTAGGATTAGCGTTAGGGTTCGGGTTCGGGTTAGGTTTCGGGTTAGGGTCAGGGTTAGTGTTAGGGTTAGGGTTAGGGTTAGGGTTAGGCTTAGGATTAGGGTTCGTGTTAGGGTTCGGGATAGGTGTCGGGTTAGGGTTAGGTTTAGGGTTCGGGTTCGGGTTAGGGTTAGGGTTAGGGTTCGGGTTCGGGTTAGGGTTAGGGTTAGGGTTCAGGTTAGGGTTAGGGTTAGGGTTCGGGTTAGGGTTCGTGTTAGGCTTAGGGTTAGGGTTAGGGTTAGGGTTCGGGTTAGGGTTAGGGTTCGGTTTAGGGTTAGGGTTATGGTTCGGGTTAGGGTTAGGGTTAGGTTTCGGTTTAGGTGTCGGGTTAGGGTTAGGGTTAGGGTTCGGGTTAGGGTTAGGGTTAGGCCAGGGTTCGGGTTAGGTTTAGGGTTCGGGTTCGGGTTAGGGTTAGGATTAGCGTTAGGGTTCGGGTTCGGGTTAGGTTTCGGGTTAGGGTCAGAGTTAGTGTTAGGGTTAGGGTTAGGTTTAGGGTTCGGGTTCGGTTTAGGGTTAGTGTTAGGGTTAGGGTTGGGTTCGGGTTAGGGTTCGGGTTCGGGTTAGGGTTAGGGTTAGGGTTCGTGTTCGGGTTAGGGTTAGTGTTAGGGTTAGGGTTCGGGTTAGGGTTAGGTTTCGGGTTAGGGGTAGGGTTCGGGTTCGTGTTAGGGTCAGGGTTCGGGTTAGGGTTCGGGTTAGGGTTAGGTTTCGGGTTAGGGTTAGGGTTCGGGTTAGGGTTAGGGTTAGGTTTAGGAGGTAGTGTTAGTGTTAGGGTTCGGGTTAGGGTTAGTTTTAGGGTTAGGGTTAGGGGTTAGGGTTCGGGTTAGTGTTAGGGTTAGGGTTAGGGTTAGGGTTAGGGTTCGGGTTCGGTATAGGTTTAGGGTTAGGGTTAAGGTTAGGGTTAGGGTTCGGATTAGGGTTAGGGGTAGGGTTCGGGTTAAGGTTCAGGTTCGGGTTAGGTTTAGGGTTAGGGTTAGGGTTCGGGTTAGCGTTAGGGTTAGTGTTAGGGGTTAGGGTTAGGCTTTGGGTTCGGGTTAGGGTTAGGGTTACGGTTAGGGTTAGTGTTCGGGTTAGGGTTATGATTAGGGATCAGGTTAGGGTTAGGGTTAGTGTTATGGTTAGGGTTAGGGTTTGGGTTAGGGTTAGGGTTCGGGTTAGGGTTAGGGTTCCGGTTAGGGTTAGTGTTAGGTTTCGGGTTCTGGTTAGGGTTAAGGTTCGGGTTAGTGTTAGGGTTCGGGTTAGGGTTAGGGTTTGGGTTAGGGTTAGGGTTCGGGTTACGTTAGGGTTCGGGTTCGGGTTAGGGTTCGGGTTAGGGTTAGGGTTAGTGTTAGGGTTAGGGTTAGGGTTAGGGTTAGGGTTAGGGTTAGGGTTCAGGATAGGGTTCGTGTTAGGGTTAGGGTTAGGGTTAGGGTTCGGGTTAGGGTTAGGGTTAGGGTTAGGGTTCGGGTTAGGGTTAGGGTTAGGGTTCAGGATAGGGTTCGTGTTAGGGTTAGGGTTAGGGTTCGGGTTAGGGTTAGGGTTAGGGTTCGGGTTAGGGTTAGTGTTAGGGTTACGGTTAGGGTTCGGGTTAGGGTTAGGGTTAGGGTTAGGGTTCGGGTTCGGGTTAGGGTTAGGGTTCAGGATAGGGTTTGTGTTAGTGTTAGGGTTAGGGTTAGGGTTCGGGTTAGGGTTAGGGTTAGGGTTAGGGTTAGGGTTCGGGTTAGGGTTAGGGTTAGGGTTACGGTTAGGGTTCGGGTTAGGGTTAGGGTTAGGGTTCGGGTTAGGGGTAGGTTTAGGGTTAGGGTTACGGTTAGGGTTCGGGTTAGGGTTAGGGTTAGGGTTAGGGTTCGGGTTAGGGTTAGGGTTCAGGATAGGGTTCGTGTTAGGGTTAGGGTTAGGGTTAGGGTTCGGGTTAGGGTTAGGGTTAGGGTTAGGGTTCGGGTTAGGGTTAGGGTTAGTGTTACGGTTAGGGTTCGGATTAGGGTTAGGGTTAGGGTTAGGGTTCGGCTTAGGGTTAGGGTTAGGGTTCAGGATAGGGTTCGTGTTAGGGTTAGGGTTAGGGTTAGGTTTCGGGTTAGGGTTAGGGTTAGGGTTAGGGATCGGGTTAGGGTTAGGTTTAGGGTTCCGGTTAAGGTTAGGGTTAGGGTTCGGGTTAGGGTTAGGGTTAGGTTAGGGTTCGGTTTAGGGTTAGGGTTCGTGTTAGGGTTCGGGTTAGGGTTAGGTTTAGGGTTAGGGTTCTGGTTAGGGTTAGGGTTCGGGTTAGGGTTAGGGTTAGGGTTAGGGTTAGGGTTAGGGTTCGAATTAGGGTTAGGGGTAGGGTTCGGGTTAGGGTTCGGGTTCGAGTTAGGGTTAGGGTTAGGGTTAGGGTTAGGGTTTGGGTTAGGGTTAGGTTTAGGGTTAGGGGTTAGGGTTAGGGTTACCGTTCCGGTTAGTGTTAGGGTTAGGGTTAGGGTTAGGGTTCGGGTTAGGGTTAGGGTTAGGGTTCGGGTTAGGGTTAGGGTTAGTGTTACGGTTAGGGTTCGGGTTAGGGTTAGGGTTAGGGTTAGGGTTCGGGTTAGGGTTAGGGTTAGGGTTCAGGATAGGGTTCGTGTTAGGGTTAGGGTTAGGGTTAGGGTTCGGGTTAGGGTTAGGGTTAGGGTTAGGGTTCGGGTTAGGGTTAGGGTTAGGGTTACGGTTAGGGTTCGTGTTAGGGTTAGGGTTAGGGTTAGGGTTCGGGTTAGGGGTAGGTTTAGGTTTAGGGTTACGGTTAGGGTTCGGGTTAGGGTTAGGGTTAGGGTTAGGGTTCGGGTTATGTTTAGGGTTAGGGTTCAGGATAGGGTTCGTGTTAGGGTTAGGGTTAGGGTTAGGGTTCGGGTTAGGGTTAGGGTTAGTGTTACGGTTAGGGTTCGGATTAGGGTTAGGGTTAGGGTTAGGGTTCGGTTTCGGGTTAGGGTTAGGGTTCAGGATAGGTTTCGTGTTAGTGTTAGGGATGGGTTAGGGTTCGGGTTAGGGTTAGGGTTAGGGTTCGGGTTAGGGTTAGGTTTAGGTTTAGGGTTAGGGTTAGGGTTAAGGTTCGGGGTAGGGTTAGGGTTAAGGTTCGGGTTAGGGTTAGGGTTAGGGTTAGGGTTAGGGTTCGCGTTAGGGTTCGGGTTAGGTGTCGGGTTAGTGTTAGGGTTAAGGTTCGGTTTAGGGTTAGGGTTAGGTCAGGGTTCGGGTTAGGGTTAGGGTTCGGGTTAGGGTTAGGTTTAGTGTTCAGATTCGGGTTAGGGTTAGGGTTCGTTTAGGGTTCGGGTTAGGGTTAGGATTCGGGTAAGGGGTTAGAGTTCGGGTTCGGGGTAGGGTTAGGGTTAGTGTTCCGGTTAAGTTTAGGGTTAGTGTTCGGGTTAGGGTTAGGGTTAGGGTTTGGGTTCGGGTTAGGGTTAGTGTTAGTGTTAGGGTTCGGGTTAGGGTTAGGGTTCGGGTTAGGGTTAGGGTTCGGGTTCGGGTTAGGGTTAGAGTTTGGGTTAGGGTTCGGGTTAGGGTAAGGGTTCGGGTTAGGTTTAGGGTTCGGGTTAGGGTTAGGGTTAGTGTTAGGGTTAGGGTTCGGGTTAGAGTTAGGGTTCGGGTTCGGGTTACTGTTAGGGTTAGGTTTAGGGTTCAGTTTCGGGTTAGGGTTAGGGTTAGGGTTAGTGTCAGGGTTCGGGTTAGGGTTAGGGTTAGGGTTAGTGTTCGGGTTAGGGTTAGGGTTAGGGTTAGGGTTAGGGTTCGGGTTAGGGTTAGGTTTAGGGTTCAGGTTAGGGTTCGGGTTAGGGTTAGGGTTAGGGTTAGGTTTTGGGTTAGGTTTAGGGTTAGGGTTAGGGTTCGGGTTAGGGTTAGGTTTAGGGTTAGGTTTAGGGTTAGGGTTAATGTTCGGGGTAGGGTTAGGGTTAAGGTTCGGGTTAGGGTTAGGGTTAGGGTTAGGGTTCGTGTTAGGGTTAGGTTTAGTGTTAGGTTTCGGGTTAGGGTTCGGGTTCGGGTTAGGGTTAGGTTTAGGGTTCGGGTTAGGTTTAGGGTTCGGGTTAGTGTTAGGGTTCGGGTTAGGGTTAGGGTTCGGGTTCGGGTTAGGGTTAGGGTTAGGGTTAGGGTTAGGTTTCGGGTTCGGGTTAGGGTTCGGGTTAGGGTTAGGGTTAGTGTTAGGGTTAGGGTTAGGGTTAGGGTTCGGGTTCGGTTTAGGGTTAGTGTTAGGGTTAGGGTTCGGGTTCGGGTTAGGGTTCGTTTTAGTGTTAGGGTTCGGGTTAGGGTTAGGGTTCGGGTTAGGGTTAGGGTTAGGGTTAGGGTTCGTGGTCGGGTTAGTGTTCAGGTTAGGGTTCGGGTTAGGGTTAGGGTTAGGTTCAGGGTTAGGGTTAGGGTTCGGGATAGGGTTAGGGTTAGGGTTAGTGTTCGGATTAGGGTTAGGGGTAGGGTTCGGGTTAGGGTTCGGTTTCGGGTTAGGGTTAGGATTAGGGTTAGGGTATGTGTTAGGGTTCGGGTTAGGGGTCGGGTTAGGGTTAGGGTTAGGGTTCGGGTTAGGGTTAGGGTTAGGGTTAGGGTTCAGGTTAGAGTTAGAGTTCATGTTAGGCTTAGGTTTAGGGTTCGGGTTAGGTTTAGGGTTAGGGTTCGGGTTAGGGTTAGGATTAGGGTTCGGGTTAGGGTTAGGGTTAAGGTTAGGGTTAGGGTATGTGTTAGGGTTCGGGTTAGGGTTAGGGTTGGTGTTAGGTTTAGGGTTAGGGTTCGCGTTAGGGTTAGGGTTCGGGTTAGGGTTAGGGTTAGGGTTCGGGTTAGGGTTAGGGTTAAGGTTAGGGTTAGGCTATGTGTTAGGGTTCGGGTTAGGGGTCGGGTTAGGGTTAGGGTTAGGGTTCGGTTTAGGGTTAGGGTTAGAGTTCATGTTAGGCTTAGGGTTAGTGTTCAGTTTAGGTTTAGGGTTAGGGTTCGGTTTAGGGTTAGGGTTAGGGTTAGGGTTCGGGTTAGGGTTAGGGTTAGGGTTCGGGTTAGGGTTAGGGTTTGGGTTAGGGTTAGGATTAGGGTTAGTGTTCGGGTTAGGGTTCGGGTTAGGGTTAGGGTTAGGATTCGGGTTAGGGTTAGGGTTAGGGTTCGGTTAGGGCTAGGGTTCGGGTTCGGGTTAGGTTTAGGCTTAGGGTTAGATTTAGGGTTCGTGTTAGGGTTAGGATTAGGGTTCGGGTTCGGGTTAGGGTTAGGGTTCGGTTTAGGGTTAGAATTCAGGTTAGGATTAGGGTTAGGGTTCGGGTTCGGGTTCGGGTTAGGTTTAGGGTTAGGTTTCGGGTTAGGGTTAGGGTTCGGGTTAGGGTTAGGGTTCGGGTTAGGGTTAGGGTTCGGGTTCGGGATAGGGTTAGGTTTAGGTTTCGGGTTCGGGTTAGGTTTAGGGTTAGGGTTAGGGTTCGCATTAGGGTTAGGGGTAAGTTTCGGGTTAGGTTTTGGGTTCGGATTAGGGTTAGGGTTAGGGTTAGGGTGAGGGTTCGGGTTAGGGTTAGGGTTAGGGTTAGGGGTTAGGTTTAGGGTTCGGGTTAGGGTTATGGTTAGGGTTAGGGTTCGGGTTAGGGTTATGGTTAGGTTTCGGGTTAGGGTTCGGGTTAGGGTTAGGGTTAGTGTTCGGGTTAGGGTTAGGGTTAGGGTTCGGGAATGGATCGGGTTAGGGTTCGGGTTAGGGTTCGGTTTAGGGTTATGGTTCGGGTTAGGGTTCGGGTTAGGGTTCGGGTAAGGGTTGGGTTTAGGGTTAGGGTTAGGGTTCGGTTTAGGGTTAGGGTTCGTGTTAGGGTTCGGGTTAGGGTTAGGTTTAGGGTTAGGGTTCTGGTTAGGGTTAGGGTTCGGGTTAGGGTTAGGGTTAGGGTTAGGGTTAGGGTTAGGGTTCGGATTAGGGTTATGGGTAGGGTTCGGGTTAGGGTTCGGGTTCGAGTTAGGGTTAGGGTTAGGGTTAGGGTTAGGGTTTGGGTTAGGGTTAGGTTTAGGGTTAGGGGTTAGGGTTAGGGTTACCGTTCCGGTTAGTGTTAGGGTTAGGGTTAGGGTTAGGGTTCGGGTTAGGGTTAGGGTTAGGGTTCGGGTTAGGGTTAGGGTTAGGGTTCAGGATAGGGTTCGTGTTAGGGTTAGGGTTAGGGTTAGGTTTCGGGTTAGGGTTAGGGTTAGTGTTACGGTTAGGGTTCGGATTAGGGTTAGGGTTAGGGTTAGGGTTCGGGTTAGGGTTAGGGTTCGGGTTAGGGTTAGGGTTAGGGTTAGGGTTCGGGTTAGGGTTAGGGTTAGTGTTACGGTTAGGGTTCGGATTAGGGTTAGGGTTAGGGTTAGGGTTCGGGTTAGGGTTAGGGTTAGGGTTCAGGATAGGGTTCGTGTTAGGGTTAGGGTTAGGGTTAGGTTTCGGGTTAGGGTTAGGGTTAGGGTTAGGGATCGGGTTAGGGTTAGGGTTAGGGTTCCGGTTAAGGTTAGGGTTAGGGTTCGGGTTAGGGTTAGGGTTAGGGTTAGGGTTCGGTTTAGGGTTAGGGTTCGTGTTAGGGTTCGGGTTAGGGTTAGGTTTAGGGTTAGGGTTCTGGTTAGGGTTAGGGTTCGGGTTAGGGTTAGGGTTAGGGTTAGGGTTAGGGTTAGGGTTCGAATTAGGGTTAGGGGTAGGGTTCGGGTTAGGGTTCGGGTTCGAGTTAGGGTTAGGGTTAGGGTTAGGGTTAGGGTTGGGTTAGGGTTAGGTTTAGGGTTAGGGGTTAGGGTTAGGGTTACCGTTCCGGTTAGTGTTAGGGTTAGGGTTAGGGTTAGGGTTCGGTTTAGGGTTAGGGTTAGGGTTCGGGTTAGGGTTAGGGTTAGTGTTACGGTTAGGGTTCGGGTTAGGGTTAGGATTAGGGTTAGGGTTCGAGTTAGGGTTAGGGTTAGGGTTCAGGATAGGGTTCGTGTTAGGGTTAGGGTTAGGGTTAGGGTTCGGGTTAGGGTTAGGGTTAGGGTTAGGGTTCGGGTTAGGGTTAGGGTTAGGGTTACGGTTAGGGTTCGTGTTAGGGTTAGGGTTAGGGTTAGGGTTCGGGTTAGGGGTAGGTTTAGGTTTAGGGTTACGGTTAGGGTTCGGGTTAGGGTTAGGGTTAGGGTTAGGGTTCGGGTTATGTTTAGGGTTAGGGTTCAGGATAGGGTTCGTGTTAGGGTTAGGGTTAGGGTTAGGGTTCGGGTTAGGGTTAGGGTTAGTGTTACGGTTAGGGTTCGGATTAGGGTTAGGGTTAGGGTTAGGGTTCGGGTTCGGGTTAGGGTTAGGGTTCAGGATAGGTTTCGTGTTAGTGTTAGGGTTAGGGTTAGGGTTCGGGTTAGGGTTAGGGTTAGGGTTCGGGTTAGGGTTAGGTTTAGGTTTAGGGTTAGGGTTAGGGTTAAGGTTCGGGGTAGGGTTAGGGTTAAGGTTCGGGTTAGGGTTAGGGTTAGGGTTAGGGTTAGGTTTCGCGTTAGGGTTCGGGTTAGGTGTCGGGTTAGTGTTAGGGTTAAGGTTCGGTAAAGGGTTAGGGTTAGGTCAGGGTTCGGGTTAGGGTTAGGTTTCGGGTTAGGGTTAGGGTTAGTGTTCAGATTCGGGTTAGGGTTAGGGTTCGTTTAGGGTTCGGGTTAGGGTTAGGATTCGGGTAAGGGGTTAGAGTTCGGGTTCGGGGTAGGGTTAGGGTTAGGGTTCCGGTTAAGGTTAGGGTTAGTGTTCGGGTTAGGGTTAGGGTTAGGGTTTGGGTTCGGGTTAGGGTTAGTGTTAGTGTTAG
This sequence comes from Urocyon cinereoargenteus, assembly GCA_032313775.1. Classification (NCBI taxonomy): domain Eukaryota; kingdom Metazoa; phylum Chordata; class Mammalia; order Carnivora; family Canidae; genus Urocyon; species Urocyon cinereoargenteus. Next base: position 11,458 of record JAVLSZ010000066.1, on the reverse strand, counting down.
GGTTCGGGTTAGGGTTAGGGTTCGGGTTAGGGTTAGGGTTCGGGTTCGGGTTAGGGTTAGAGTTTGGGTTAGGGTTCGGGTTAGGGTAAGGGTTCGGGTTAGGTTTAGGGTTCGGGTTAGGGTTAGGGTTAGTGTTAGGGATAGGGTTCGGGTTAGAGTTAGGGTTCGGGTTCGGGTTACTGTTAGGGTTAGGTTTAGGGTTCAGTTTCGGGTTAGGGTTAGGGTTAGGGTTAGTGTCAGGGTTCGGGTTAGGGTTAGGGTTAGGGTTAGTGTTCGGGTTAGGGTTAGGGTTAGGGTTAGGGTTAGGGTTAGGGTTCGGGTTAGGGTTAGGTTTAGGGTTCAGGTTAGGGTTCGGGTTAGGGTTAGGGTTAGGGTTAGGTTTTGGGTTAGGTTTAGGGTTAGGGTTAGGGTTCGGGTTAGGGTTAGGTTTAGGGTTAGGTTTAGGGTTAGGGTTAATGTTCGGGGTAGGGTTAGGGTTAAGGTTCGGGTTAGGGTTAGGGTTAGGGTTAGGGTTCGTGTTAGGGTTAGGTTTAGGGTTAGGTTTCGGGTTAGGGTTCGGGTTCGGGTTAGGGTTAGGTTTAGGGTTCGGGTTAGGTTTAGGGTTCGGGTTAGTGTTAGGGTTCGGGTTAGGGTTAGGGTTCGGGTTCGGGTTAGGGTTAGGGTTAGGGTTAGGGTTAGGTTTCGGGTTCGGGTTAGGGTTCGGGTTAGGGTTAGGGTTAGTGTTAGGGTTAGGGTTAGGGTTAGGGTTCGGGTTCGGTTTAGGGTTAGTGTTAGGGTTAGGGTTCGGGTTCGGGTTAGGGTTCGTTTTAGTGTTAGGGTTCGGGTTAGGGTTAGGGTTCGGGTTAGGGTTAGGGTTAGGGTTAGGGTTCGTGGTCGGGTTAGTGTTCAGGTTAGGGTTCGGGTTAGGGTTAGGGTTAGGTTCAGGGTTAGGGTTAGGGTTCGGGATAGGGTTAGGGTTAGGGTTAGGGTTCGGATTAGGGTTAGGGGTAGGGTTCGGGTTAGGGTTCGGTTTCGGGTTAGGGTTAGGATTAGGGTTAGGGTATGTGTTAGGGTTCGGGTTAGGGGTCGGGTTAGGGTTAGGGTTAGGGTTCGGGTTAGGGTTAGGGTTAGGGTTAGGGTTCAGGTTAGAGTTAGAGTTCATGTTAGGCTTAGGTTTAGGGTTCGGGTTAGGTTTAGGGTTAGGGTTCGGGTTAGGGTTAGGATTAGGGTTCGGGTTAGGGTTAGGGTTAAGGTTAGGGTTAGGGTATGTGTTAGGGTTCGGGTTCGGGTTAGGGTTAGGGTTGGTGTTAGGTTTAGGGTTAGGGTTCGCGTTAGGGTTAGGGTTCGGGTTAGGGTTAGGGTTAGGGTTCGGGTTAGGGTTAGGGTTAAGGTTAGGGTTAGGGTATGTGTTAGGGTTCGGGTTAGGGGTCGGGTTAGGTTTAGGGTTAGGGTTCGGTTTAGGGTTAGGGTTAGAGTTCATGTTAGGCTTAGGGTTAGTGTTCAGTTTAGGTTTAGGGTTAGGGTTCGGTTTAGGGTTAGGGTTAGGGTTAGGGTTCGGTTTAGGGTTAGGGTTAGGGTTCGGGTTAGGGTTAGGGTTTGGGTTAGGGTTAGGATTAGGGTTAGTGTTCGGGTTAGGGTTCGGGTTAGGGTTAGGGTTAGGATTCGGGTTAGGGTTAGGGTTAGGGTTCGGTTAGGGCTAGGGTTCGGGTTAGGGTTAGGTTTAGGCTTCGGGTTAGGGTTAGGGTTAGGGTTCGGGTTAGGGTTAGGGTTCGTGTTTGGTTAGGGTTCGGGTTCGGGTTCAGGTTAGGGTTAGGGTTCGGGTTAGATTTAGGGTTCGTGTTAGGGTTAGGATTAGGGTTCGGGTTAGGGTTAGGGTTCGGTTTAGGGTTAGAATTCAGGTTAGGATTAGGATTAGGGTTCGGGTTCGGGTTCGGGTTAGGTTTAGGGTTAGGTTTCGGGTTAGGGTTAAGGTTCGGGTTAGGGTTAGGGTTCGGGTTAGGGTTAGGGTTCGGGTTCGGGATAGGGTTAGGTTTAGGTTTCGGGTTCGGGTTAGGTTTAGGGTTAGGGTTAGGGTTCGCATTAGGGTTAGGGGTAAGTTTTGGGTTAGGTTTCGGGTTCGGATTAGGGTTAGGGTTAGGGTTAGGGTGAGGGTTCGGGTTAGGGTTAGGTTAGGGTTAGGGGTTAGGGTTAGGGTTCGGGTTAGGGTTATGGTTAGGGTTAGGGTTCGGGTTAGGGTTATCGTTAGGTTTCGGGTTAGGGTTCGGGTTAGGGTTAGGGTTAGTGTTCGGGTTAGGGTTAGGGTTAGGGTTCGGGAATGGATCGGGTTAGGGTTCGGGTTAGGGTTCGGTTTAGGGTTATGGTTCGGGTTAGGGTTCGGGTTAGGGTTCGGGTAAGGGTTGGGTTTAGGGTTAGGGTTAGGGTTCGGTTTAGGGTTAGGGTTCGTGTTAGGGTTCGGGTTAGGGTTAGGTTTAGGGTTAGGGTTCTGGTTAGGGTTAGGGTTCGGGTTAGGGTTAGGGTTAGGGTTAGGGTTAGGGTTCGGATTAGGGTTAGGGGTAGGGTTCGGGTTAGGGTTCGGGTTCGAGTTAGGGTTAGGGTTAGGGTTAGGGTTAGGGTTTTGGTTAGGGTTAGGTTTAGGGTTAGGGGTTAGGGTTAGGGTTACCGTTCCGGTTAGTGTTAGGGTTAGGGTTAGGGTTAGGGTTCGGGTTAGGGTTAGGGTTAGGGTTCGGGTTAGGGTTAGGGTTAGTGTTACGGTTAGGGTTCGGGTTAGGGTTAGGGTTAGGGTTAGGGTTCGGGTTAGGGTTAGGGTTAGGGTTCAGGATAGGGTTCGTGTTAGGGTTAGGGTTAGGGTTAGGGTTCGGGTTAGGGTTAGGGTTAGGGTTAGGGTTCGGGTTAGGGTTAGGGTTAGGGTTACGGTTAGGGTTCGTGTTAGGGTTAGGGTTAGGGTTAGGGTTCGGGTTAGGGGTAGGTTTAGGTTTAGGGTTACGGTTAGGGTTCGGGTTAGGGTTAGGGTTAGGGTTAGGGTTCGGGTTATGGTTAGGGTTAGGGTTCAGGATAGGGTTCGTGTTAGGGTTAGGGTTAGGGTTCGGGTTCGGGTTAGGGTTAGGGTTAGTGTTACGGTTAGGGTTCGGATTAGGGTTAGGGTTAGGGTTAGGGTTCGGGTTCGGGTTAGGGTTGGGGTTCAGGATAGGTTTCGTGTTAGTGTTAGGGTTAGGGTTAGGGTTCGGGTTAGGGTTAGGGTTAGGGTTCGGGTTAGGGTTAGGTTTAGGTTTAGGGTTAGGGTTAGGGTTAAGGTTCGGGGTAGGGTTAGGGTTAAGGTTCGGGTTAGGGTTAGGGTTAGGGTTAGGGTTAGGGTTCGCGTTAGGGTTCGGGTTAGGTGTCGGGTTAGTGTTAGGGTTAAGGTTCGGTTTAGGGTTAGGGTTAGGTCAGGGTTCGGGTTAGGGTTAGGTTTCGGGTTAGGGTTAGGGTTAGTGTTCAGATTCGGGTTAGGGTTAGGGTTCGTTTAGGGTTCGGGTTAGGGTTAGGATTCGGGTAAGGGGTTAGAGTTCGGGTTCGGGGTAGGGTTAGGGTTAGGGTTCCGGTTAAGGTTAGGGTTAGTGTTCGGGTTAGGGTTAGGGTTAGGGTTTGGGTTCGGGTTAGGGTTAGTGTTAGTGTTAGGGTTCGGGTTAGGGTTAGGGTTCGGGTTAGGGTTAGGGTTCGGGTTCGGGTTAGGGTTAGAGTTTGGGTTAGGGTTCGGGTTAGGGTTAGGGTTCGGGTTAGGGTTAGGGTTAGTGTTAGGGTTAGGGTTCGGGTTAGAGTTAGGGTTCGGGTTCGGGTTACTGTTAGGGTTAGGGTTAGGGTTCAGTTTCGGGTTAGGGTTAGGGTTAGGTTTTGGGTTAGGTTTAGGGTTAGGGTTAGGGTTCGGGTTAGGGTTAGGTTTAGGGTTAGGTTTAGGGTTAGGGTTAATGTTCGGGGTAGGGTTAGGGTTAAGGTTCGGGTTAGGGTTAGGGTTAGGGTTAGGGTTCGTGTTAGGGTTAGGTTTAGGGTTAGGTTTCGGGTTAGGGTTCGGGTTCGGGTTAGGGTTAGGTTTAGGGTTCGGGTTAGGTTTAGGGTTCGGGTTAGTGTTAGGGTTCGGGTTAGGGTTAGGGTTCGGGTTCGGGTTAGGGTTAGGGTTAGGGTTAGGGTTAGGTTTCGGGTTCGGGTTAGGGTTCGGGTTAGGGTTAGGGTTAGTGTTAGGGTTAGGGTTAGGGTTAGGGTTCGGGTTCGGTTTAGGGTTAGTGTTAGGGTTAGGGTTCGGGTTCGGGTTAGGGTTCGTTTTAGTGTTAGGGTTCGGGTTAGGGTTAGGGTTCGGGTTAGGGTTAGGGTTAGGGTTAGGGTTCGTGTTCGTGTTAGTGTTCAGGTTAGGGTTCGGGTTAGGGTTAGGGTTAGGTTCAGGGTTAGGGTTAGGGTTCGTGATAGGGTTAGGGTTAGGGTTAGGTTTCGGATTAGGGTTAGGGGTAGAGTTCGGGTTAGGGTTCGGTTTCGGGTTAGGGTTAGGATTAGGGTTAGGGTATGTGTTAGGGTTCGGGTTAGGGGTCGGGTTAGGGTTAGGGTTAGGGTTCGGGTTAGGGTTAGGGTTAGGGTTAGGGTTCAGGTTAGAGTTAGAGTTCATGTTAGGCTTAGGTTTAGGGTTCGGGTTAGGTTTAGGGTTAGGGTTCGGGTTAGGGTTAGGATTAGTGTTCGGGTTAGGGTTAGGGTTAAGGTTAGGGTTAGGGTATGTGTTAGGGTTCGGGTTCGGGTTAGGGTTAGGGTTGGTGTTAGGTTTAGGGTTAGGGTTCGCGTTAGGGTTAGGGTTCGGGTTAGGGTTAGGGTTAGGGTTAGGGTTCGGGTTAGGGTTAGGGTTAAGGTTAGGGTTAGGGTATGTGTTAGGGTTCGGGTTAGGGGTCGGGTTAGGGTTAGGGTTAGGGTTCGGTTTAGGGTTAGGGTTAGAGTTCATGTTAGGCTTAGGGTTAGTGTTCAGTTTAGGTTTAGGGTTAGGGTTCGGTTTAGGGTTAGGGTTAGGGTTAGGGTTCGGGTTAGGGTTAGGGTTAGGGTTCGGGTTAGGGTTAGGGTTTGGGTTAGGGTTAGGATTAGGGTTAGTGTTCGGGTTAGGGTTCGGGTTAGGGTTAGGGTTAGGATTCGGGTTAGGGTTAGGGTTAGGGTTCGGTTAGGGCTAGGGTTCGGGTTAGGGTTAGGTTTAGGCTTCGGGTTAGGGTTAGGGTTAGGGTTCGGGTTAGGGTTAGGGTTCGTGTTTGGTTAGGGTTCGGGTTCGGGTTCAGGTTAGGGTTAGGGTTCGGGTTAGATTTAGGGTTCGTGTTAGGGTTAGGATTAGGGTTCGGGTTCGGGTTAGGGTTAGGGTTCGGTTTAGGGTTAGAATTCAGGTTAGGATTAGGGTTAGGGTTCGGGTTCGGGTTCGGGTTAGGTTTAGGGTTAGGTTTCGGGTTAGGGTTAGGGTTCGGGTTAGGGTTAGGGTTCGGGTTTGGGTTAGGGTTCGGGTTCGGGATAGGGTTAGGTTTAGGTTTCGGGTTCGGGTTAGGTTTAGGGTTAGGGTTAGGGTTCGCATTAGGGTTAGGGGTAAGTTTCGGGTTAGGTTTCGGGTTCGGATTAGGGTTAGGGTTAGGGTTAGGGTGAGGGTTCTGGTTAGGGTTAGGGTTAGGGTTAGGGGTTAGGGTTAGGGTTCGGGTTAGGGTTATGGTTAGGGTTAGGGTTCGGGTTAGGGTTATGGTTAGGTTTCGGGTTAGGGTTCGGGTTAGGGTTAGGTTTAGTGTTCGGGTTAGGGTTAGGGTTAGGGTTCGGGTTATGGATCGGGTTAGGGTTCGGGTTAGGGTTCGGTTTAGGGTTATGGTTCGGGTTAGGGTTCGGGTTAGGGTTCGGGTAAGGGTTGGGTTTAGGGTTATGGTTAGGGTTAGGGTTCGGTTTCGGGTTAGGTTTGGGTTAGGGTTAGGGTTAGTGTTAGGGTTAGGTTTAGGGTTAGGGTTAGGGTTAGGGTTCGCGTTAGGGTTCGGGATAGGTGTCGGGTTAGGGTTAGGGTTAGGGTTCGGGTTAGGGTTAGGGTTAGGGTTCGGGATAGGGTTAGGTTTAGGTTTCGGGTTCGGGTTAGTTTTAGGGTTAGTGTTAGGGTTCGCATTAGGGTTAGGGGTAAGTTTCGGGTTAGGTTTCGGGTTCGGATTAGGGTTAGGGTTAGGGTGAGGGTTCGGGTTAGGGTTAGGGTTAGGGTTAGGGTTTAGGGTTAGGGTTCGGGTTAGGGTTATGGTTAGGGTTAGGGTTCGGGTTAGGGTTAGGGTTAGGGTTCGGGTTAGGGTTCGGGTTAGGGTTAGGGTTAGTGTTCGGGTTAGGGTTAGGGTTAGGGTTCGGGTTATGGATCGGGTTAGGGTTCGGGTTAGGTTTCGGTTTAGGGTTATGGTTCGGGTTAGGGTTCGGGTTAGGGTTCGGGTAAGGGTTGGGTTTAGGGTTAGGGTTAGGGTTAGGGTTCGGGTTCGGGTTAGGTTTAGGGTTAGGGTTAGGGTTAGTGTTAGGGTTAGGGTTAGGGTTAGGGTTAGGGTTCGCGTTAGGGTTCGGGATAGGTGTCGGGTTAGGGTTAGGGTTAGGGTTCGGGTTAGGGTTAGGGTTAGGGTTAGGGTTAGGGTTTGGGTTAGGTTTAGGTTTAGGGTTAGGGTTAGGGGTTAGGGTTAGGGTTACCGTTCGGGTTAGTGTTAGGGTTAGGGTTAGGGTTAGGGTTCGGGTTAGGGTTAGGGTTAGGGTTCGGGTTAGGGTTAGTGTTAGGGTTAGGGTTAGGGTTTGGGTTAGGTTTAGGGTTAGGGTTCGGGTTAGGGTTAGGGTTAGGGTTCAGGATAGGGTTCGTGTTAGGGTTAGGATTAGGGTTAGGTTTCGGTTTAGGGTTAGGGTTAGGGTTAGGGTTCGGTTTAGGGTTAGGTTTAGGTTTAGGGTTAGGGTTAGGGTTAAGGTTCGGGGTAGGGTTAGGGTTAAGGTTCGGGTTAAGGTTAGGGTTAGGGTTCGGGTTAGGGTTAGGGTTAGGGTTCGGATTCGGTTTAGGGTTAGGATTCGGGTAAGGGGTTAGAGTTCGGGTTCGGGGTAGGGTTAGGGTTAGGGTTCCGGTTAAGGTTAAGGTTAGGGTTCGGGTTAGGTTTAGGGTTAGGGTTAGGGTTCGGGTTAGGGTTACGGTTAGGGTTAGGGTTAGGTTTAGGGTTCATGTAAGGGTTAGGGTTTGGGTTAGGGTTAGTTTTAGGGTTCGGGTTAGGGTTAGGGTTCGGTTTCGGGTTAGGGTTAGGGTTAGAATTAGGGTTAGGTTTAGGGTTCGGGTTCGGGTTAGGGTTAGGTGTTAGGGTTCGGGTGTTGTTAGGGTTAGGGTTAGGTTTCGGGTTAGGCTTAGGGGTTAGTGTTATTGTTAGGGTTAGGGTTAGGGTTAGGGTTAGGGTTCGGATTAGGGTTCAGTTAGGGTTAGGGTTAGGGTTCGGGTTAGGGTTAGGGTTAGGGTTAGGGTTAGGGTTATGTTTCGGTTTAGGGTTAGGGTTTAGGTTAAGGTTCGGGTTAGGGTTAGGGTTAGGGTTAGGGTTCGGGTTAGGGTTAGGGTTAGAGTTCGGGTTAGGGTTAGGGTTAGGTTTAGGGTTAGGGTTAGGGTTCGGATAAGGGTTAGGGTTAGGGTTCGGGTTTGGGTTCGGATTATGGTTAGGATTCGGGTAAGGGGTTATAGTTCGGGTTCGGGGTAGGGTTAGGGTTAGGGTTCCGGTTAAGGTTAGGGTTAGGGTTCGGGTTAGGGTTAGGGTTAGGGTTTTGTTTCGGGTTAGGGTTAGTGTTAGTGTTACGGTTCGGGTTAGGGTTATGGTTCGGGTTAGGGTTAGGGTTCGGGTTCGGGTTAGGGTTAGAGTTTGGGTTAGTGTTCGGGTTAGGGTTAGGGTTCTGGTTAGGGTTAGGGTTAGTGTTAGGGTTAGGGTTCGGGTTAGAGTTAGGGTTAGGGTTAGGATTCGGGTAAGGGGTTAGAGTTCGGGTTCGGGGTAGGGTTAGGGTTAGGGTTCCGGTTAAGGTTAGGGTTAGGGTTCGGGTTAGGTTTAGGGTTAGGGTTTGGGTTTTGGTTAGGGTTAGTGTTAATGTTAGGGTTCGGGTTAGGGTTAGGGTTCGGGTTAGGGTTAGGGTTCGGGTTAGGGTTAGAGTTTGGGTTAGTGTTCGGGTTAGGGTTAGGGTTCGGGTTAGGGTTAGGGTTAGTGTTAGGGTTAGGGTTCGGGTTAGGGTTCGGGTTAGGGTTAGGATTCGGGTATGGGGTTAGAGTTCGGGTTCGGGGTAGGGTTAGGGTTAGGGTTCCGGTTAAGGTTAGGGTTAGGGTTCGGGTTAGGTTTAGGGTTATGGTTTGGATTTTGGTTAGGGTTTAGTGTTAATGTTAGGGTTCGGGTTAGGGTTAGGGTTCGGGTTAGGGTTAGGGTTCGGGTTCGGGTTAGGGTTAGAGTTTGGGTTAGGTTTCGGGTTAGGGTTAGGGTTCGGGTTAGGGTTGGGGTTCGGGTTAGGGTTAGGGTTAGTGTTAGTGTTAGGGTTCGGGTTAGAGTTAGGGTTCGGTTCGGGTACTGTTAGGGTTAGGGTTAGGGTTCAGTTTCGGGTTAGGGTTAGTGTAGGGTTAGGGTTAGGGTCAGGGTTCGGGTTAGGGTTAGGGTTAGGGTTAGTGTTCGGGTTAGGGTTAGGGTTAGGGTTAGGGTTAGGGTTCGGGTTAGGGTTAGGTTTAGGGTTCAGGTTAGGGTTCGGGTTAGGTTTAGGGTTAGGGTTAGGTTTCGGGTTAGGGTTAGGGTTAGAGGGTTAAGGTTCGGGGTAGGGTTAGGGTTCAGGTTCGGGTTAGGGTTAGTGTTTGGGTTAGGGTTCGTGTTAGGGTTAGGTTTAGGGTTAGGTTTCGGGTTAGGGTTCGGGTTCGGGTTTGGGTTAGGATTAGTGTTAGGGTTAGGGTTAGGGTGAGGGTTCGGGTTCGGTTTAGGTTTAGTGTTACGGTTAGGGTTCGGGTTCGGGTTAGGATTCGGGTTAGTGTTAGGTTTCGGGTTAGGGTTAGGGTTCGGGTTAGGGTTAGGGTTAGTGTTAGGGTTAGGGTTCGGGTTCGGTTTAGTGTTCGGGTTAGGGTTCGGGTTAGGGTTAGGGTTAGGGTTAGGGTTAGGGTTAGTGTTCGGGATAGGGTTAGGGTTAGGGTTAGGGTTAGGGTTCCGATTAGGGTTAGGGGTAGGGTTCGGGTTAGGGTTCGGGTTCGGGTTAGGGTTATGGTTAGGGTTAGGGTATGTGTTAGGGTTCGGGTTAGGGGTCGGGTTAGGGTTAGGGTTAGTGTTCGGGTTAGGGTTAGGGTTAGGGTTAGGGTTCGGGATAGGGTTAGAGTTCATGTTAGGCTTACGGTTAGGGTTCGGGTTAGGTTTAGGTTTAGGGTTCGGGTTAGGGTTAGGGTTGGGGTTCGGGTTAGGGTTAGGGTTAAGGTTAGGGTTAGGGTATGTGTTAGGTTTCGGGTTCGGGTTAGGGTTAGTGTTCGGGTTAGGTTTAGGGTAGGGTTCGGTTTAGGGTTAGGGTTCGGGTTAGAGTTAGGGCTAGGGTTAGGGTTCGGGTTAGGGTTAGGGTTTAGGTTAGGGTTAGGTATGTGTTAGGGTTCGGGTTAGGGGTCGGGTTAGGGTTAGGGTTAGGGTTAGGGTTCGGGTTCGGTTTAGGGTTAGGGTTAGGGTTCGGGTTAGGGTTAGAGTTCATGTTAGGCTAAGGGTTAGGGTTCGGTTAGGTTTAGGTTTAGGGTTCGGTTTAGGGTTAGGGTTAGGGTTAGGTTGAGGGTTAGGGTTCGGGTTAGGGTTAGTGTTAGGGTTCGGGTTAGGGTTAGGGTTTGGGTTTGGGTTAGGGTTAGGATTAGGGTTAGTGTTCGGGTTAGGGTTCGGGTTAGGTTAGGTTAGGATTCGTTTAGGCTTAGGTGTAGGGTTCGGGTTAGGGTTAGGGTTCGGGTTAGGGTTAGGTTTAGGGTTCGGGTTAGGGTTAGGGTTAGGGTTTCGGGTTAGGGTTAGGGTTCGGGTTAGGGTTAGGGTTAGGGTTCGGGTTCGGGTTAGGGTTCGGGTTGGGGTTAGGGTTCGGTTTAGGGTTAGGTTTAGGGTTCGGGTAGGGTCAGAGTTCGGGTTCGGGTTCAGGTTAGGGTTAGGGTTCGGGTTAGATTTAGGGTTCGGGTTAGGGTTAGGATTAGGGTTCGGGTTAGGGTTAGGGTTTGGGATCGGGTTAGGGTTAGACTTCGGGTTAGGATTAGGGTTAGGGTTCGGGTTCGGGTTCGGGTTAGGGTTAGTGTTAGATTTCGTGTTAGGGTTAGGGTTCGGTTAGGGTTAGGGTTCGGTTTAGGGTTAGGGTTCGGGTTCGGGATAGGGTTAGGTTTAGGGTTCGGGTTCGGGTTAGGTTTAGGGTTAGGGTTAGGGTTCCGATTAGGGTTAGGGGTAAGGTTCGGGTTAGGTTTCGGGTTCGGGTTAGGGTTAGGTTTAGGGTTAGGGTGAGGGTTCGGGATAGGGTTAGGGTTAGGGTTAAGTGTTAGGGTTAGGGTTAGGGTTCGGGTTAGGGTTAGGGTTAGGGTTAGGGGTTAAGGTTAGGGTTCGGGTTAGGGTTATGGTTAGGGTTAGGGTTCGGGATAGGGTTAGTGTTAGGTTTCGGATTAGGGTTCGGGTTAGGGTTAGGGTTAGTGTTCGGGTTAGGGTTAGGGTTAGGGTTCGGGTTAGGGTTCGGGTTAGGGTTCGGGATAGGGTTCGGTTTAGGGTTATGGTTCGGGTTAGGGTTCGGGTTAGTGTTGGGGTTAGGGTTAGGTTTAGGGTTAGGGTTCGGATTAGGGTTAGGGTTAGGGTTAGTGTTCGGGTTCGTGTTAGGGTTAGGGTTCGGGTTAGGTTTCGGAATAGGGTTAGGGTTAGGGTTCGGTTTAGGGTTCGGGTAAGGGTTCGGGTTATGGTTCGGGGTTCGGGTTCGGGTTAGGGTTAGGGTTAGGGTTAGTGATCGGGTTCGTGTTAGGGTTAGGGTTAGGGTTCGGGTTAGGGTTTGGGTTAGGGTTAGGGTTAGGGGTAGGGTTCGGGTTAGGGTTTGGGTTAGGGTTAGGGTTAGGGTTCGGGTTAGGGTTCGGGTTAGGGTTCGGGTTAGGGTTAGGGTTAGGGTTCGGGTTAGGGTTAGCGTTCGGGTTAGGGTTAGGGTTAGGGTTAGGGTTCGGGTTAGGGTTAGGGTTCGGGTTAGGGTTAGGGTTCGGGTTAGGGGTTAGGGTTAGGGTTCGGGTTAGGGTTAGGGTTAGGGTTAGGGTTAGGTTTAGGGTTCATGTTAGGTTAAGGGTTCGGGTTAGAGTTAGTTTTAGGGTTCGCGTTAGGGTTAGGTTCGGTTTCGGGTTAGGGTTAGGGTTAGAATTAGGGTTAGGTTTAGGTTCGGGTTCGGGTTAGGGTTAGGTGTTAGGGTTCGGGTTCGTGTTAGGGTTAGGGTTAGGTTTCGGGTTAGGCTTAGGGGTTAGTGTTATTGTTAGGGTTAGGGTTAGGGTTAGGGTTCG
>JAVLSZ010000669.1:0-37083 GCA_032313775.1 Urocyon cinereoargenteus | reverse complement strand
CTTCAAGGGCAATAAGCTCTATTCTCATTCTAATAGGGGCTTCCTGCCCTTGGGCAGGACTCAGTTTTTATTGTTTTGTGGGGTTTTCTAGGACATTATGCTGTAAACAGCAAAGGTTCCACACCTGGAAGGGGGACGTCACACTGTCCCTATTTGCTGAAGACACGGTACTAGAAACAGGGAACCCGAGAGCCAGGGATCCTTGGGTGGCACAGTGGTTTAGAGCCTACCTTTCGCCCAGGGCATGATCCTGGAGAACGAGGATCGAATCCCACATCAGGCTCCCGGTGCATGAAGCCTGCTTCTCTCTCTGCCTATGTCTCTGCCTCTCTCTCTCTCTCTCTCTCTCTCTCTCTCTTTCTCAATCTCTCTGTGTGTGTGTGACTATCATAAATAAATTAAAAATTTTAAAATAAGGAAACAGTACAGCCTCCACCAAAACCTGTTAGAAATAAGAAGTGAGTTCAGTAAAGTCATGGGACACAAACTGACTCTACAGAGCAGAGTAGACTTGCTGTGTCCTGACAATGAGCACTCAGGAAGGAAATGAAGGACGAGACTCCCTTCTCAGGAGCAACACAGAGAATAATGAGACTGAACCGAAGGAGCACAAGACTTGTGCACTGAGCAATACCAGACTCTGGGAGGCCGTCCTGGGCTCATGGGGTGCGAGCCTCATCTTGTGAAAATGTCCGCAGTTCCTGAAGCCACCCTCAGTTTCAATGTCATTCCTATCAAAATCATGGTGGCAGATCTTAGAAATAGGAAAAGAAAACCCATAACATCCATCCGCCCCCACAAATGACCCCGGACAGCAAATCAGTATAGGAGAAGCAAGACAGAGTGGGACGCAGCACTTTCCTATTTCAAAGGATGTCACAGAGACACAGGATAAAGCAGTGTGGTTCTCGGGCCCCTAGGTGGCTGCATCAGTTAAGCAGCTGACTCCAGACCTCATCTCCAGTCCTGATCTCGGGATCGTGAATTCTAGCCCTGGCCTGGGCCATGGATGAGGCGTGGTGCCTACTTAAACAAACCAGACCTATGGGGGGTGGTCCTGGCATAAGCTGAAGGAGGAGAACAGAGAGTTCAGAAGGAAATGTGCTCTGACACAACTGATTTTTTTAACTTACTTTAATTTAAACCCAATTAATTAACGTATAGTGTATTATACTTTCAGGGGAAGAATTCAGGAATTCACCAGTTGGAGATTAGCAGTGCTTGTGACATCATGTGCCCTCCTTCATGCTGGTCCCCTATTATCCCCTCCCCCACCTCAAGCGACCCTCAGTTTGTTTCCTATCATTAAGAGTCTGTATTTCCTGCATCTTTTTTCATCTTATTTGTTTTTCCTTCCCTTCACAAATGTTCATCTGCTTTACTTCTTAAATTCCACCTATGAATGACACCACACAGTCATTCTCTTTCCCGACTGACTTATTTCACTTAAGATGATTCCTCTAGTTCTATCCACGTCATTGCAAATGGCAAGATTTCCTTCTCCTTGATAGCTGAGTACCATTCCTCTCTCTATGTCCATCATCTATCTCCCATCCTCTTTATCCATCATCTGCCCAAGGGCACCGAGGCTCCTCCCACAGTGTGGGTACTGTGGACATGGTTGCTGTGGACATTGGGGTGCAGGTGTCCCGAGTCTCACTGCATCTGTATCTTCAGAGTGAGCTCCAGGCCATGCACCTGCTGGTCGCAGGGCGGCTCTATTGGTAACTTCCTGAGGAGCCTCCACACTGTTTCCAGGGCAGATGCACCAGCCCTCAGTCCCGCCCACAGTGGAAGACGGTTGAGTGAGTTTTGAAGGACGTGGTAAAAGTCTGGTCCACATTTCATTTTGCATCCTGTGGGCTCCTATTCATTGTCCTTAAGAATTTCTGGGGAAGCTGGGTGTTGGGCTCCATTTCAGTGAGACGTTTCCGAAGCTAACAGGCCACAGCTGAGGCCTGGAAGGAGGCAGCTGCGGCCCTGGCAGGGGCAGGCCACCTCCTGAGGGCCTTCTGTAGTGCCTGAGCTTCCAGCAGGGAGAGCCCGAGCCCAGGCCCCGCCCAGGTGGCACGCATACGCAGTAGGCCTCTTCCGCCTGCACTAACAGCAGCCCGCCTGTGTTGGCCAGGCCTGAGGAGGATATGGGGACGGGTCGACGCTGATGAGCTGCAGCCTCCTCAGGACCCGCGCTGAGTCCTCAGGGGGACATTGGGCCACGTTCATGCTGACAGGAGCCCCGGTCTCCTCAGGACCCGCAGTGAGGCTTCAGGAAGATGTGGGACCTCATCCACTCTGACAGGAGCTCCTGGGCCACCTCAGAACCCACGGTGAGGCTTCAGGAAGATGTGGGCCCGCATCCACTCTGATAGGAGCCCCTGGCCCACCTCAGGACCAGCGGGGAGGCTTAAGGAAATTGTGGGCCCGATCCACGCTGACAGGAACACCTGGACTGCCTCAGCACGAGCGGGGAGGCTTCAGGAAGATGTGGGTCCGCATCCATGCTGACAGGAGACCCTAGGCCACCTCAGGACATGTGGGGAGGCTTCTGGAAGATGTGGGCCAGCATGCACACTGACAGGAGCCCCTCGGCTGCCTCAGGACCCACGGGGAGACTTCAGGAAGATGTGGCACCGCGTCCACTCTGGCAGGAGCTCCCAGGCCCCTCAGGACATAAGTTGAGCCTTCTGGAAGCTGGGGGCCGCATTCACGGTGACTGGAACCCTGGCCTCCTCAGGACCCATGGTTACACTTCGGGAGGACATGGGGCCAGGTCCACACAACCGGACACAGACTTCCTCGGGTCCCCCGGTGTAGACTTTGGGAAATATGGGAATGCATCTGTGTGGACAGAAGCCCCCAGCCTTGTCAGGGCCTGTGGTGAGGCCAAAGAAAGATGCCGCTGCCGCATCCACACTGACAGGAGTCTCCGGCCTCCTCAAGACCCACTGTGAAGGTTTGGGAAGATTTGGGGCCACGTCCATACTGACAGGAGTCCGCAGCCTCCTCAGGTCTTATGGTGAGGCTTGAGGAACATGTGGGGCCACATCAACACTGACAGGATCCCCGTCCTCCTCAGGACCTGCACTTTGGCTTCATGACATATGGGACTGTGTCTATGCTGACAGGAGCCCACAGCCTCCTCAGGACCCATGGTGAGATTTCGGGGGGACGAGGGGCCATGTCCAGGCTGACAGGAGCCCCTGGCCTACTGAAGACCTGCTGTGAGGCTCCCAGACGATGTGAGGCCTTGCCATAGACCCAGGACACCCAGCGTCCTCAGGACCCACCGACTATGACTCAGGTACTTGTGGGGCCATGTCCACACTCACAGTAGCCTGGCTTCCTCAGGAGCCCCTGGAGGATTGTGGAGGCGCCGTTGGGGGCCACGTCCACATCAGAAGGTACTCCTCAGAACCACAGGGTAAGTGAATGGGTGGAATGAATGGTAGGGTCAGGGAGGGGGGGCAGTTGGTGGTTAGGCTTAGGTTAGATGTTAGGGTTTAGTGATTATGCTTATGGTTACGGAATAGAGGTTAGGGTGAGGGATAAGGGTAGGTGTCAGTGGTTAGGAGTTAGGATGGGGTTTAGGGATTAGGGAACGGGGTTAGGGTTTGGGAGAGGATTTAGTTATGGTTAGGGTTTAGGCTTTAAGGATTAGGGCAGGAGGTTAGGAGTTGGGGTTAGGGTTATGGATAGAGTTAGGGTTTGGCTTAGGTTTGCAGTTAGGGTTAGGGGTTAGGGTGGGCCTTAGGGTTAGGGGTTAGGGTTAGGGGTTAGGGTTAAAGTTAGGGCTAGGTTTAGGGTTAGGGCTAGGTTTAAGTTTAGGGCTGGGTTAGAGTTAGTGTTTGGTTATTGGTTAGGGTTAGGGTCAGCTCAGGGTCAGGTCAGGGTACGGTTTTGGAAAAGGGTAAGAGATAGGGTTAGGGAGTGCATTAGGGGCTAGTTTTAGGGTACGGGTAATGGTACAGTTTGGGGTATGTATAGGATTAGTATTACAGGGTTAGGGTTAGGGAACAGGTTAAGATTAGGAAGAGGATTTGAGTACATTAATTTGTTAGGGTTAGGGTTAGATTTAAGGTAGGGGTCAGGGTTAAGGGTTAAGAATAGGTTTAGGAGTTAGGGTGAGGCTTGGCAGGAAGGTTCAGTGAATGTGTTTCGGTCTTGGGGTTTGTGTTTGGTTTTCGATTAGTGATAGGTCTTGTTTAAGGGTTAGGTTAACATTAGGATTAAGTGTAGGGTTAGGGTTATGTCTGTGTACAGCTCGAGTTTGGGTCATGGCTTGTGGCTGCACTGGGACTCCTAGTATCTTGGGCACTTTAGTTTTATGCACTCTATTTGGGTTTTGGGTTCAAAGATAGCCTGACTCCACCAAGTCAGTGGCCTCCCCAGAGAATCAAAATCCAGGCACCTGCTGGGGTCAGAATAGACATGGCAGGCTTCTCCTGAGCTGAGCTAAGGGGGGGATTTGTGGCTCTAAATACTCTTTATTTGGATTTTCAGTTGCCTTTCTGATTTAATCTCTTGTGCACACATGTTTCATCAATAAGACCAATTATTATTTTAAGGTTTTACTTGAATTCCTGTTTGTAAACACAGTGTGATATAGTCTCAGGTTTACCACATAGTGATTCAACCCTTGGATACAACGCCTGGTACTGGTCACAGGTGCCCTCCACTAACCCCATCCCCAGATTCCCCATTCCCCCCACCTTCCTCTGGTATTTATTAGTTTATTCTATGTGATTAGAGTGTTTTTCTTGGTTTGCATCTCTCATCCCCCCCTCCGCGCCTTTGCCAGTTTGGTTTCTTAAAATTCACATGTGAATGCAATTGTATGGTATTTGGTATCTGTCTTTCTTTGACTGAGTTCATTTAGGATAAGTCCTTTCCACTTCTCCCACATCATTGTAAATGGCTTTATTTCATCCCTTCTGATGACCGAATGATATTACCCGTGTGTATATTTACCACATCGTCTCTGCCCGTTCATCTGTCGATGAACATCTGGGCTGTATCCACAGTTTGGCTGTTGTTGACAATGCTGCTACAAACACTGGGCGGCGTGTCTCTCTTCAAATCTACTAAACTACTTTTGTATCCTTGGGGTAAATACCTAGCTGTGCAATTTTGGAATCGCAAAATAGCTCTATTTTTAACTTCTTTTTTTATAATTTTTTGAGATAGTCAGAGGGGCGGGGGGAGCAGAGACACAAGCAGAGGGAGAAGCAGGCTCCATGCACCAGGAGCCCGACGTGAGATTTGATCCCGAGTCTCCAGGTCATGACCTGGGCCAAAGGCAAGCGAGAAAATGCTGCACCACCCTAAGATCCCCTATTTTTAACTTCCCAAGGACCCTCCACACTGTTTTCCACCGTGACTGAACCTGATCGCATGCCCACCAGGAGTGTAAGGGGGCTCCCCCTTCTCCATAGCCTCACCAACACCTGTTGTTTCTTGTGTTGTTAATTTTAGTCATTCTGACGGCTGTCAGGTGACATCTCATTGTGGTTTTGGTTTACATTTCCCTGATGGTGGGTGTCACTGAGTGTCTTTCCGTGTGTCTGGCAGGCATCTGGATGTCTTGTCAGAGACAAAATCCATTCATGTCTTCTGCCAATCTGCAGTTGGATAATTTGTGTCTAGGATGCTGAGATTTATGTTTGCTTTATGTATTTTGAATACTAACTCTTTATTGGATGTGTTGTTTACAAATATCTCCTCTCATTTTGTTTTTTTTAAATAAGATTTTATTTATTTATTCATAGAGATGCAGAGAGAGAGAGAGGCAGAGACACAGGCAGAGGGAGAAGCAGGCTCCTTGCAGAGAGCCTGACATGGGACTCGATCCTGGGTCTCCAGGATCATGCCCTGGGCTGCAGGCAGTGCTAAACCGCTGCGCCACCGGGGCTGCCCTCTCCTCTCATTTTGTATGTTGCCTTTTAGCATTGGTTGTTTCCTTCACTTTGTGGAAGCTCTTCAATTTGATGAGGTCCCAATAGTATTTTTGCTTTTGTTTCCCTCGCCTCAGAGGCATAACTAAAATGAAGATACAGTGGCCGATGTCAAAGACGTTGCTCCCCATCTTTTCTTCCTTTATGGATTCAGGCCTCACATTTAGGTCTTTCATCCATTTTGAATTTATTTTTTATGTATATGGTGTAAGAAAGTGGTCTAGTTTCATTCTTCTGCATGTGGCTGCCTGGTTTTCCCAACACCATTTGTTCTTATCGTGGGGTCAGGGTTAGCGTTTGTTGAAGAGACTGTCTTGGTGCCATTGGATATTCCTTCCTGCCTTGTTGTTGATTAATGGATCATAGAGTTACAGGTTTGTATCTTGTTTCGGCTTTCCATTCTGTTCTATTGATCTAAGCGTCTCCTGTTGGGAGATTCTTGATTGCTGATTCAATTTCTTTGCTGCTTATCAGTCTGTTCAAGTTTCTTATTTCTTCCTTTTCATTCTTGCAATGCTATATATGTCCACGAATAGATCTATTTCTTCCAGGTTCTAGGTTGCTGGCATATAATTTTTCATAATGTTCTCTTATAATCGTTTGTATTTCTCTAGTGTTGGTTGTTATTTCTCTTTTCTCATTGGTGATTTTATTTGGGTCCTTTCTCATCTTTTTATCTTTTTTCTTTTTTAAATATTTTATTTATGTTTTCACGAGAGACACAGAGAGGCAGAGGTATAGGCAGAAGGAAAATGAGGCTCCATGCGGGGAGCCTGATGTGGGACTTGATCCCCCAGGGCCCCGGGATCATGACCTGAGCCAAAGCAGATACTCAACCCCTGAGGCACCCAGGCATCCAGGATCCTGTTTTTTAAGCCACTCTGATACCCTAGAATTTTGATTGAAGCTTTCAGTCTATCAGCATTCAGAGTGATTATTGAAAGATGTGAACTCAGTGCCCTTGTGTTACGGGTAGAGTTTGTGTTTCTGGTGATGTTCTCGGGTCCTTTCTAGTCTTTGTTGCTTTTGGTCTCTTTTTTTCCCCCACGAGAAGAGTCCGTCTTAAAATTCCTAACTGGACTGGTTTAATGGTCATGAACTCCTTTATATTTTGCCTGTCTGGGAAACTCTTTATCTCTCCTTCTATCCTGATGGACACCCTTGGTGAAGAAAGAACTCATACAAATTGGACTCCAATAAAAGGAAAATTAAAAAGATAAAATTAAATTTTGCTATTATGATTGAGGAAAAAGGCATTTAGGAGGAAAACCAGAAGCTGAAAGAGAAGAGGACAGATTTCACCATCAGTAGCCTTCACAGGGACTTGGTATCCTTTCCTAGGAGGGCCCCCACCTTCGTAGGATGCTTCCTGCCCCTCTGCGCTCCTTGCTGGAACCCAGCAGGCACATCACCGTGCCTCCAGGACCTCTGCAGTCGTGGTTTACAGCGTCTTCCATGTATCCTATTGGGGACCACAGCGTCGTGTATGTAAGCATCTGGGTGCTGTTTGACAACACTGGGGGGATTCCGACTTTTGTTGCTTTTGGGGTGTGTGTGTGTCTATCACATGCAGCTATCACGTGCAGCTATCTGATTCTCTGGTTGGGTCACTCAAACGCCCCAATTGTTGGAACATCATCATTTCTGGTGCTGGCACTGGGCAGCTAGCTGGGCTCTCCTGGTCGACCCGGGGCTCGCCCGTGCAGTGACTTTCCGCTGGAGGGTCAGCTGAGCTGGAAGGTCCAGCTTGGCCACATTCCCATGTCTGGCAGTGGGTCCCGCCAAGCCCAGGCTGCTTCTATTCTCTGGGATGCCTCTCCAGCAGGGAACCAGAACTCGGGGCCTCCCTGGGGGGAGCTCCTGAGGAGCCAGTTGTCCATGGCGAGGAGACATGGGGCTGCCTGTGTGTGGGAGTCGGGTTGGGGACGGGGCTGGGGTTCCTCGGTCCCCTGTGCTGCTTGGCCTTCAGGCCGAACCCAATGCTCACCCAGCCCCTACTCTCTAGGGCGAGGAGGGTGCCCGCCACACGCTGGTGTGAGAGATAAAGCACCACAAGCTGTGCACGATGAATCCACCTGGTGGGAGTGGCCCAGGTGCATGAGCTGCAAGTGTGGGACCCAGGAAATTTAACAAAAATCCCCTACCCCTGGACAAGCAGAGCAGGACTGCTTCCATTTTGTGCTACACCCGTCACCGCCGCTATGACCCACACATGTCCTGCTAAAGGCGCTGCCCTGCCCTACTCAAGGCACTGGGAACACCCTAATCAGAAATAGGCTCATAACATTGTAACCCTGCTTTGTGCTCCCCAGAACTGCGCGCAGATTCTGATCAAAGTAATAGGCCAGCTCAAGTGAATACTATATAGTAAGGTGTAATTCAATTGGCCACCTGCGTGTGGACCCACATGACTGTGCAACTTTCTGCGTATCACGTGGGCCACTGGCCCCTATAAAGCTGCTATGCCTCTTAGTCTCGGGGTCCAAGTCCATGCTCCACTGTGTTGGGTGCACTTGGACCCAATCCCGAGCTTCTCAACAAACTTTCATGTGTTTGCATCGGTGTCGGCTCCTCGGTGGTTTCTCGGATTCTCGATCTTGGGCACAACACAAGGGCCAGCTGTCCTGACATCCCTTCTAGGGCCACGCTGTCTGCCCGGTAGGCCCTCTGTGCCCCAGGCACACAGGCACGGGGATGCATGGAGGGGAGGAAGTGCCCCGGAACCCGGCCAGCCCGGCCCCTGGATAGAGGGAGCACAGGCCTTCCAGGTGGCTTTGCACAGACCCTGGTGACCTGAGGCTCCCTGGCTGTCACTCTGTCCCAGCCCCTCCTGCCCCACGGGGTACAGGCTGAGTCTCAGTAAAGTTTGTGGGGTCCTGACCCTGGTGTCTAGCCGCTCCTTGAAGGCACGTGGGATGTCAGTCATGCGTGCCTGGTGGATCCCCTACAGAGGCTGGTAGGGGCCTAGGTGTTTCCCCCTCCTCCTCTCTGGGGGTCTCTCCACACCCCGTGCACAGAGTTGTGGTAGGCACAGAAACGGGCTTGCTGTGCATTTTCACACCACAACACTTTATTGACTTTCTACAGCAAACAGTCTCAGAGCCCAGTGTGTGCGCCTTCCCCTGGGTAGGGAGACCTTTGTGTCCTTTAGGGGAGGGCAAGAATCACACGGGGTGGAGGGGTCGGTGCTGGAATACCCCACCTGGGAGCATGTGTGGACTCCTGGTGGGGGCGTGTGTCCCGAGGTTTCAGCCTGAGAGACGGTTCTGAGGACAGCAGAGCTGACCTGGACCTGCAGCTCATGGGCTCCTGTACTGGGTCCCCGCAGTGCCGCTGGACCCCCGCCTTGTGCCCCCTGGTGCTCCAGCACCTGGAGGAGCCTGCCTCCTGGTGTGGGTGTGGGTGTGGTCCACCGGCCTACCCCTGCTCTCCCCAACCTGGGGTGTCCCGGGATCCCTGGGGCTTCCCTAGTTCAGTGACCTAGATCTGTGGGGCACGCCCAGGGCCCAGGCGGTCACATCCAGCTGTGAGAGGGCTCGCTCAGCCCGGGGTCAGAATCCAGGTCTGGAAAGGGCCATGGGGGGTTGGATCTCATTAGTCCTTGTGTTGGGCCTGGGGAGGGGCTCAAATCACCCCAGCCCCCACAGAACACAGGACCAGGCCAGCCCAGGTCCCTGTGGTTTAGGGGCTGGTGTCCTGTGCAGTGTGTACCGCCCTCCAGGAGGGACCGTTGGAGAAGGCAGGGCACAGTGTGTCCTCTGCTCCACCCACCTGCACCCACCCTGTCAGGGGCTCCCTGTCTCCCCTCCTCCCTGCAACCCCTGGGTACTCTATGGGACACCCGTGCTTCCGATGGGAGCAGGGTATCCAGAAAACCCCGGGGAGGCTGAGCTTGTCTCACAGGGAGCAGCTGCACTGGGTCCATGCTGGGGGACGATAGTGTGGGGGTGGATGTTGTGGGGGCAGGGGTTTGATGGTGGTGGAGTGTGAGGCATGGTGTAGGGGGGATGGTGTTGGAGTATAGTTTGGATGGGGATTGTGTGGGGCTGTGTGGGTGTGAGGGGGATTGTGTAGGGGGGATGCCATGGGGGATGATGATGTAGGGGGATGGTGTGGGGGTGGGGAATGAGGGGGATGGCATGGGGTGCCTGCGGATAAAGGGCATCCCCTTTCTCTAAGATGCACACGGAGACGTGTACAGATAAAGGCGACCCCAGTCTGGTTTTGCTCTGACACCTGCCCCTGGGGCCCCATGTGGTCAGAGCAGGGCCCTGGCTGGACCCGGGGCATTATATGGGCTCATCAAACTATGGATGTTTACAAATTGCAAATTGTCTCAAATTAAAAGCATAGAATTCAGAAATATATAAAGCACCAAGGGTGGGTGTCACCCTGACCTGTCCGACCCTCATCAGATTGATATGTGTCCTGCCCCAGCCACAGCCATGCCGCCTGGCCCCCAGGTCCTCTTACTGCTCCCACGGCCCCCACCGCAACCCCCTGCTTCTCAGGGGCCATCTCTCACCCCTTTGCGGTTCAGCTCCCATGACACTCCCTGGAGGCCCCATCCTAATGGCCTCCTCATCCTCGAGGCCCCGGGTGTGGGGGCACGGGGTCATCCCCCGCACCCTACCATGCAGTGGTGTTTTATTGGCTCTTTTTGCTCCCCCCAGCCTCAGAAGCCCCGTGTTCCCTATGCAGAACCCCATCGGACCTTCCCCATCGGGCCTTCCCCATCGGGCTCCAAACCCCCCAGGCCCAGCAGCCTCACCTGACCCCCTAGCAGTCCCAAAATATTATGTGGCTGCCAAACATCCTGGTGACATCCAGGTCTACCTGCGTGAGGTCCCTGGAGTTGACCAGGGCCTCCTCCTTCATTTCCTGTGGGAAAACCTGGGAGGAGGAGCCGGTGTCAGGGACACAGACCCAGACCTCTCACAAACTGTCATCCTGGGCAGGGAGCCCGGGGGCCACCATGGGAGTGCGTCCTGCCAAAACTTCCTACCTTCCCCTGGGAGGCCAGAGATGGCGGGAGTGCCCATCGTCCCCATGGGACCTGTGTGAGGGCCTGTGCCCAGCTGTTGTGGGTGAGGAGGTGACTGAGGGTCAGCCTGGGTGGGAGGGGACAGGGGGTCAGCCCAGGGAGGAAGGACATGGGGGTGTTTTGCCCAAGATTGCGAAACCGAGAATCCACTAAGGAGCGGACACCGATGCAAACACAGGAGGGGTGATTTACAAACCCAAGCTTGCGTCCAAGTACACCCGACACAGCGGAGCAGGGACTTGGACCCCGAGGTGCGTTTTAGCTAAGTTTTAAGGGCTGGTCTCAGGGACCTCCAGAAGGGCTGGAGCAATTCCTCAAGTTCTGTTTACATTTTGATATAGGGCCTTCAAGGGCATTGAGCTCTGTTCTCATTCTAATATGGGGCTTTCTGGGACCTTAAGCTGTAAGCTGGTTTTTCATTTTTTCCTGTAACTGAAGTAATGTAAATTTTAGCTCTTATTGACAGGGGCCTGGCATGGCAGCACTTGTGCTAACACTGAACTTAAAGTGGAACGGCCTTAATTTTTTTAATTTTTTTTTATTTATGATAGTCACACAGAGAGAGAGAGAGAGAGGCAGAGACACAGGCAGAGGGAGAAACAGGCTCCATGCACCAGGAGCCCGATGTGGGATTCCATCCCGGGTCTCCAGGATCGCGCCCTGGGCCAAAGGCAGGCGCCAAACCATTGCGCAACCCAGGGATCCCCGTCTTTCTTCTTTTTTTAATAATAAATTTATTTTTTATTGGTGTTCAATTTGCCAACATGCAGAATAACACCCAGTGCTGATCTGGTCAAGTGTCCCCCTCAGTGCCCATCACCCATTCACCCCCACCCCCGCTCTCCTTCCCCTCCATCAGCCCTAGTTCATTTCCCAGATTTAGGAGTCTTTATGCTCTGTCTCCCTTTCTGATATTTCTCACACATTCCTTCTCCCTTCCCTTATATTCCCTTTCACTATTCTTTATATTCCCCAAATGAATGAGAACATACAATGTTTGTCCTTCTCCGATTGACTTACTTCACTCAGTATAATACCTTCCAGTTCCATCCACGTTGAAGCAAATGGTGGGTATTTGTCCTTTATAATGGCTGAGCAAGGCCCACATTCTCTCTCTTCATCTTCTGAGTCTCCTATGATATGAATGATATTGTTTAAATAAGTGGCTGAGTTCCCTAAGTCTGCCTCTGTGGTCCATAAACTTTCTTTTTTTAAGGCTTCCACTGGGGACTGCATCTCAGTTATAGCATTTTTAACGTTGGCCTGCCTAGATTTTAGTTCTTTTATTTGTACAGTAAGGGATTCTCTAGTTTTCTTCTGTGTTCTTTTTCCAGCCCAGCTGCTATCTTTATAATCATTGTTTTAAACTGTAGTTAGACATCATATATGTGTATTGATAAACTTCCTGGCTGTGAGTACTATCTCATGTTATTTTATGGAGGTGAATATCTCCACCTCATTTTTCTCTCCAGAAAAGAAAGAAGAAAAAGAAAAACCAAGAAAACAATAACAACTGCCCTCCCATAAAAAACACCAGATAATTTTCGCCTGCTTGTTAAAATATTCTAAATCCCAAAATAAGAAACACAATTAAAGTACCATGAAGGTAAAAATAAGAAATATATAAGGTACATACATAAAAATTAAAATAAGGCAATCAATAAAAACAAGCAAAGAAAATAAATGAAAATAAAGCACAAAGTACAAAGGAAGCTAGACCCCACTTCCCAGGCAGAGCTGAAGCTCTGCAGCCTCTGTGGTCCGACAAGTTGGTGGCAGCGAGTGGTCTGTGCGGGGTCTGGGGATGGGCCTTGGTGCTGACTGTCAGTTTCACAAGCCTGGCAGATGAACCTGCGGGGTCAGAGGTGGGGTGGGCGTCAGCGCCTCTGGCCTCCAGCGGGCGGCGCTGTGCTGCTCCCTGAGACTGTCCCTTGATGGGTGGGATGCAGGTGGGGACGCTGTATCCTCTGGCTCTGGGGCTGAGCATCCGGCGCCCCAGTCTTCATGGGCCTCCACAGAAGAGCCCCCAAGCCCCCGGGTCTCCGCCACTTCTCTCAGGACGCTGCATACACTCTGCCTGCGTCCGAGTTTCTTTTGGTTTTGTTTTTTTTATCTGAGACTGTTGTGCCCAAGATTGCAAATCCGAGAAACCACCAAGAAGCCGACACCGATGCAAACACAGGAGGGTTTATTTACAAGCTCGAGCATGGGTCCAAGTATACCCGACACAGTGGAGCATAGACTTGGACGCAGAGGTGGGTTTTAGCTTAGTTTTTAGGGCTGGTCTCGGGGACCTCCAGAAGGGCTGGAGCAATTCCTCAAGTTCTGTTTACATTTTGATGTGGGGCCTACAAGGGCATTGAGCTCTGTTCTCATTTTAATGGGGGCTTCCTGCCCTTGGCCTGGGCTCAGATTTTATTCTATTCTGGGGCTTTCTAGGACATTAAGCTATAAAGTTTTGTTTTTTTCCTGTAACTGAAGTAATGAAAATTTCAGCTCTTCTTCGCTGGGGCCTGGGTTGGCTGGACTTGTGCTAACGCTGAACTTAAAGTGGAATGGCCTTAATTTTCTGGACCTCCACGCATCCCGTCCCATCCTATCTGGCTCCTTCCCTCTTCCCTGGAGCTCCTAAGAGAGCAATTGCAAATGACCTCAGCGTGGCAGCCTGTGTTGGGACACAGGACCAGGGAATTGGGGTCAGGAAGACCTGGAGCAAGGGCCTCCCGGCTGTGCAGCTGGATTCCATGCTGCAGACTTTTGTTCCCTAAGGCTATCTTGACAACTGACTTTGTACATAGAAAAGCTCTCCTTTGTCTTTAAAAGATGAAGGGCCAGTCAAAGCTTTTTTCTCTGCCCGTCTGATTGCTCAGGTTCCAATCTGAGATGTATTTCCTGTTAATAAGGATAATTACTATCCATAGTACTATGGTTAAAATATACTGACACAAGTAATTCAGAGGGATGAGGGTTTCCATCTCTTTCTTCACAGCTCAGTCAGTCATCAGGAAATGCATCTTTATGCATTTGGAAAGAACTGAGAGACATTATTACCAATGGTCCTATTATGATGTGAAGGATTCTTCCCTGAGATTCTTCTCCTGTTTCAACTGACACTGAAACACTGTGAACTCTTTGGAAGATATATGTTAAGGAAATAAATGTTATGCATTGCTAATTTTAAATGCACTTGCAATATGGTGTCTATTGTAGTAGAAGGATTTAATCTGATTTTTTAAATAATAAATTTATTTTTTATTAGTGTTCAATTTACCAACATACAGAATAACACCCAGTGCTCATCCCATCAAGTGCCCCCTCAGTGCCCTTCACCCATTCACCCGACCCCACGCTTTCCTCCCCTTCTATCACCCCTAACTTGTTTCCAAGTGTTAGGCATCTTTATGTTATGATTTTTGCTATTTATTATCCTTTCCTGCTTTTCAGGTTCAGGAGGCATTATACGTGTTCATAAGTGTTTCTCTTTCCTTCTGATGAAATTCTTACTTTGTTCCCATTGACAGAACTCTTTAAGAAAAGGGCAAAAATTAATTAAACTATTCTTAAAATGTCTTCACACTTGAAGCCTGATCCATTGAAGTCATTTTTCAAAATAAATCTTATTGATTAGAAGAAAACCAAAGATTTATTGGGAGATTGAGAAGATATTACAGAGATTTCTCATGCACTCGCCCTCAATTTCTCCAATTATTGATATATTATATTAGTACGGTACAAATATTAGCTAATGAATCAATATTAAAATATTTGCATTAACCAAATACCATACTTTATTCAGATTTCCTTTGTTTTTGCTAAGTTACCATCCCTCATATCACATTCCATTTGTCCTCATGTTTTCTTAGGCTCCTCTGGATTGGGACAGTCTTTCAGCCTTTCCTTATTGTTGTTGAACTGGAACACTTTGAGAAGTAGAGTATTTTGTAAAATTTCCCTCAGTTGGGACATGTCTGTTGTTTATCTCATGATTGAACTGTGATTGTGGATGATATACAGAGATATATTGCCATTTTTACTGTATCATATAATGGATAGATACTATCAACATGATTTATCAGTCTTGGTATCGATCTGATCATCTTGCTGAGGTAGTGTTTGTCAGCTTTCTCCATAGTAAAGTGATTCTTTATTATTATTTTTTATTATAACTTTTTCATAATCTATTTTGTAGAGGGAAGTCAGTATGTGTAATCTTCACATAAGAGTGGGAAGCTGTGTTCATCAACTTGCGGGTGGAATGTCTGCACAAATTGTTGATCTTCTTCTACATGGGAGATTTCTCGTCCTTCTGGGTTTGTTTGTTTCTTTTTCAAGGATGTTATTTATTTATTTGAGAGAGAGAGGAAAGAAAAAGCATAAGCGAGAGGGGCAGAGGGAGAGGAAAAGCAGATTCCCTGCTGAACAGGGAGCCTGCCTTGGGACCTGGATCATGATGTGAGCCTAAGGCAGAAGCTTAACTGACTGAGCCACCCAGGTGCCCCTCTTTCTTTCTTTCACCATTTTTAATATTAGTATAGATTCATGGATATTTATTTTACGCTTTGGGTTATAATCCAGCGATACTTACTTAATCAGGGCTGATGGTTGTTCTGATACACAAATTTATTATTTCTAATGGCTTGGACCCATATACCCACCGCTTGTGATATAAAGGGATATAGATTTGGGCATTTTCTTTTTTTTATTAATTAATTTTTTATTGGTGTTCAATTTACCAACATACAGAATAACACCCAGTGCTCATCCCGTCAAGTGTTTCCCTCAGTGCGCATCACCCATTCAGCCCCACCCCCCACCCACCTCCCCTTCAACCACCCCTAGTTCGTTTCCCAGAGTTAGGAGTCTTTATGTTCTGTCTCCCTTGCTGATATTTCCCACACATTTCTTCTCCCTTCCCTTATATTCCCTTTTGCTATAGATTTGGGGATTTTCTATCGCCATAGGAAAGAACCCTAAAATACTCAGGATCTATGTTCAGAGTTAGTTTTATATTTTAGCAGTTGAGTATATATAAGATCCCCCATCTTTTTGTGCTCAGTATAGAGTGTCTAGGACCCCACAGCAGCATTTCAGGTCTGAGAGGGAACTGAGGGATCATCAGCTCTGGTCCTCTCTTCTGAGGCACAGGAAAGAAACTGAGAGTTCCGGAGGATTGGATTGTCCAAGTTCACATGCTTATTGGTGGTGGAGCTAGGTCTGAAAAAGGTCTTCCTAGAGGTGGTTCCATCAAGACAGACACCATTGAACATAATTAGTTTAGATAGGCTTTTATGAAATAGACAATTTTGGGTTACTCATTCTGCTTTTATACTTTCATATAAAGGTACAACTGTGTGGGACCCAGGAAATTTAACAAAAATCCCCAACCCCTGGACAAGCAGAGCAGGACAGATTCCATTTTGTGCAACACCCACCACCTCCAGTATGACCCCACATAGCCTGCTTATTGCTTAAGGCGCTGCCCCACCCTAGCAAAGCCGCTGGGCACACCCTAATCAGAAATCGGCTCCTAACAATGTAACCCTGCTTTGTGTCCACCAAAACTGCGCACCAATTCTGACCAAAGTAATAGGCCAGCTCAAGTGGATATGATAGGGTAAGATGTAATTCAATCCGCCACTTGCGTGTGGCCTCTTAGGAGTGAAGACATGCATTCAGGATGTGGCAGGTACAGGCTATAAGCTCAACTCTCAGAAGTGTGTTTGCCTTGGGGGCAGATGTCTACTCGCCACTCATTTATGGGAGTTAGAACCTAGCTGCACTCTAATTGAACAAGGCTGTTGGAAATCGCTGTATTGGACTCAGATACACGTGAGTACAGGCCTGACACTTCTACATGCTTTTCACACAACCTCTTCCAGCACCTCATTTAAGGATGATAGGTGCTATGTCTACAGGCAGTCAGGATGCAGGATGGTCCTGCCCTGAGCTCAGCTCTCACAAGAAAGCATCCCTAGAAGCCAGCTTTCAACCAACTGTGTTCTTATGACTGTGGTGTCCTTCTAATGTAACCTATACTTGGTCACTCCATTCTCCTCCTGGGCCTCAGCTGGACCTGGTGCCTCTGGTACTTACCTTGGCCTCACTTGGACCGGGTGACTGTGTTCCCACCTGGGCCTCAACTGGTCTTATGACATTTGGCCCCACCTGGGCCTCACCCAGACCAGGTGACTCTGTTCCACCTGGGCCTCACCTGGACCTGGTGAATCTGGCACCCTCCTGGGTATGACCTGGACCTGGTGACTCTGGTCCTCACGTGCGCCTCACCTGGACTTGGTGACTCTTGTACCCACCTGGGAATCATCGGGATATGGTTACTCTGTTTCCCAAGTGAGACTCTGGAACATTTAACTTTGGTCCTCACCTGGGCCTCACCTGGACCTGGTGACTCCAGTCCACCCCCCCACCCCGGGCCTCACCTGGATTTGGTGACTCTGGTCCTCAGCTTGGTTTCACCTGGATGTGGTGACTCTGGTCCTCACCTTGGCCTCACCCGGACCTGCTGACTCTGGTTCCCACCTGGGCCTCACCTGTACCTGGTGATCTGGTTCTCACATGGACCACACCTAGACCTGGTGACCACATTGTCCTTCTAGACTCACCTTTCACTGGTAACTCTGGTCTGACCTGGGCCTCCCCTGGACCTGGTGATTCTGGTCTGCACCTGAGACTCACCTGGATCTGGTGACTGTGGTCCCCACCTGGGCCTCACTTGGACTGGTGACTCTGGTACCAATCTGGGCCGCACATGACCCTGTTGACTCTGGTCCTCAACTGGGCATAATTCGGAACCAGTTACTGTGCTCCACAACTGAGCCTCACCTGAACCAGGTGACTCTGGTCCCACTCTGGTTCTTACCCTGCCCTGGTGACTGTGAACCCCACTTTGGCCTGATTTGGACCTGCTGACTCTGGTTGCAACGTGTGCCTCACCTTGAACTGTTGACTCTGGTTCTTTCAAGGACTTCCCCTGTACCTGGTGATTCTGGTCCCCACCTGGGCCTCACCTGGGCGTGGTGACTGTTGTCACCACCGGGGACTCACCTGGACCTTGTTACTGTGTTCCACACCTGGGCCTCACATAGACCTGGTGACCATGGTCCCCAGGCAGCCTCACACAGACCTGTTGCCTCTGGTCCCCACCTGGGCCTCATGTGTACCTGGTAACTCTGGTCCTCACCTGGGCCTCGCCTGGACATGGTAGCAGTGGACTTCATCTGGACCTGGTGACTGCGGTCCCCACCTGGGTCTCACCGTACCTGGTGACTGGGCTCCTAAGCTACCAATGACTAGGATGCAAGATGGACCCTTAGTTGCTACTGATACCGGTACCATCCCCAGGGTCTCACTTGTTCCTGGTGACTATGGTCCTTGTCTGGGCTGACCTGACTCATCCTTGGCTCCGATCCTCTCCTGGGCCTCACCTGCCCTTGCAGGTAGGGTCACCTCTGTCGTGGGTGTCTATTGTCTATGGTCCCTTCTGGGCCTCACCTGATGGTAGTGGGCCACGATATTGGCCCTTTGCAAGGCCAGCAGGATCTCCGAGTCCTCCTGCATGGTCCTGGAATCCAAACACATCCAAGAATGATGGCGCATGAGAACCTTCCGAGGACACATGCATCAGGCTGCTCCGCAAGGGCAGGTCCCCTGCCGTCTAACTGGAGCCAGAGACAACCCCATAACCCTGAGGGGCACAGGCTGGGCTGGACCATCACACACGGGCCCTCACTGCCTGTCTGTCACTCAAGCACCTACAGTCCACCTTCCCAGCCACTGTCCCAGGACACGCCATCATGCTGGGATCACAAAGCGCTCCCACCCCGGTATCAGGAGAACACGGGCGGGGGACCCAGGAGGCTCTGGGGAAGGGCCGATCTGATGCTCAGGGTGATGTCTCCCAGCCCGGGGGAGATCGAAGGTTTCTCTTAGATTCCACAAGCACAAAGAACAAGGGGAGATAGCAACGGACTGGACTTCATCAAAATTCAAACCTGATGCCAGCAAGAGTGCGACCAAACTTCCCACCCTGAGGACAACGATGCGTAAATAGCCTGAGAGGGGTCTGGGGGGAGCACGAGGGACTCAACTTTCCAGTGAGTGAAGAGCAAGCATGCTCACCAGCCAGGGGGACCCAGCAGGCATTGACCGTCCTTCTATGACCACAGGGTGGGGCGGGAGTGTGTCATCCCTGTCGGGGTCCATGCAACTAGGATGGGCTAGAAAGGTCATGTATTGGGTCTCCCCGCACAGCACAGGGCTTACAGGGGAGCGAGGGTCCTGGAGGAGCTGCCAAACTCTAACTGCAGCCTCCTTCCCTGGACAGGGCCTAAGGGGGCAGCCCTCTCCCTGTGGGGCTGTGGAAGGGTTGCAGGAGCTGCTCACAGTCATCGCATTGGGGTCGGGGTGTTTTGGATCACAGCCCGGGAGGCCAGCGTCCCCAACCGGACCCACAGGCCCCAGAGAGGCCTGCGGTGAGCAGGCATCAACGTCCACTCACCTGTGACCCTTCGCTGTGTGAGTGCCTCCTCTTTATGCACCGGGGTACTGGGGAGATTGGGAGAGTTGGGGAACTGGGGAGAGTGGGAGTAATGGGTTATTGGGGAAAGTGGGAGTGTTGGAGAACTTGGGAGAGTGGGAGTTCTGGGGTACTGGGGAGAGTGGGAGAGTTGGGGTACTGAGGAGAGTGGGAGTACTGAGCTACTGGGGGAGCAGGAGAGTCGCGTCGCTGTGAGCCAGATCTGGAGCACGAGTGCTTCCAAAGGTCTGCGGATGCACAGTGAGTGCCAGGCATCAGTGGAACCCGGGGCCAGCACAGTTCCACCCACAGTAGGGTCCCACATCATGACTGTGGGCAGGCAGGGACCATTCACCACTTAGCCCTTTACGCTGAAGGCTGAGGGACCCGGGGCAGGGTTCCATCCCATCTCCGGTTGGGAAGGGGATGCAGGCACCCTCTCACATCCTCAGTTCCCATCCTCGGGCCCTGCAGGCCTTCCACCCTTCTACGCAGACTGGGGGTCACAGACGTCCCTCCGAACCCCAGAGTTCACAGCAGGGGCTTGCAATTAAGAACATTTGAGGGGCTCCGGGGTGCTTCAGTCAGTTCCACGTTGACTCTTTAGTTTGGTTCAGGTCAGGATTTCGAGGTTGTGGTGTGGAGCCTTGGGTGGGGCTTGGGTTCCAGTGGCTGAGGAGTCCGCTCCAGGTTCCACCTCTCCCTCCGCCCCTCCCCACTGCACCCTCTCTCAAGTAAATCTTCTCAAAATTAACATGAAGACATGTGAGCATCTTTATCCCCTCTGCAGAGGTGCTTTCCTGTGTGTAACCACCGTGTAAATGCCTTTCACGGATCCACCGGGAGTCCTACCAGAAACCCCTATTCCTTGATATTTATTGAAGTACAGTCGACACACAAGGTGACAGTAGTTTCAGGGCTACAACTAGTGACTTGACAATTCTGTCCCTTACTCAGCTCTCCCCACAAGAAGTGGCGTCACTGACTGTCCCCGTACAAAGTTGTCACAACGGTACTGACTCTATTCCCTAGGCTGTACTTTCTAAATTTCTGTGACTTATTTATTTGAGAACCAGACGCTTATAGCTGTTACTATTGTTCATCAATGTTGCCCGTGTCCTACCCATGGCCCCTCTGTCAATCAGTCAGCAGGATCCATCACATTAACCAGAGAAAGGAAATGGGGCAGCCCAGGAGGTACAGCAGGTTAGCACCTGCCTTCGGCCCAGGGCGTGATCCTGGAGTCCTGGGATCGAGTCCCATGTCAGGTTCCCTACATGGAGCCGCCTTCTCCCTCTGCCTGTGTCTGTGCCTCTCTCTCTCTCTGCCTCTCTCTCTCTCTCTGTCTCTCAAGGATATGTAAATTAAATCTTTTTACAAAAGAAAAGAAGAGAAAGGACAAAAAGCAAAGGATCCTCTCAAGAGTTGCATAAAATGCATTTGACAAAATACAATATCAAAAGCATAGTGTGTTTTGAGGAAATGTCTATCAACAGAATTAAGGCCACTAGGAAGGCCCACAATTGTCGTCATCCTCAAGGTTGAAAACCTGAAATCATCTCCCCTGAGCAAGAACAAGCCAAGGAGGACCCCTCTCAGCGCTGGAAGTCCTAATGTAGTCAACAGACAGGAAAGAGCAAAGGTTCCACACCTGGACGGGGGACGTCACACTGTCCCCATTTGCTGAAGACATGGTGCTAGAAACAGAAAACCCGAGAGCCTCCACCAAATCCTGTTAGAACTAAGGAGTGAGTTCAGTAAAGTCACGGGACATAAACTGACCCTACAGAGCTCAGTAGCCTTGCTGTGTCCCGACAATGAGCACTCAGGAAGGAAATGAAGGATGTGACTCGCTTCTCAGGAGCATCACAGAGATGAAATAGTGAGACTGAACCGAAGGATCACAAGACTTGTGCCCTGAGCCATACCAGGCTCTGGGAGGCGGTCCCAGGCTCATGGGGTGCGAGCCTCATCTTGTGAAAATGTCCACAGTTCCTGAAGCCACCCTCAGTTTCAATGACATTCCAATCAAAATCATGGTGGCAGATCTTAGAAATAGGAAAAAAAAAACCCATAACATCCATCCGCCCCCACAAATGACCCCGGACAGCAAATCAGAATAGGAGAAGCAAGACAGAGTGGGACACAGCACCTTTCTATTTCAAAGGATGTCACAGAGACACAGGATAAAGCAGTGTGGTTCTCAGGCCCCTGGCTGGCTCCATTGGTTAAGCAGCTGACTCTTGACCTCACCTCCAGTCCTGATCTCAGAGTCGTGATTTCTAGCCCTGGCCTGGGCCATGGACGAGGCATGGCGCCTATTGAAACAAACCAGACCCATGGGGGCTGGTCCCAGCATAAGCTGAAGGAGGAGAACAGAGAGTTCAGAAGGAAATGTGCTCTGATACAACTGATTTTTTTAACTTACTTTAATTTAAATCCAATGAATTAACGTATAGTGTATTATACTTTCAGGGGAAGAATTCAGGGATTCACCAGTTGGAGATAACCGAAGTGCTCATGAAATCACATGCCCTCCTTCATGCTGGTGCCCTGTTATCCCCTTCCCCCCCTCCCCCCCTCTCCAGTGACACTCAGTTTGTTTTCTATGATAAGAGTCTGTATTTCCTGTATCTGGTTTCATCTTATTTGTTTTTCCTTCCCTTCACAGATGTTCATCTGCTTTGCTTCTTAAATTCCACCTATGAATGACACCACACAGTCATTCTATTTCCCGACTGACTTATTTCACTTAACATGATCCTTCTAGTTCTATCCACGTCATTGCAAATGGCAAGATTTCCTTCTCCTTGATAGCTGAGTACCATCCCTCTCTCTATGACCATCATGTATCTCCCATCCTCTTTATCCATCATCTGCCTGAGGGCACCGATGCTCCTCCCACAGTGTGCTACCGTAGACCCGGCTGCTGTGGATATTTGGGTGCAGGTGTCCCGAGTCTCACTGCATCTGTATCTTTGGTGTGAGCTCTAGGCCATGCACTTGCTGGTCGCACGGCGGCTCTATTGGTAACTTCCTGAGGAGCCTCCACACTGTTTCCAGGGCAGATGCACCAGCCCGCAGTCCTGCCCACAGTGGAAGAGGGTTGAGTGAGTTTTGAAGGATGTGGTAAAAGTCTGGTCCACATTTCGTTTCACGTTCTGTGGGCTCCAATTCATTGTCCTTAAGTATTTCTGGGGAAGCCGGGTGTTGGGCTCCATTTCAGTGAGACATTTCCAAAGCTACCCGGCCACAGCTGGAACCAGGAAGGAGGCAGGTGCGGTCTGGCAGTGGCACTCTGCCTCCTGAGGGCCTCCTGTAGCGCCTGAGTATCCAGCAGGGAGCGCCCTAGACAAGGCCCCATCAAGCAGGACCTTATGCGCAGTAGGCCGCTTCTGCCTACACTAACTGCAGCCTGCCTTTGTTGGAGAGGCCTGAGAAGGACATGGGGATGTATCCATGCTGATGACTGGCAGCCCACTCAGGACCCGCGGTGAGTCCTCAGGGGGACATTGGGCTACGTTCATGCTGATAGGAGTCCCAGTCTCCTCAGGACCTGCGGTGAGGCTTCAGGAAGATGTGGGCCCTCATCCATGCTGACAGGAGCCCCTGGGCCACCTCAGAATCCACGGTGAGGATTCAGGAAGATTTGGGCCCCCATCGACTCTTATAGGAGCCCCTGGGCCGCCTCAGGACCTGTGGGCAGGCTTTAGGAAATTGTGGGCCTGAATCCCCACTGACAGGAGAAACTGGGCCGCCTCAGGATGAGCGGGGAGGCTTCAGGAGAATGTGGGCCCGCATCCATGCTGACAGGAGCCCCTGGACTGCCTCAGGACACGCAGGGAGGCTTCTGGAAGATGTGGGCCAGCATGCACACTGATAGGAGCCCCTGGGCCACCTCAGGACCCGCTGGGAGGCTTCTGGAAGATGTGGCGCCACGTCCACTCTGGCAGGAGCTCCTAGGCCTCTCCAGACATAAGTTGAGGCTTCTGGAACCTGGGTGCCACATTCCCAGTGAAGGAACCCCGGCCTCCACAGAACCTGTGGTTACGCTTCGGGAGGACATGGGGCCACGTCCACACAACCGGATGGTGACTTCCTCAGGACACCTGGTGTAGATTTCGGGAAATATGGGGATGCATCAATGCGGACAGAAGACCCCAGCCTTGTCAGGGCCTGTGGTGAGGCCAAAGAAAGATGTCGGTGACGCATCCACACTGACAGGAGTCTCCGGCCTCCTCAAGACCCACTGTGAAGGTTTGGGAAGATTTGGGGCCATGTCTAGGCTGACAGGAGCCCCCAGCCTCCTCAGGTCTTATGGGAGGCTTGAGGAAAATGTGGGGCCACATCAACATTGACAGGACCCCGTCCTCCTCAGGACCTGCACTTTGGCTTTGGGACATATGGGGCTCCATCTATGCTCACAGGAGCCCACAGCCTCCTCAGGACCCACGGTGAGTTTTCAGGGGGACGTGGGGCCATGTCCAGGCTGACTGGAGCCCCCGGCCTCCTGAAGACGTGCTGTGAGGCTCCCAGTGGATGTGAGGCCTTGTCCACAGTGACAGGAAACCCAGCGTCCTCAGGACCCACCGACTATGACTCAGGAACATGTGGGGCCACATCCACACTCACAGGAGCTTGGCTTCCTCAGGACCCCCTGGAGGACTGTGGATCACCGTTGGGGGCAATGTCCACATCAGAAGGTTCTCCTCAGAACCACAGGGTAAGCGAATGGGTAGAATGAATGGTTGGGTCAGGAGAAGGGTGGCAGTTGGTGGTTAGGCTTAGGATAGATGTTATGGGTTAGTGATTATGCTTACGGTTACGGATTAGAGGTTAGAGTGAAGGATAAGGGTAAGGGTCAGTGGTTAGGAGTTAGGATGGGGTTTAGGGATTAGGGAATGGGGTTAGGGTTAGG
Source organism: Urocyon cinereoargenteus (assembly GCA_032313775.1). NCBI lineage: Eukaryota > Metazoa > Chordata > Mammalia > Carnivora > Canidae > Urocyon > Urocyon cinereoargenteus. Next base: position 12,637 of record JAVLSZ010000669.1, on the reverse strand, counting down.
GTTTGGGTTTAGGCATTAGGGCAGGAGGTTAGGAGTTGGGGTTAGGGTTATGCTTATGCTTAGAGTTAGGCTTGTGCTGAGGTTTGCAGTTAGAGTTAGGGATTAGGGTGGGACTGAGGGTTAGGAGTTAGGGTTAGGGGATAGAGTTAAAGTTAGGGCTAGGTTTAGGGTTAGGGCGAGGGTTAGGGTTAGTGTTTGGTTATTGGTTAGGGTCAGCTGAGGGTCAGGGTCAGGGAACGGTTTTGGAAAAGAGTAAGAGATAGGGTTAGGGATTGCATTAGGGGCTAGTTTTAGGGTACGGGTAATGGTACAGTTTGGGGTATGTATAGGATTAGTATTACAGGGTTAGGGTTAGGGAACAGGTTAAGATTAGGAAGAGGATTTGAGTACATTAAGTTGTTAGGGTTAGGGTTAGATTTAAGGTAGGGGTCAGGGTTAAGGGTTAAGAATAGGTTTAGGAGTTAGGGGTGAGGGTTGGCAGGAAGGTTCAGTGAATGTGTTTCGGTCTTGGGGTTTGTGTTTGGTTTTTGATTAGTGATAGGTCTTGTTTAAGGGTTAGGTTAACATTAGGATTAAGTGTAGGGTTAGGGTTATGTCTGTGTATGGTTACAGTTTGGGTCATGGCTTGTCCCTGCACTGGGACTCCTAGTATCTTCGGCAGTTTAGTTTTATGCACTCTATTAGGTTTTGGGTTCAAAGATAGCCTGACTCCACCAAGTCAGTGGCCTCCCCAGAGAATCAAATTCCAGGCATCTGCTGGGGTCAGAATAGACATGGCAGGCTTCTCCTGAGCTGAGCTAAGGAGGGGATTTGTGGCTCTAAATACTCTTTCTTTGGATTTTCAGTTGCCTTTCTGATTTTATCTCTTGTGCACACATGTTTCAACAATACTACCAATTATTATTTTAAAGTTTTACTTGAATTCCTCTTTGTAAACACAGTATGATATAGTCTCAGGTTTACCACATAGTGATTCAACCCTTGGATACAATGCCTGGTACTGGTCACAGGTACCCTCCACTATCCCCATCCCCTGATTCCCCCCACCTTCCTCTGGTATTTATTAGTTTATTCTCTGTGGTTAAGAGTGTGTTTCTTGGTTTGCTTCTCTCTTCCACCCTCCACGCCTTTGCCAGTTTGTTTGATTTCTTAAAATTCACATGTGAATGCAATTGTATGGTACTTGGTATCTGTCTTTCTCTGATTGAGTTCATTTAGGATAAGTCCTTTCCACTTCTCCCACGTCATTGTAAATGGCTTGATTTCATCCCTTCTGATGACCGATTTATGTCGCAGTGTGTATATTTACCACATCGTCTCTGCCCATTCATCTGTCGATGAACATCTGGGCTGTATCCACAGTTTAGCTGTTGTGGACTCCACTGTTACAAACACTGGGTGGCGTGTCTCTCTTCGAATCTACTAAACTCCTTTTGTATCCTCAGGGTAAAATCTACTAAACTACTTTTGTGTCCCGCCAATCTGCGGTTGGATAATTTGTGTTTAGGATGCTGAGATTTATGTTTGCTTTATGTATTTTGAATACTAACTCTGTATTGGATGTGTTGTTTATAAAATATCTCCTCTCATTTTGTATGTTGCCTTTTAGCGTTGGTTGTTTCCTTCACTTTGTGGAAGCTTTTCAATTTGATGAAGTCCCAATAGTATTTTGCTTTTGTTTCCCTCGCCTCAGGTAAATACCGAGCTGTGCAATTTTGGAATCGTAGTGTAGCTCTATTTTTAACTTCTATTTTAAAAAAATTTTTATGATAGTCACAGAGAGAGAGAGAGAGAGAGAGAGAGAGGCCGAGACAAAGGCAGAGGGAGAAGCAGCCTCCATGCACTGGGAGCCTGACGTGAGATTCGATCCTGAGTCTCCAGGATCGCGCCCTGGGCCAAAGGCAGGCACCAAAGCGCTGTACCACCCAGGGATCCCCTATTTTTAACTTCTCGAGGACCCTCCACACTGTTTTTTACCGTGGCTGCACCTGATCGCATGCCCATCAGGAGTATAAGGGGGCTCCCCCTTCTCCATAGCCTCACCAACACCTGTTGTTTCTTGTGTTGTTAATTTTAGTCATTCTGACGGCTGTCAGATGACATCTCATTGTGTTTGTGGTGTGTATTTCCCTGATGATGGGTGACGCTGAGTGTCTTTCCATGTGTCTGGCAGCCATCTGGATGTCTTGTCAGAGACAAAATCCATTCATGTCTTCTGCCAATCTGTGGTTGGATAATTTGTGTTTAGGATGCTGAGATTTATGTTTGCTTTATGTATTTTGAATACTAACTCTTTATTGGATGTGTTGTTTACAAATATCTCCTCTCATTTTGTATGCTGCATTTATGCGTTGGTTGTTTCCTTCACTTTGTCGAAGCTTTTCAATTTGATGCAGTCATAATAGTATTTTTCCTTTTGTTTCCCTCACCTCAGAGGCATATCTAGAATTAAGATCAAATGGCCAATGTCAAAGAGGCTGCTGCCCATCTTTTCTTCTTTTTATGGTTTCAGGTCTCACATTTAGGTCTTTCATCCATTTTGAATTTATTTTTATATATATGGTGTAAGAAAGTGGTCCAGTTTCATTCTTCTACATGTGGCTGCCTGGTTTTCCCAACATCATTTGTTCTTATCCTGGGGTCAGGGTTAGCATTTGTTGAAGAGACTGTCTTTGTGCCATTGGATATTCCTTCCTGCCTTGTTGTCGATTAATGGATCATAGAGTTACAGGTTTGTATCTGGTTTCGGCTTTCCATTCTGTTCTATTGATCTAAGCATCTCCTTTTGGGAGATTCTTGATTGCTGATTCAATTTTTTTGCTGGTTTTCTGTCTGTTCAAGTTTCTTATTTCCTCCTTTTTCATTTTTGCTATGTTATATATTTCTAGGAATTGATCTATTTCTTCCAGGTTCTAGGTGGCTGGCATATAATTTTTCATATTGTTCTCTTATAATCATTTGTATTTCTCTAGTGTTGTTTGTTATTTCTCTTTTCTCATTTGTGATTTTATTTGGGTCCTTTCTCATCTTTTTATCTTTTTTCTTTTTTAAATCTTTTATTTATGTACTCATGAGAGACACAGAGAGGCAGAGGCATAGGTAGAGGGAAAATGAGGCTTCATTCTGGGAGCCTGATGTGGGACTTGATCCTCGAGGACCCCAGGATCATGACCTGAGCCAAAGCAGATATTCAACCGCTGAGGCACCCAGGCATCCGGGATCCTGTTTTTTAAGCCACTCTGATACCCTATATTTTTGATTGGAGCATTCAGTCTATCAGCATTCAGAGTGATTATTGAACGATATGAACTTAGTGCCCTCGTGTTACCGGTAGAGTTAGTGTTTCTGATGACGTTCTCGGGTCCTTTCTAGTCTTTGTTGCTTTTGGTCTCTTTCTTTCCCCCACTAGTAGAGTCCCTCCTAAAACTCCTAACTGGACTGGTTTAGTGGTCATGAACTCCTTTATATTTTGCCTGTCTGGGAAACTCTTTATGTCTCCTTTTATCCTGATGGACACCCTTGCTGAAGAAAGAACTCATACAAATTGGACTCCAATAAAAAAAAAATAAAAACATAAAATAAATTTTTGCTATTATGATTGAGGAAAAAGGCATTTAGGCATAAAACCAGAAGCTGAAACAGAGGAGGACAGATTTCACCATCTGTCGCCTTCAAGGGACCTGGTGTCCTTTCCTAGGAGGGCCCCCACCTCCGTAGGATGCTTCCTGCTCCTCTGCGCTCCTTGCTGGAACCCAGCAGGCACATCGCCATGCCTCCAGCACCTCTGCAGTCGTGGTTTATAACGTCTTCCATGTATCCTAATGGGGACCACAGTGTCGTGTATGTAGCTATCCGGCTGCTGTTTGACAACATTGGGGGGATTCCGACTTTTGTTGGTTTTGTGGTGTGTGTGTGTCTATCACATGCTGCTATCACATTCAGCTATCTGATCCTCTGGCTGGGTTCCCAAACGCCGCAATGGTTGGAAAACATCAATTCTTGTGCTGGCGCTGGGAGCCTAGCTGGGCTCTCCTGGCCAACCCGGGGCTCGCTCATGCAGTAACTTTCCACTGGAGGGTCAGCTGAGCTTGAAGGTCCAGCTTGGCACATTCCCATGTCCAGCAGTGGGTCCCTCCAAGCGCAGGTTGCTTCTCTTCTCGTGGGTTCCTCTCCATCATGGAGCCAGACCTCGGGGCCAACCTGGGGGGAGCTCCTGAAGAGCCGGTTGTCCATGGTGAGGAGACATGGGGCTGCCTGTGTGTGGGAGTCTGGGTGGGGTCAGGGCTGGGTTCCTCGGTCCCCTGTGCTGCCTGGCCTTCAGGCCAAGCCCAATGCTCACGCAGCCCCTACTCACTAGGGCGAGGAGGGTGCCCTCCACACGTTGGTGTGAGAGATCCAGCCCTACAAGATGTGTACTCTGAGTCCACCTGGTGAGGGTGGCCCAGGTGCATGAGCTGCAAGTGTGGGACCCAGGAAATTTAACAAAAATCCCCAACCCCTGGACAAGCAGAGCAGGACTGCTTCCATTTTGTGCTACACCCACCACCGCCCCTATGACACCCACATGACCTTCTTAAAAGCGCTGCACTGCCCTTCTCAAGGCACTGGGCACACCCTAATCCATAATTGGCTCATAAAAATGTAACCCTGCTTTGTGCCTGCCAAAGCTGTGCACTGATTCTGATCAAAGTAATAGGCCAGCTCAAGTGGATACTATAAGGTAAGGTGTAATTCAATCGGCCACCTGAGTGTGGACCCACATGACTGTGCAACTTTCTGTGTATCTGATGGGCCACTGGCCCCTCTAAAGCTGCTATACCTATTAGTCTCGGTGTCCGAGTCCTTGCTCCACTGTGTAGGGTGCACTTGGACGCAAGCTCGAGGTTGTAAAGAAACCCTGGTGTGTTTGCATCGGTGTTGGCTCCTCGTGGGGTTGCCAGATTCGCAATCTTGGTCATAACACAAGGGCCTGCTGTCCTGACATCCTTCCAGGGCCCCGCTGACCACCCCACATGCCCTCTGTGACCCAGGCACACAGGCACAGGGATGCGGGGAGGGGAGGAAGTGCCCCAGAACCTGGCCAACCCGGCCCCCTTGACAGAGGGAGCACAGACCTCCCAGGTCACTTTGCACAGACCCTGGTGACCTGAGGCTCCCTGGCTGTCACTCTGTCCCAGCCCCGACTGGCCCGCAGGGCACAGGCTGAGTCCCAGTAAACTCTGTGGGGTCCTGACCCTGGCATCTGGCCGCCCCTGGAATGCACGTGGGGATGTCAGCTGTGTGTGCCTGGCGGCGCCCCTGCAAGGGCTGGTTGGGGCCTGGGTGGTGCCCCCTCCTCCTCTCTGGGGGTCTCTCCACGCCCCATGCACAGTGATCTGGGAGACAGAAACAGGCTGGCTGTGCATTTTTGCAACACACCACTTTATTGACTTTCTACAGCAAAGGGGCTCAGAGCCGAGGGTGTGTGCCTTCCCCTGGGGAGGGAGACCTTTCTGTCCTTTAGTGGAGGGTAAGAATCACACGGGGTTGAGGGGCGGGTGCTGTAGTCCCCCACCTGGGATCATGTGTGGACTCTGGATTGGGGCATATGTCCTGAGGTTTTAGCCTGATAGACGGTTCTGAGGACAGCAGTGCTGACCTGGACCTGCAGCTCATGAGCTACTGCAATGGGTCCCTGCAGGGCAGCTGGACCCCAGCATCAGGGCCCCTGGGGCCCCAACACCTGGAGGAGCCTGCCTCCTGGTGTGGGTGCGAGTGAGTCCCACTAGCCTACCCCTGCTCTCCCCACCCTGGGGTGTTCCGGGATCTCTAGGGCTGCCCTAGTTCAAAGACCTGGATCTGTGGGGCATGCCCAGGGCCCTGGAGGCCACATCCAGCTGGGAGAGTACTCATTCAGCACGGAGCCAGTATCCAGGGATGGCCAGAGCCATGGGGGGCTGGATCCCATTAGTGTTTGTGTTGGGCCTTGGGGGGGCTCAAAACACCCCGGCACCCACAGAGCCTTGGGCCAGGCCAACCCTGGTCCCTCTGGGTTAGCAGCTGGTGTCCTGTGCAGGGTGTGCCACCCTCAAGGAGGGACAATGGGGTTAGGCAGGGCACAGTGGGTCCTCTGCAGCACTCACCTGCACCCACCCTCTCAGGGGCTCATTGTTCCCCCCTCCCTGCAGCCCCTGTGTACTCTAGGGGTCACCGTGTTTCTGATGGGAGCAGGGTATCTAGAGAATGCAGGGGAGGCTGAGCATGTCCCACCAGGTCCTTGCTGGGGTCCGATGGTGTGGGGGTTGATGGTGTGGGGGCAGGGTTATGATGCTGGTGGAATGTGGGGGATGATGTAGGGAGGATGGTGTTGGGGTATAGTGTGGGTGGGGATTTTGTGGGTTATGTGGGTGTGAGGGGGATGGTGTAGGGGGGATGCCATGGGGATGATGATATAGGGGGATGCTGTGGGGGTGGGGAACGAGGGGCATGGCATGGGTGGTCTGTGGACACAGGGCATCCCCTTTGTCTAAGATGCACACGGAGACATCAACAGATAAAGGCGACCCCAGTCTGGGGTTTGCTATGACTCCTGCCCCTGGGGCTCTGAGTGGTCAGTGCAGGGCCCTAGCTGGACATGTGCTAACGCTGAACTAAAATTGGAATGGTCTTAATTTTCACGGCCTCCACGCATCCCGTCCCGTCCTATCTAGCTCCTTCCCCCTTCCTTAGAGCTACTATTAGAGCAATTGCAAATGTGCAGCATGGCAGCCTGTGTTGGGGGACAGGCCCAGGGATTTGGGATCAGGAAGACCTGGAGCGCGGGCATCTCGGATATGTAGGAGGATTCGATGCTGCAGACTCTTATTCCCTAAGACTATCTTGACAACTGACTTTGTACATAGACAAGCTCTCCTTTGTCTTTAGAAGATGAAGAGCGAGTCAAAGCGTTTTTTCTCTGCCCATCTGATTGCTCAGATTCCAATCTGATGCGTATTTCCTGTTAATAAGGATAATTTACTATCCGTAGTACTATGGTTAAAATATACTGACACAAGTAATTCAGAGAGGGTTTCTCATCTCTTTCTTCACAGCTCAATCACTCCTCAGGAAATGCATCTCTATGGATTTGGAAAGATCTGAAAAACATTACTACCAATGGTCCTATTATTATGTGAAGGATTCTTCCCTGAGATTCTTCCCCTGTTTCAACTGACACTGAAACACTGTGAACTCTTTGGAAGACAAATGTCAAGGAAATAAATGTTATGCATTGCTAATATTAAATGCACTTGCAGTATAGTGTCTTTTATAATAGAAGTATTTTTATCTGATTTTTTCTATTTATTATCTTTTCCTGCTTTTCTGGTTTAGGAGTCATTATACGTGTTCATAAGTGTTTTTCTTTCCTTCTGATATAAAATCCTTACTTTGTTCCCAACGAGGGAACTCTTTAAGAATGAGACAAAGTTAATTAAACTATTCTTAAAGTGTCTTCACACTTGGAGCCTGATTCATTTAAGTCAATTTTCAAAATAAATCTTATTGATTAGAAAAAAACAAAGATTTATAGGGAAATTAAAAGATAGTACAGAGAATACTCTTGCACTTCTCCTCAATTTCTCCAATTATTGATATCTTATTTTATTTTATTTTATTTTATTTTATTTTTTAATAATTTTTTTCTTTATTTATGATAGTCACAGAGAGAGAGTGAGAGAGGCAGAGACACAAGCAGAGGGAGAAGCAGGCTCCATGCACCGGGAGCCCGACGTGGGATTCTATCTCGGGTCTCCAGGATCGTGCCCTGGGCCAGAGGCAGGCGCCAAACCACTGCGCCACCCAGGGATCCCGATATCTTATTTTAGTATGGTACTAATATTAGCTAATGAATCAATATTAAGATATTTGCATTCACCAAAGACCATACTTAATTCAGATTTCCTTAGTTTTTGCTAAGTTACCATCCCTCATGTCACATTCCATTTGTCCTCATTTTCTTAGGCTCCTCTGGATTGTGACAGTCTTTCAGGCTCTCCTTGTTGTTGTTGAACTGGAACACTTTGAGAAGTAGAGTATTTTGTAAAATTTCCTTCAGTTGGGACATGTCTGTTGTTTATCTCATGATTGAACTGTTTCTGTGGATTATATACAGAGATATACTGCCATTTTTATTATATCATATAAAGGATAGATACTATGAGCATGATTTATCAGTCTTGGTATCGATCTGATCATCTTAATGAGATAGTGTTTGTCAGCTTTCTCCATAGTAAAGTGATTCATCATTATTATTATCATTATTATTAATAATAATAATAATAATAATATTTTAACTTTTTCATAATATATTTTGTGGAAGGAAGTTACTATGTGTATTCCACACATACGAGTGGGAAGCTATGCTCATCAACTTGAGGGTGGAATGTCTGCACAAATTGTTTGAAATTCTTCTATATGGGAGACTTCTCTTTCGTCTGGGTTTGTTTGTTTCTTTCTCAAAGATGTTATTTATTTATTTGAGAGAGAGAGAAGATAAAAAGCATTAGTGAGAGGGGCAGAGGGAGAAGGAGAAGCAGGTTCCCTGCTGAACAGGGAGCCTGCCTTGGGACCTGGATCATGATGTGAGCCTAAGGCAGAAGCTCAACTGGCTGAGCCACCCAGGTGTCACTCTTTCCTTCGTTCTTTCTACTTATTTAAATAACAAATTTATTTTTTATTGGTGTTCAATTTTCCGACATACAGAATAACACCAATTGCTCATCCTGTCAAGTGCCCCCCTCAGTGACCGTCACCCACTCACCCCCATCCCCCACCTTCCTCCCCTTCCATCACCCCTAGTTCATTTCCCAGATTTAGGAGTCTATGTTCTGTCTCCCTTTCTGATATTTCACACACATTTCTTCTCCTTCCCTTATATTCCCTTTCACTATTATTTATATTGCCCACATGAATAGGAACATACAATGTTTGTCCTTCTCCAATTGACTTACTTCACTCAGCATAATACCCTCCAGTTCCATCCACATTGAAGCAAATGGTGGGTACTTGTCATTTCTAATGGCTGAGTAAAATTCCATTGTATGCATAAACCACATCTTCTTTATCCATTCATCTTTCGATGGACCAAGGCTCCTTCCACAGTTTGCCCATTGTGGACATTGCTGCTGGAGACATCAGGGTGCAGGTGTCCCGGTGTTTCATTGCATCTGAATCTTTGGGGTAAATCCACAACAGTGCAACAGCTGGGTCGTAGTGCAGGTCTATTTTTAACTCTTTGAGGACCCTCCACACAGTTTTCCATAGTGGCTGCACCAGTTCACATTCCCACGAAGAGTGAAAGAGGGTTCCCTTTTCACCGCATCCTCTCCAATATTTGTGGTTTCCTGCCTTGTTAATTTTCCCCATTCTCACTGGAATGAGGTCATATCTCATTGTGGCTTTGATTTGTATTTACCTGATGGCAAGTGATGCAGAGCATTTTCTCATGTGTATGTTGGCCTTGTCTATGTCTTCCTCTGTGAGATTTCTGTTCATGTCTTTTGTCCATTTCATGATTGGATCGTTTGTTTCTTTGGTGTTGAGTTTAAGAAGTTCTTTATAGATCTTGGAAACTAGCCCTTTATCTGATACGTCATTTGCAAATATCTTCTCCCATGCTGTAGGTTGTCTTTTAGTTTTGTTGACTCTATCCTTTGCTGTGCAAAAGCTTCTTATCTCAATGAAGTCTGAGTAGTTCATTTTTGCTTTTGTTTCTTTTGCCTTCGTGGATGTATCTTGCAAGAAGTTACTGTGGTCAAGTTCCAAAAGGGTGTTGCCTGTGTTCTCCTCTAGCATTTTGATGGACTTTTGTCTCACATATAGATCTATCATCCATGTTGAGTTCATGTTCATCCATCTTTGTGTATGGTGAAAGAGAGTGGTCTAGTTTCATTCTTCTGCATGTGGATGTCCAATTTTCCCAGCACCATCTGTTGAAGAGACTGAATTTCTTCCAGTGGATATTCTTTCCTCCTTTATCGAATATTTGTTGACCATAATGTTCAGGGTCCACTTCTGGGTTCTCTGTTCTGTTCCATTGACGTATGTGTCTGTTTTTGTGCCAGTACCACACTGTCTTGTTGACCACAGCTTTGTAGGTCAACCCGAAAACTGGCATTGTGATGCTCCCAGATATGGTTTTCTTTTTTAATATTTCCCTGGCTATTCTTTTCTGATTCAAACAGAAATCTTAAAATAATTTGTTCTCACTCTCTGAAGAAAGTCCATGGTATTTTGATAGGGATTGCATTAAATGTGTAGATTGCCCTGGGTAACATTACATTTTCACAATATTCATTCTGCCAATCCATGAGCATGGAGTGCTTTTCCATCTCTTTGGGCCTTCTTAAATTTATTTCAGAAGCGTTCTATAGTTTTTAGGGCATAGATCCTTTACCCCTTTGGTTAGGTTTATTCCCAGGTATCTTATGCTGTCGGGTGCAATTCTCAATGGGATTGACTCCTTCATTTCTCTTTCTTCAGTCTCATTGTTAGTGTATAGAAATGCCATTAATTTCTGGGCATTGATTTGTATCCTGCCACGCTACCATATTGCTATATGAGTTCTAGCAATCTTGGGGTGGAGGCTTTTGGGTTTTCTATGTAGAGTATCATGTCATCAGTGAAGAGGGAGAGTGTGACTTCTTCTTTGACAATTTGAAAGCCTTTAATGTCTTTTTGATGTCAGATTGCTGAGGCTAGGACTTCCAGTAGTACGTTGAATAGCAGTGGTGAGAGTGGACAACCCTGTCTTGTTCCTGATCTTAGGGGAAATGCTCCCAGTGCTTCCCCAGTGAGAATGATATTTGCTGTGGGCTTTTTGTAGATGGCTTTTAAGGTGCTGAGGAATGTTCCCTCTATCCCTGCGCTCTGAAGAGTTTTGATCAGGAATGGATGCTGTGTTTTGTCAAATGCTTTCTCTGCATCCAGTGAGAGGATCATATGGTTCTTGGTTTTTCTCTTGCTGATATGATGAATCACATTGATGGTTTTATGAGTGTTGAACCAGCCTTGTGTCCTGGGGATAAATCTTACATGGTCATGGTGAATAATTTTCTTAATGTACTGTTGGATCCCATTGGCTTGTATCTTGTTGAGAATTTTTGCATCCATGTTCATCAGTGATATTCGTCTGTAATTCTCCTCTTTTTTGTGGGATCTTTGTCTGGTTTTGGAGTTAAGGTGATGCTGGCCTCATAGAACGAATTTGGAAGTACTCCATTTCTTTCGATCTTTCCAAACAGCTTTAGTAGAATAGGTTTGATTTCTTCTTTAAACGTTTGATAGAATTCCCCTGGGAAGTCATCTGGCCCTGGACTCTTGTGTCTTGGGAGTTTTTTGATGACTGCTTCAATTTCCTCCCTGGTTATTGCCCTCTTCAGGTTTTCCATTTCTTCCTGTTCCAGTTTTGGTAGTTTCTGACTTTCCAGGAATGCGTCCATTTCCTCTCAATTCCTAATTTATTGTCGTTTAGCTGTTCATAATATGTTTTTAAAATCGTTTGTATTTCCTTGGTGTTGGTAGTGATCTCTCCTTTCTGATCGTGATTTTATTAATTTGAGTCTTCTCTCTCTTCTTTTTAATAAGGTTGGCTAATGGTTTATTTATGTTATTCATTCTTTCAAAGAACCAACTCCTGGTTCTGTTGATCTGTTCCACACTTCTTCTGGTCTCCATTTCGTTGAGTTCTGCTCGAATCTTAATTAACTCTCTTCTGCTGGGTGTAGGGTCCATCTGCTGTTATTTCTCTAGCTCCTTCATGTGTATGGTTAGGTTTTGTATTTCACTTCTTTCCCATTTTTGAATGAATGCTTGTATTGGGATGTTTTTCCCCCTTAGCACTGCTTGTGCTGCATCCCGAAGATCTTGAACGGTTGTGTCTTCATTATCATTAGTTTCCATGAATCTCTTTATTTCTTCCTTATTTTCCTGATTGACCTTTCATCTTTTAGCAGGATGGTCCTTAACCTCCATGTGTTTGAGGTCCTTCCAGACTTCTTGTTGTGATTTAGTTCTAATTTCAAGGCATTATGGTCTGAGTATATGCAGGGGATAATCCCCATCATTTGGTATCAGTTCAGACCCGATTTTTGACCCAGTATGTGGTCTATTCTGGAGAAAGTTCCATGTGCACTTGAGAAGAATGTGTATTCAGTTGAGTTTGGATGTAAAGTTCTGTAGATATCTGTGAAATCCATCTGGTCAAATGCATCATTTAAAGCTCCCCTTTCTTTGGATATGTTGTGCTTCGAAGACCTATCGAGTGTAGAAACAGCAAGATTGAAGTCACCAAGTATAAGTGTATTATTATCTAAGTATTTCTTCACTTTGGTTATTAATTGGTTTCAATATTTCGCAGCTCCCACCTTCAGGGCATATATATTGAGGATTGTTAAGTCCTCTTGTTGGATGAGATCCATACTCATACTTAAGTATGAGATAGTGTCCCTCTTCATCTCTCACTACAGTCTTCGGGGTAAATTTTAGTTTATCTGATATAAGGATGGCTACCCCTGCTTTCTTTTGAGGATCATTTGAATGGTAAATGGTTCTCCAACCTTTTATTTTCACGTTGTAGGTGTCTTCTGTCTAAATTGCATCTCTTGTAGACAGCAAATAG
>JAVLSZ010000668.1:0-37197 GCA_032313775.1 Urocyon cinereoargenteus | reverse complement strand
ATTCAAAATGGAAGGAGAGATAAAGAGCTTCCAAGACAGGCAGGAACTGAAAGAATATGTGACCTCCAAACCAGCTCTGCAAGACATTTTAAGGGGGACTCTTAAAATTCCCCTTTAAGAAGAAGTTCAGTGGAACAATCCACAAAAATAAGGACTGAATACATATCATGATGACACTAAACTCATATCTGTTAAGAGTAACTCTGAACGTGAATGGACTTAATGACCCCATCAAAAGGCGCAGGGTTTCAGACTGGATAAAAAAAGCAGGACCCATCGATTTGCTGTAAATCTACAGCATTTTAGACAGAAGGACACGTACAACTTGAACATAAAAGGTTGGAGAACCATTTACCATTCGAATGGTCCTCAAAAGAAAGCAGGGGTAGCCATCCTTAAATCAGATAAACTAAAATTTACCCCAAGGACTGTAGTGAGAGATGAAGAGGGACACTATCTCATATTTAAGGATCTATCCAACAAGAAGACTTAACAATCCTCAATATATATGCCCCGAGGGTGGGAGCTGCCAAATATTGAAACCAATTAAAAACCAAAGTGAAGAAATACTTAGATAATAATACACTTATACTTGGCGACTTCAATCTAGCTCTTTCTACCCTCGATAGGTCTTCTAAGCACAACATCTCCAAGAAACGAGAGCTTTAAATGATACACTGGACCAGATGGATTTCACAGATATCTACAGAACTTTACATCCAAACTCAACTGAATACACATTCTTCTCAAGTGCACATGGAACTTTCTCCAGAATAGACCAAATACTGGGTCACAAATCAGGTCTGAAATGATACCAAAGTTTGGGATCATCCCCTGCATATTCTCAGACCATAATGCCTTGAAATTAGAACTACATCACAAAAAGTTTGGAAGGACCTCAAGCACGTGGTGGTTAAGGACCATCCTGCTAAAAGAAGAAAGGGTCAACCAGGAAATTAAGGAAGAATTTGAAAGATTCATGGAAACTAATGAGAATGAAGATACAACCGTTCAAAACCTTTGGGATGCAGCAAAAGCAGTCCTAAGGGGGAAATACATCGCAATACAAGCATCCATTCAAAATCTGGAAAGAACTCAAATACAAAAGCTAACCTTACACATAAAGGAGCTAGAGAAAATCCAGCAGATGAGCTCTACACCCAGCAGAAGAGAGTTAATTAAGATTCGAGCAGAACTCAATGAAATCGAGACCAGAAGAAGTGTGGAACAGATCAACAGAACCAGGAGTTGGTTCTTTGAACGATTTAATAAGATAGATAAACCATTAGCCAACCTTATTAAAAAGAAGAGAGAGAAGACTCAAATTAATAAAATCACGAGTGAGAAAGGGAGATCACTACCAACAGCAAGGAAATAAAAACAATTTTGAAAACATTATGAACAGTTAAACGCCAATAAATTAGGCAATCAAGAAGAAATGGACGCATTCCTGGAAAGCCAGAAACTACCAAAACTGGATCAGGAAGAAATAGAAAACCTGAACAGGCCAATAACCAGGGAGGAAATTGAAGCAGTCATCAAAAACCTCCCAAGACACAAGAGTACAGGGCCAGATGGCTTCCCAGGGGAATTCTATCAAATGTTTAAAGAAGAAATCATACCTATTCTACCAAAGCTGTTTGGAAAGATAGAAAGAGACGGAGTACTTCCAAATTCGTTCTATGAGGCCAGCATCACCTTAATTCCAAAACCAGACAAAGACCCCACCAAAAAGAGAATTACAGACCAATATCCCTGATGAGCATGGATGCAAAAATTCTTAACAAGATACAAGACAATAGGATCTAATAGTACATTAGGAAAATTTTTCACCATGACCATGTAGCATTTATCCCCAGGTCACAAGGCTGGTTCAACACTCATAAAACCATCAATGTGATTCATCATAAGAGGAAGAGAAAAACCAAGAACCATATGATCCTCTCATTAGTTGCAGAGAAAGCATTTGACAAAATACAGCATTCATTCCTGATCAAAACTCTTCAGAGCGCAGGGATAGAGGGAACATTCCTCAGCATCTTAAAAGCCATCTACAAAAAGCCCACAGCAAATATTGTTCTCAATGGGAAAGCACAGGGAGACTTTCACCTAGGATCAGGAACAAGACAGGGATGTCCACTCTCACCACTGCTATTCAACATAGCACTGGAAGTCCTAGCCTCAGCAATGAGATATCAAAAAGACATTAAAGACATTCAAATTGGCAAAGAAGAATTCACACACTCCCTCTTCACTGATGACATGATACTCTACATAGAAAATCCAAAAGCCTCCCCCCAAAGATTTCTAGAACTCATACAGCAATATGGTAGCATGGCAGGATACAAAATCAATGCCCAGAAATCAATGGCATTTCTATACACTAACAATGAGACTGAAGAAAGAGAAATTAAGGAGTCAATCCCATTTAAAATTGCACCCAAAAACATAAGACACCTGGGAATATACCTATCCAAATTCGTAAAGGATCTATACCCTAAAAAGTATAGATCGCTTCTGCAAGAAATTGAGGAAGGCACAAAGAGATGGAAAAATATTCCATGCTCATGGATTGGCAGAATTAATATTGTGAAACTGTCAATGTTACCCAGGGCAATTTACACGTTTAATGCAATCCCTATCAAAATACCGTGGACTCTCTTCAGAGAGTTAGAACAAATTATTTTAAGATTTGTGGGATCAGAAAAGAATACCCAGGCAATTTTAAAAAAGAAAACCATATCTGGGAGCATCACAATGCCAGATATCAGGTTGACCTACAAAGCTGTGGTCATCAAGACAGTGTGGTACTGGCAGAAAAACAGACACAGAGATCAATGGAACAGAATAGAGACCCCAGAAGTGGACCCTGAACTTTATGGACAACAAATATTCGATAAAGGAGGAAAGATTATCCACTGGAAGAAATTCAGTCTCTTCAAGAGATGGTGCTGGGAAAATTGGACATCCACATGCAGAAGAATGAAACTAGACCACTCTCTTTCACCAGACACAAAGATAAACTCAACATGGATGAAAGATCTAATCTCACAAAGATTTTGTGAGACAAAAGTCCATCAAAATGCTAGAGGAGAACATAGGCAACTCCCTTTTTGAACTCGACCACAGTAACTTCTTGCAAGAGTCATCCATGAATGCTAAAGAAACAAAAGCAAAAATGAACTCCTGGGAGTTCATTGAGATAAGAAGCTTTTGCACAGCAAAGGATAGAGTCAACAAAACTAAAAGACAACCTACAGAATGGGAGAAGATATTTAAAAATGACGTATCAGGTAAACGGCTAGTTTCCAAGATCTATAAAGAACTTCTTAAACTCAACACGAAAGAAACAAACAATCCAATCTTGAAATGGGCAAAAGACATGAACAGAAATCTCACAGAGGAAGACATAGACAAGGCCAACATACACATGAGAAAATGCTCTGCATCACTTGCCATCAGGGAAATACAAATCAAAACCACAATGAGATAGGACCTCACACCATTGAGAATGGGGAAAATTAACAGCGCAGGAAACCACAAATGTTGGAGAGGATGCGGAGAAAAGGGAATCCTCTTACACTGTTGGTGGGAATGTGAACTGGTGCAGGCACTCTGGAAAACTGTGTGGAGGTTCCTCAAATAGTTAAAAATAGAATTGCCCTACGAACCAGCAGTTGCACTGTTGGGGATTTACCCCAAAAGATTCAGATGCATTGAAACGCCGGGACACCTGCTCTCTGATGTTTAAGGCAGCAATGTCCACAATGGCCAAACTGTGGAAGGAGCCTCAGCGTCCATCGAAAGATGAATGGATAAAGAAGATGTGGTTTACGTACATAATGGAATATTACTCAGCCATTAGAAATGACAAATTCCCACTATTTGCTTCAATGTGAATGGAACTGGAGGGTATTATGCTGAGTGAAGTAAGTCAATCGGAGAAGGACAAACATTGTATGTTCTCATTCATTTGGGAATATAAATAATAGTGAAAGTGAATATGACGGAAGGGAGAAAGAAATGTGTGGGAAATATCAGAAAGGGAGACAGAACACAAAGACTCCTATTTCTGGGAAATGTACTAGGGGTGATGGAAGGGTAGGAGGGCGGGGCGTGGGGGTGAATGTGTGATGGGCACTAAGGGGGGCACTTGACGGGTTGAGTAATTGGTATTATTCTGTATGTTGGCAAATTGAACACCATTAAAAAAATAAATATATTAATAAAAAAAGAAGAAAGAAAGAAGAAAGAAAGAAAGAAAGAAAGAAAGAAAGAAAGAAAGAAAGAAAGAAAGAAAGACAGAAGGCACCTGGGTGGCTCAGTCAGTGAACCTTCTACCTTAGGCTCAGATCATAATCCAGGTCCCACAGCAGGCTCCCTGTTCAGCAGGGAACCTGCCTCTCCCTCTCCCTCTGCTCCTCTCGCTCATGCTTTTTCTCTCTTCTATCTCTCAAATAAATAAATACCATCTTTGAAAAAGAAACAACAAACAAACCCAGAAGGAAGAGAAATCTCCCATCTAGAAGAATTTCAAAAATTTGTGCAGACATTCCACCCTCAAGTTGATGAGCATAGCTTCTCACTCTTATGTGTGGAATATACATAGTAACTTCCTTCTACAAAATATATTATGAAAGGGTTAAAATAATAATAATAATAGTAATAATAATATAATGATAATAATAATAAGAATCACTTTACTATGGAGAAACCTGACAAACACTACCTCAGCAAGATGATCAGATCGATACCAAGACTGATGAATCATGCTGATAGCATCTATGCTTCATATGATATAATAAAAATGCAGTATATCTCTGTATATAGTCCAAAAAACCAGTTCAATCATGAGATAAACAACAGACATGTCCCAACTGAGGGAAATTTCACAGAATATTCTACTTCTCAAAGTGTTCCAGTTCAACAACAACAAGGAAAGGCTGAAAGACTGTCACAATCCAGAGGAGCCTAAGTAAACATGGGGACACGGGATCCCTGGGTGGCGCAGTGTTTTCGCGCCTGCCTTTGGGCCAGGGCGCTATCCTGGAGATCAGGGATTGAATCCCACATCGGGTTCCCGGTGCATGGAGCCTGATTCTCCCTCTGCCTCTCTCTCTCACTGTGTGCCTGTCATAAAAAAAAAAAAAAAAAAAAAAAAAAAATCGAGGACAAATGGAATGTGATATAAGGGATGGTAACTTAGCAAAAACTAAGGAAATTTGAATAAAGATTATTTTTTCTAATAAATAACATTTATTTTAATAATTGACTTAAATGAATCAGGCTCCAAGTGTGAAGACACTTTAAGAATAGTTTAATTAACTTTTGCCTCATTCTTAAAGAGTTCCCTCGATGGGAACAAAGTAAGAATTTTATATCAGAAGGAAAGAAAAACACTTATGAACACGTATAATGACTCCTCAACCAGAAAAGCAGGAAAGGATAATAAATAGAAAAAATCAGATAAAAATACTTCTATTATAATAGATACCATATTGCAAGTGCATTTAATATTAGCAATGCATAACATTTATTTCCTTGACATTTGTCTTCCAAAGAGTTCACAGTGTTTCAGGGTCAGTTGAAACAGGGGAAGAATCTCAGGGAAGAATCCTTCACATAATAATAGGATCATTGGGCGTAATGTCTCTCAGTTCTTTCCAAATCCATAAAGATGAATTTCGTGATGAGTGACTGAGCTGTGAAGAAAGAGATGAGAAGCCCTCATCCCTCTGAATTACTTGTGTCAGTATATTTTAACTATAGTACTACAGATAGTAAATTATCCTTATTATCAGGCAATACATCTCAGATTGGAATCCTAGCAATCATATGGGCAGAGAAAAAATGCTTTGACTCACTTCTCATCTTATAAAGACAAAGGAGAGCTTGTCTATGTACAAAGTCAGTTGTCAAGATAGCCTTAGGGAATAAGATTCTGTAGCATCAAATCCCGCTACATAGCCATGACGCCCACGCTCCAGGTCTTCCTGATCCCAAATCCCTGGTCCTGTGCCCCAACACAGGCTGCCACGCTGAGGTCATTTGAAATTGCTCTCTTAGGAGCTCCAGGGAACGGGGAAGGAGCTAGATAGGATGGGACAGGAGGCGTGGAGGCTGTGAAAATTAAGACCATTCCAATTTAAGTTCAGCGTTAGCACACGTCCAGCTAGGGCCCTGCACTGACCACTCAGGGCCCCAAGGGCAGGTTTTACAGCAAACCCCAGACTGAGGTCTCCTTTATCTGTAGACGTCTCCGTGTGCATCTTAGAGAAAGGGGATGCCCTGTGTCCGCAGGCCACCCATGCCATCCCTCATTCCCCACCCCCACAGCATCCCCCTACACCATCATCCCCATGGCATCCCCCCAACACCATCCCCCTTACACCCACACAGCCCCACACAATCCCCACCCACACTAAACCCGAACACCGTCCCCCCTACATCACCCCCCACACTCCACCACCATCATACTCCTGAACTCATACCATCAACCCCCACAACATCGTCCCCAAGCATGGACCCGGTGCAGCTCCCCCTGTGGGACATGCTCAGCCTTCCCGGCGTTCTCTAGATACCCTGATCCCAACTGAAGCACGGTGTCCCGTGCTTAGGGTACCCAGGGGTTGCAGGGAGGAGGGGAAGCAGGGAGCCCCCGACAGGGTGGGTGCAGATCAGTGATGCAGAGGACCCACTGTGCCCTGCCTCTGCCCACTGTCCCTCCTGGAGGGTGACACACCCTGCACAGGACACCCGCCCCTAACTCAGAGGGACCAGGGCTGGCCTGGCCCCAGGCTCTGTGGGGGCCGGGGTGCTTTGAGCCTCCCCAAGGCCCAACACAAACACTAATGGGATTCAGCCCCCCCATGGACCTGGCCAGCCCTGGATACTGGCCCCAGGCTGAGCAAGCCCTCTCACAGCTGGATGTGGCCTCCTGGGCCCTCAGCATGCCCCACAGATCCAGGTCGTTGAACTAGGGCAGCACTGGGGATCCCGGGACACCCCAGGGTGGGGAGAGCAGGGGTAGGCCGGTGGGTCCCACCCGCTCCCACACCAGGAGGCAGGCTCCTCCAGGTGTTGGGGCCCCAGGGGCCCCGAGGCCGGGGTCCAGCTGCTGTGCAGGGACCCATCGCAAGAGCCCATGAGCTGCAGGTCCAGTTCAGGACTGCTGTCCACAGAACCGTCTATCAGGGTGAAACCTCAGGACATATGCCCCACCCAGGTCCACACATGATCCCAGGTGGGGGACTCCAGCACCCGCCCTCAACCCCGTGTTATTCTTACCCTCTCCTAAAAGACAGAAAGGTCTCCCTCCCCAGCGGAACATGCACACCCTTTGCTGTAAAAAGTCAATAAATTGTTGTGGTGCGAAAATGCACAGCCAGCCTGTTTCTGTGTCTCCCAAATCACTGTGCATGGGGCGTGGAGAGACTCCCAGAGAGGAGGAGGGGGCACCACCCAGGCCCCAACCGGCGCCTGCATGGGCGCCGTCAGGCACAGACAGCTGACGTCCCCACGTGCCTTCCAGGGGCGGCCAGATGCCAGGGTCAGGACCCCACAGACTTTACTGGGACTCAGCCTGTGCCACGAGGGCCAGCAGGGGCTGGGACAGAGTGACAGGCAGGGAGCCTTAGGTCACCAGGGTCTGTGCAAAGCGACCTGGGAGGTCTGTGCTTCCTCTGTCCAGGGGGCCAGAGCTGGCCGTGTTCCGAGGCACTTCCTCCCGTCCCTGCATCCCCGTGCCTGTGTGCCTGGGGTACAGAGGGCCAGTGGGGTGGTCAGCGGGGCCCTGAAAAAGATGTCAGGAAGGCAGGCCTTTTTGTTGTGCCCTAGATTGTGAATCCGGCAAACCACCAAGGAGCCGACACCGATGCAAACACAGGAGGGTTTCTTTATAAGCTCAAGCTTGGGTCCAAGTGCACCCGACACAGCAGAGCAGGGATTTGGACCCTGAGACTAACAGGCTTAGCAGCTTTATAGGGGCCAGTGGATACACAGAAAGTTGCACAGTCATGTGGGTCCACACGCAGGTGGCCGACTGAATTACACCTTACCCTATTGTATTCACTTGAGCTGGCCTATTACTTTGATCAGAATCTGCACACAGTTTTGGGGGGCACAAAGCAGAGTTACATTGTTATGAGTCACTTCCCAATTAGGATGTGCCCAGTGCCTTGAGTAGGGCAGGGCAGTGCCTTAAGCAGGTCATGTGTGGGTCATAACGGCGGTGACGGGTGTAGCACAAAATGGAAGCAGTCCTGCTCTGCTTGTCCAGGGATTGGGGATTTTTGTTAAATTTCGTGGGTCCCACACTTGCATCTCATGCACCTGGGCCACCCCCACCAGGTGGACTCAGCGTGCACACCTTGTGGTGCTGGATCTCTCACACCAGCGTGTGTAGGGCACCCTCCTCGCCCTAGCGAGTAGGGGCTGGGTGAGCATTGGGCTCAGCCTGAAGGCCAGGCAGCACAGGGGACCGAGGAATCCCAGCCCGGTCCCCACACCGACTCCCACACAAAGGCAGCCCCATGTCTCCTCGCCATGTACAACCGGCTCCTCAGGAGCTCCCAGCGGGGCAGCCGCGAGTTCTGGCTCCCTGCTGGAGAGGCATCCTGGAGAAGAGAAGCAGCCGGGCTTGGCGGGACCGACTGCTGAACATGGGAATGTGGCCAGGCTGGAACTTCCAGCTCAGCTGACCCTCCAGCAGAAAGTCACTGCATGAGCGAGCCCCGGGTTGGCCAGGAGAGCCCAGCTAGCCACCCTGGGCAAGCACCAGAAATGTTGTTCCAACCATTGCAGCATTTGGGTGACCCAGCCAGAGGATTAGATAGCTGCACGTGATAGCTGCATGTGATAGACACACACACACCCCAAAACCAACAAAAGTCGGAATCCCCCCAATGTTGTCAAACAGCACCCAGATAGTTACATATACGACGCTGTGGTCCCCAATAGGATACATGGAAGACGCTATAAACCATGAATGCAGAGGTCCTGGAGGCACTGAGATGTGCCTGCTGGGTTCCAGCAAGGAGCGCAGAGGGGCAGAAAGCATCCTACGGAGGTGGGGGCACTCCTAGGAAAGGACACCATGTCCCTGTGAAGACTACGGATGGTGAAATCTGTCCTCCTCTCTTTAGCTTCTGGTTTTCTGCCTAAATGCCTTTTTCCTCAATCATAATAGCAAAAATTTATTTTATGTTTTTAATTATCTTTTTTTGGTGTCCAATTTGTATGAGTTCTTTCTTCAGCAAGTGTGTCCTTCGGGATAGAAGGAGAGATAAAGAGTTTCCCAGACAGGCAAAATATAAAGGAGTTCATGACCACTAAACCAGTCCAGTTAGGAATTTTAAGAGGGACTCTTCTAGTGGGGGAAAAAAAGAGACCAAAAGCAACAAAGACTAGAAAGGACCCAAGAACGTCCCCAGAAACACAAACCCTACCAGTAACACAAGGGCACTAAGTTCATATCGTTCAATAATCACTCTGAATGCTGATAGACTGAATGCTTCAATCCAAAATATAGGGTATCAGAGTGGCTTAAGAAACAGGATCTTGAATGCCTGGGTGCCTCAGGGGTTGAATATCTGTTTTGGTTCAGGTCATGATCCCGGGGTCCTGCAGGATCAAGTCCCACATCAGGCTCCCCGCATGGAGCCTCATTTTCCTTCTGCCTATACCTCTGCCTCTCTGTGTCTCTCATGAAAACATAAACAAAATATTTTAAAAAGAAAAGAGATAAAAAGATGAGAAAGGATCCAAATAAAATCACAAATGAGAAAAGAGAAATAATAACCAACACTAGAGAAATACAAACGATTATAAGAGAACATTATGAAAAATTATATGCCAGCAACCTAGATCCTGGAATAAATTGATCAATTCATGGATATATATAGCATTGCAAGAATGAAAAAGGAAGAAATAAGAAACTTGAACAGACAGATAAGCAGCAAAGAAATTGAATCAGCAATCAAGAATCTCCAAACAGGAGACGCTTAGATCAATAGAACAGAATGGAAAGCCGAAACCAGATACAAACCTGTAACTCTATGATCCATTAATCGACAACAAGGCAGGAAGCAATATCCAATGGCACCAAGACAGTCTCTTCAACAAACACTAACCCTGACCCCAGGATAAGAACAAATGGTGTTGGGAAAACCAGGCAGCCACGTGCAGAAGAATGAAACTGGACCACTTTCTTACACCATATATATAAAAAATAAATTCAAAATGGATGAAAGACCTAAATGTGAGACCTGAAACCATAAAAAGAAGAAAAGATGGGCAGCAACATCTTTGACATTGGCCATTGGATCTTCTTTCTAGTTATGCCTCAGAGGCGAGGGAAACAAAAGCAAAAATACTATTGGGACTTCATCAAATTGAAAAGCTTCCACAAAGTGAAGGAAACAACCAACGCTAAAAGGCAACATACAAAATGAGAGGAGATATTTGTAAACAACACATCCAATAAAGAGTTAGTATTCAAAATACATAAAGCAAACATAAATCTCAGCATCCTAAACACAAATTATCCAACCACAGATTGGCAGAAGACATGCATGGATTTTGTCTCTGACAAGACATCCAGATGGCCGCCAGACACACGGAAAGACACTCAGCGTCACCCATCATCAGGGAAATGCAAACCAAAACCACAATGAGATGTCACCTGACAGCCATCAGAATGACTAAAATTAACAACACAAGAAACAACAGGTGTTGGGGAGGCTATCGAGAAGGGGGAGCCCCCTTACACTCCTGGTGGGCATGCGATCAGGTGCAGCCAGGGTGGAAAACAGTGTGGAGGGTCCTTGAAAAGTTAAAAAAGGGGATCCTAGGGTGGCGCAGCGCTTTGTTGCCTGCCTATGGCCAAGGGCGTGCTCCTGGAGACTCGGGATCGAATCTCACGTCGGGCTCCTGGTGCATGGAGCCTGCTTCTCCCTCTGCCTGTGTCTCTGCCTCTCCCTCCCTCTCTCTCTCTCTCTCTATCTGTGACTATCATAAAAAATTATAAGAAAAGAAGTTAAAAATAGAGCTACCCTTCGATTCCAAAATTGCACAGCTAGGTATTTACCCCGAGGATACAAAAGTAGTTTAGTGGATTCGAAGAGAGACACACCGCCCAGTGTTTGTAGCAGTGTTATCAACAACAGCCAAACTGTGGATACAGCCCAGATGTCCATCGACAGATGAATGGGCAGAGACGATGTGGTAAATATACACACTGTGACATCACTCGATCATCAGAAGGGATGAAATAAAGCCATTTACAATGACGTGGGAGAAGTGGAAACGACCTATCCTAAATGAAATCAGAGAAAAACAGATACCAAATACCATACGATTGAATTCACATGTGAATTTTAAGAAACCAAACAAACTGGCAAAGGCGCGGAGGGGGGATGAGAGATGCAAACCAAGAAACAGAAGTACGGTTGTGGTGACGTGGCCCCATGTCCTCGTGAAGCGTATCCAGGGGCTCTTAGGAGGCCAGGGCTCTTGTCACTGTGAATGCGGCACCCAGCTTCCAGAAGCCTCAACTTATGTCTTGAGGGCCCTGGGAGCTCCTGCCAGATTGGACACGGAGTCACATCTTCCTGAAGCCTCCCCGTGGGACCTGAGGCAGCCCAGGGGCTCCTGTCTGCGTGGATTCAGGCCCACAATTTCCTGAAGCCTCCCCGCGTGTCCTGAGGTGGCCCAGGGGCTCCTGTCAGAGTGGATGCGGGCCCACATCTTCCTGAAGCCTCCCTGTGGTTCCTGAGGCAGCCCAGGGGCTCCTGTCTGCCTGGATGCGGGCCCACAATTTACTGAAGCCTCTGCGGGGGCCCTGAGGTGGCCCAGGGGCTCCTGTCAGCGTGGATGCGGGCCCACATCTTACTGAAGCCTCACCGCAGGTCCTGAGGAGACCGGGGATCCTGTCACCATGAACTCGACCCAATGTCCCCCTGAAGACTCACCGCGGGTCTTGAGGAGGCTGCGGGTCATCAGCGTGGACGCGTCCCCATGTCCTCCTCGGGCCTCCCCAGCACAGGCGGGCTCCTGTTAGTGCAGGCGGAAGAGGCCTACTGCTCATGCGTGCCCACTGGGCGGGGCCTGTGCTAGGGTGTTCCCTGCGGGTCGCTCAGGCATTACAGGAGGCCCTCAGGAGGCGGCGTGCCCCTGCTGGGCCGCACCTGCCTCCTTCCGGGCTCCAGCTGTGGCCTGTTAGGTTGGAAACATCTCATTGAAATGGAGCCCAACACCCGGCTTCCCCAGAAATACTTAAGGATAATGAATTGGAACCCACAGGACACGAAATGAAAGGTGGAGCAGACTTTTACCACGTCCTTCAAAATTTACTCAACCCTCTTCCACTGTGGGCGGGACCGTGGGCTGGTAGAGCAGCATGGAAACAGTGTGGAGGCTCCTCAGGAAGTTACCAATAGAGCTGCCCTGCGACCAGCAGGTGCATGGCCTGGAGCTCACTCCGAAGATACAGATGCAGTGAGACTCGGGACTCCTGCACCCCAATGTCCACAGCAGCCGGGTCCACAGTAGCCACACTGTGGGAGGAGCCTCGGTGCCCTCCGGCAGATGATGGATAAAGAGGATGGGAGATAGATGATGGTCATAGAGAGAGGAATGGTACTCAGCTATCAAGGAGAAGGAAATCTTGCCATTTGCAATGACGTGGATAGAACTAGAGGAATCATCTTAAGTGAAATAAGTCAGTCGGGAAAGAGAATGACTGTGTGGTGTCATTCATAGGTGGAATTTAAGAAGTAAAGCAGATGAACATTTGTGAAGGGAAGGAAAAACAAATAAGATGAAAAAAGATGCAGGAAATACAGACTCTTAATGATAGGAAACAAACTGAGGGTCGCTTGAGGTGGGGGAGGGAATAATAGGGGACCAGCATGAAGGAGGGCACATGATGTCACAAGCACTGCTAATCTCCAACTGGTGAATTCCTGAATTCTTCCCCTGAAAGTATAATACACTATACGTTAATTAATTGGGTTTAAATTAAAGTAAGTTAAAAAAATCAGTTGTGTCAGAGCACATTTCCTTCTGAACTCTCTGTTCTCCTCCTTCAGCTTATGCCAGGACCACCCCCCATGGGTCTGGTTTGTTTAAGTAGGCACCACGCCTCATCCATGGCCCAGGCCAGGGCTAGAATTCACGATCCCGAGATCAGGACTGGAGGTGAGGTCTGGAGTCAGCTGCTTAACTGATGCAGCCACCTAGGGGCCCGAGAACCACACTGCTTTATCCTGTGTCTCTGTGACATCCTTTGAAATAGGAAAGTGCTGCGTCCCACTCTGTCTTGCTTCTCCTATACTGATTTGCTGTCCGGGGTCATTTGTGGGGGCGGATGGATGTTATGGGTTTTCTTTTCCTATTTCTAAGATCTGCCACCATGATTTTGATAGGAATGACATTCAAACTGAGGGTGGCTTCAGGAACTGCGGACATTTTCACAAGATGAGGCTCGCACCCCATGATCCCAGGACGGCCTCCCAGAGTCTGGTATTGCTCAGTGCACAAGTCTTGTGCTCCTTCGGTTCAGTCTCATTATTCTCTGTGTTGCTCCTGAGAAGGGAGTCTCGTCCTTCATTTCCTTCCTGAGTGCTCATTGTCAGGACACAGCAAGTCTACTCTGCTCTGTAGAGTCAGTTTGTGTCCCATGACTTTACTGAACTCACTCCTTATTTCTAACAGGTTTTGGTGGAGGCTGTACTGTTTCCTTATTTTAAAATTTTTAATTTATTTATGATAGTCACACACACACAGAGAGATTGAGAAAGAGAGAGAGAGAGAGAGAGAGAGAGAGAGAGAGAGGCAGAGACATAGGCAGAGAGAGAAGCAGGCTTCATGCACCTGGAGCCTGATGTGGGATTCGATCCTCGTTCTCCAGGATCATGCCCTGGGCGAAAGGTAGGCTCTAAACCACTGTGCCACCCAAGGATCCCTGGCTCTCGGGTTCCCTGTTTCTAGTACCGTGTCTTCAGCAAATAGGGACAGTGTGACGTCCCCCTTCCAGGTGTGGAACCTTTGCTGTTTACAGCATAATGTCCTAGAAAACCCCACAAAACAATAAAAACTGAGTCCTGCCCAAGGGCAGGAAGCCCCTATTAGAATGAGAATAGAGCTTATTGCCCTTGAAGGCGCCATATCAAAATGTAAACAGAACTTGAGGAATTGCTCCAGACTTTCTGGAGGTCCCCAAGACCAGTCCTTAAAACTAAGCTAATCCACACCTCGGGTTCCAAGTGCCTGCTCTTCTGTGTCGGGTATACTTGGACACAAGCTCGAGCTTGTAAAGAAACCCTCGTGTGTTTGCATCAGTGTTGGCTTCTCAGTGGTTTCTCGGATTCCCAATCTTGGGCACAACAGTCTGAGATAAGAAAAAAACAAAAACAAAAGAAGATGGGAGGCAGGCAGAGTGAACGCAGGGTTCTGAGAGGAGCGGCGGAAACCCAGGGGCTTGGGGGCTCTTCTGTGGAGGCCACTGCAGACTGGGGGCGGGATGCTAAGCCCCAGAGCCAGAGGACCCAGCATCCCTATCCGCATCCCTCCCATCAGCACTGAGTCTCAGGGAGCAGCACAGCGCCACCCACTGGATGCCAGAGGCGCTGACGCCCATCAAGCCTGTGACCTGCAGCTGCATTTCCCAGGCAGATGTGCACCTGACAATCAGCGACATGGCCCATCCCTAAACCCCGCACAGTCCACTCGCTGCCACCAACTTGTCAGACCACAGAGGCTGCAGAGCATCAGCTCTGCCTGCAAAGTAGGGTCTAGCTTCCTTTGTACTTTGTGCTTCTTTTTCATTTTTTCTTTGAATCTTTCTTATTAATTGTCTTATTTTAATTTTTATGTATGTACCTTATATATTTCTTATTTTTACTTTCATGGTACTTTAATTGTGTTTCTTATTTTGGGATTTAAAATCTTTTAAAAAGCAGGCTAAAATAACCTGGTGTTTTTATCGGGAGGGGAGTTGTTATTGTTTTTCTTTTTCTTCCTTCTTTCTTTTCTGGAAAAAAGAATGAGATGGAGAAATTCATCTCCATAAAATAACATGAGGTAGTACTCACAGCCAGGAAGTTCATCGATAAACATATATGATATCTAACTACAGTTTAAAACAATGATAATAAAGATAGCAGCTTGGCTGGAAAATGAGGACAGAAGAAAACTAGAGAATCCCTTACTGTAGATATAAAAGAACTTAAATCTAGACAGGCCAATGTTAAAAATGCTATAACTGAGAGGCAGTCCCAAGTGGAAGCCTTACAAACAAGAAAGGTTATGGACCACAGAGGCAGACTTAGGGAACTCAGCCACTTATTAAAACAGTACCATTCATATCATAAGAGACTCAGAAGATGAAGAGAGAGAAAAGGTGGGTCTTGCTCAGCCATTACAAATGACAAATACCCACCATTTGCTTCAACGTGGATGGAACTGGTGGGTATTATGCTGAGTGAAGTAAGTCAATCGGAGAAGGACTAACAGTGTATGTTCTCATTCATTTGGGGAATATATATAATAGTGATAGGGAATATAAGGGAAGGGAGAAGAAATGTGTGAGAAATATCATAAATGGAGACAGAACAAAAAGACTCAACTCTAGGAAATGAACCAGGGGTGGTGGAAGTGGAGGAAGGCACAGGGTGGGGGTGAATGGGTGACGGGCACTGAGGGGGCACTTGACAGGATGAGCACTGGGTGTTATTCTGTATGTTGGCAAATTGAACACCAATAAAAATAAAATTATTATCAAAAAGAAGAAAGAAAGAAAGAAAGAAAGAAAGAAAGAAAGAAAGAAAGAAAGAAAGAAAGAAAGAAGAAAGTGTGGCACCTGGGTGGCTCAGTCAGTTAAGCTTCTGCCTTAGGCTCAGATTATGATCCAGGTCGCAAGGCAGGCTCCCTGTTCAGCAGGGAACCTGCTTCTCCCTCTCCCTCTGCCCCACTCGCTCATGCTTTTTCTCTCCTCTCTCTGTCAAATAAATAAATAACATCTTTGCAAGAGAGACAAACAATCAAACCCAGAAGGAAGAGAAATCTCCCATGTTGAAGAATTTCTAACAATTTGTGCAGACATTCCACCCTCAAGTTGATGAGCATAGCTTCCCACTCTTATGTGTGGAATACACATAGTAAATTCCTTCTACAAAATATATTATGAAAAAGTTAAAATAATAATGATACTACTAATAATAATATAATAATAATAATAATAATAAAGAATCACTTTTCTATGGAGAAAGCTGACAAACACTACCTCAGCAAGATGATCAGATGGATACCAAGACTGATAAATCATGCTGATAGTATCCATCCTTTATAGGATATAATAAAAATGGCAGTATATTGTGTATATCATCCACAAAAACAGTTCAATCATGAGATAAACAACAGACATGTCCCAACTGAGAGAAATTTTACAAAATACTCTATGTCTCAAAGTGTTCCAGTTCAACAACAACAAGGAAAGGCTGAAAGACAGTCACAATCCAGAGGAGCCTAAGAAAACATGAGAACAAATGCAATGTGATATGAGAGATGGTAACTTAGCAAAAACTAAGGAAATCTGAATAAAGTACGGTCTTTCGTTAATGTGAGTATTTTAATATTGATTCATTAGCTAATATTTGTACTGTACTAATATAATATATCAAGAATTGGAGAAGTTGAGTGCAAGTGCATGAGAATTCTCTGTACTATCTTCTCAATTTCCCAATAAATCTTTGGTTTTTTTCTAATCAATAAGATTTATTTTGAAAATTGACTAAATGAATCAGGCTCCAAGTGTGAAGACATTTTAAGAATAGTTTAATTAACTTTTGTCTCATTCTTAAAGAGTTCCCTCAATGTGAACAATGTAAGGATTTTCTATCAGAAGGAAAGAAAAACACTTATGGACACGTATAATGCCTCCTCAACCTGGGAAGCAGGAAACGATAATAAATAGAAAAATCAGATAAAAATACTTCTATTATAATAGACACCATATTGCAAGTGCATTTAAAATTAGCAATGCATAACATTTATTTCCTTGACATTTGTCTTCCAAAGAGTTCACAGTGTTTCACTGTCACTTGAAGCAGGGGAAGAACCTCAGGGAAGAATCCTTCAGATAGTAATAGGACCATTGGAAGTAATGTCTCTCAGTTCTTTCCAAATCCATAAAGATGCATTTCCTGATGAGTGACTGAGCTGTGAAGAAAGAGATGAGAAAACCTCATCCCTTTGAATTACCTGTGTCAGAATATTTTAACCATAGTACTACAGATAGGAAATTATCCTTATTAACAGGAAATATGTCTCAGATTGGAATCTGAGCAATCAGATGGGCAGAGAAAAAATGCATTGACTCGCTCTCCATCTTTTAAAGACAAAGAAGAGCTTTTCTATGTACAAAGTCAGTTTTCAAGATAGCCTTAAGGAATAAGAGTCTGCAGCATGGAATCCCGCTGCATAGCTGGGTCGCCTGCGATCCATGTCTTCCTGATCCCAAATCCCTGGTCCTGTCCCCCAACACAGGCTGCCATGCTGAGGTCCTTTGCAATTGCTCTCTTTGGAGCTCCGGGGAAGGGGGAAGGAGCTACATAGGATGGGACTGGACGCGTGGAGGCCGTTAAAATTAAGACCATTCCAATTTAAGTTCAGCGTTAGGAAACTTCCAGCCAGGGCCCTGCACAGACAACACGGGGCCCCAGGGGCAGGTTTCAAGCAAACCCCAGACTGGGGTCGCCTTTCTCTGTAGACGTCTCCATGTGCATCTTAGAGAAATGGGATGCCCTGTGTCTGCAGCTCCCCCATGCCATCCCCCTCATTCCCCACCCCACGCCATTCCCCCACATCATTACCCCCCATGGCATCCCCCTACACCATCCCCCTCACACCCACACAATCCCCATCGAAACTATACTCCAACACCATCCCCCCTACACCATCCCTCACACTCCACCACCATCAAACCCTGCCCCACACCATCCATCCCCACACCATCTTCCCCCAGCATGGGCCCGGTGCAGCTGCCCCTTTTGGGACATGCTCAGCCTCCCTGGGGTTCTCTGGATACCCTGCTCCCATCGGAAGCATGGGTGTTCTATAAAGTACCCAGGGGTTGCAGGGAAGATGGGAGGCAGGGAGCTCCCGACAGCGTGGGTGGAGGTTGGGTGAAGTAGAGGACGCACTGTGCCCAGCCTTTTCCCACTGTCCCTCCTGGAGGGTGGCACACCTGGCACAGGACACCAGCCCTAACCCAGAGGGACCTGGGCTGGCCTGGCCCCAGGCTCTGTGGGGGTTGGTGTGATTTGAGCACCCACCTCAGGCCCAACACAAGGACTAATGGGATCCAGGCCCTCATGGCCCTGGCATGCCTGGATTCTGGCCCCACGCTGAGCGAGCCCTCACATGGCTGGATGTGGCCTCCTGGGCACTGGGCGTGCCTCACAGATCCAGGTCGCTGACCTAGGGCAGCCCTGGGGATCACAGGACACCCCAGGGTGGGTAGAGCAGGGGGAGGCCGGTGGGCCCCACCCGCACAAACACCAGGAGTATCCTCCAGGTCCTGGGGCCCCAGGGAGCCAGAAGCCGGGGTCCAGCTGCCCTGCAGGGACCCAGCACAGGAGCCCATGAGCTTCAGGTCCAGGTCAGCACTGCTGTCCTCAGAACCGTCTATCAGGCTGAAACCTCAGGACATACGTCCCCACCTGGAGTCCACACATGCTCCCAGGTGGGGGACTCCTGTACCAGCATACCACCCCGAATGATTCTTGTCCTCCCCTAAAGGACAGAAAGGTCTCCCTCCCCAGGGGAAAGCGCACACCCTCGGCTCTGGGCCTGTTTGCTGTAGAAAGTCAATAAAGTGTTGTATAGCGAAAATGCACAGCCAGCCCATTTTTGTGTCTCCCAGAACTCTGTGCACGGGGTGTGGAGAGACCCCCAGTGAGGACGAGGGGGCACCACCCAGGCCCCAACCAGCCCTTGCAGTGGCGCCGCCAGGCACACACAGCTGATGTCCCCACGTTCCTTCCATGGGCGGCCAGACGCCAGGATCAGGACCCCAGAGACTTTACTGGGACTCAGCCTCTGCCCCATGGGCCAGAATGGGCTGGGACAGAGTGACAGCCAGGGAGCCTCAGGTCACCAGAGTCGGTGCAAAGCGACCTGGGAGTTCTGTGCTCCCTCTGTCCAGGGGGCCGGGGCTGGCCCTGTTCCAGGGCACTTCCTCCCCTCCCCGCATCATGGTGCCTGTTTGCCTGGGGCACAGAGGGCCTGCGGGCCGGTCAGCGTGGCCCTAGAAGGGTTGTCAAGACAGCAAGCCCTTGTGTTTTGCCCAAGATTGCGAGCCCTAGAAACCATCAAGTTGCCGACACCGATGCAAACTCCGAGGTTTTATTTACAAGCTGGAGCTTGGTTCCAAGTGCACTCTACCCAGCGGAGCAGGGACTTGGATCCTGAGAC
This sequence comes from Urocyon cinereoargenteus, assembly GCA_032313775.1. NCBI lineage: Eukaryota > Metazoa > Chordata > Mammalia > Carnivora > Canidae > Urocyon > Urocyon cinereoargenteus. The sequence continues at coordinate 17,724 of JAVLSZ010000668.1, read as the reverse complement.
TAAGAGGCATAGCAGCTTTATAGGGGCCAGAGGCCCATGGGATATGCAGAAAGTTGCACAGTCATGTCGGTCCACACACAGGTGGCCCATTGAATTATACCTTACCCTATAGTATCCACTTGAGCTGGTCTATTACTTTGGTCAGAATCAGCACTCAGTTTTGGTGGTCACAAAGCAACATTTCATTGTTATGAGCCGATTTCCGATTTCGGTGTGCCCAGCGGCCTGACTAGGGTGGGGCAGCGCCTTAAGCCATAAGCAGGTTGTGGGGGTCAAAGGGGAGGTGGTGGGTGTAGAACAAAATGGAATCAGTCCTGCTCTGCTTGTCCAGGGGAAGGGGATTTTTGTTAAATTTCCTGGGTCCCAAACTGGCAGCTCCCGCACCTGGGCTACCCTCACATGGTGGAATCAGCGTGCACACCATGTGGTGCTGGATCACTCACACCAGCATGTGGAGGGCACCCTCCTCACCCTAGTGAGTAGGGGCTGGGTGAGCATGGGGCTCGGCCTGAAGGCCAGGCAGCACAGGTGACTGAGGAAACCCAGCCCCGTCCCCACCCCGACTCCCACACACAGGCAGCCCCAGGGCTCCCCGCCATGGGCAGGCGTCTCCTCAGGAACTACCCCCAGGGTGGCCCTGAGATCTGGTCCCGGCTGGAGAGGCATCGGGGAGAAGAGAAGCAGGGGGTGCTCAGCGGGAGCCAGTGTGGGACTTGGGAATGTGTCCGAGTCTGACTTTCTGGCTCAGCTGACCCTCCAGCGGAATGTCACTGCACGAGCGTTCCCCGGGTCGGCCAGGAGAGCACAGCTAGCCGCCCAGCGCCACCAACAGAAATGATATTGTGACAACCATATCAGCGGTTGGGTGACCCAGCCAGAGGATCAGATAGCTGCATGTGATAGCTGCATGTGATAGACACACACACACCGCAAAGCCAACAAAAGTCAGACCCCAATGTTGTCAAACAGCAGCCTGATGGCTACATACACAACACATTGGTCCCCAATAGGATACATGGAAGACGCTATGAACCACAACTGCAGAGGTGCTAGAGGCACGGAGATGTGCCTGGTGGGTTCCAACAAGGAGCGCAGAGGGACAGGAAGCATCCTACGGAGGGGGGGCCCTTCCTAGGAAAGGACACCAGGTCCCTGTGAAGGCTACACATGGTGAAATCTGTCCTCCTCTCTTTCAGCTTCTGGTTTTCCACCTAAATGCCATTTTCCTCAATCATAATAGCAAAAATTTATTTTATGCTTTTAATTTCTTGTTATTGGAGTCCAATTTGTATGAGTTCTTTCTTCAGCAAGGGTGTCCTTCAGGATAGAAGGAGAGAAAAAGAGTTTCCCAGACAGGCAAAATATAAGGGAGTTCATGACCACTAAACCAGTCCAGTAAAGAATTTTAAGGGGGACTCTTCTAGTAGAGGAAAAAAGAGACCCAAAGCAACAAAGACTAGAAAGTCCCAGAGAACATCACCAGAAACACAAACTCTACCGGTAACACAGAGACACTAAGTTCATATCTTTCAAAAATCACTCTGAATGCTGATGGACTAAATCCTCCAATCAAAAGATATACGCTATCAGAGTGGCTTAAAAAACAGGATCCCGGAAGCCTGGGTGACTCAGGGGTTGAGCGTCTGCCTTTGACTCAGGGAGTGATACTGGAGACTGGGATCGAGTCCCATATTGGGCTTCTGGTGGGGAGCCTGCTTCTCTCTCTGCCTAATATTCTGCCTATCTCTCTCTCTCTCTCATAAATAAAATCGTTAATAAAAAACCAAGATCCATCTGTATGCTGCCTACAAGATGCTCACCTTAGACCTATAGACACCAAGAGATTGAAAGTCGGGGGATGGAAAATCATCTATCACGCTACTGGATATCAAAGGAAAGCTGGAGGACCCATACTTATATCAGACAAACTAGATTTGACACCAAACCCTGGGGGACACCTGGTAGCTCAGTGGCTGAGCATCTGCCTTCGGCTCAGGGTGTGATCATGGGATCCCAGGATCGAGTCCCATATCGGCCTCCCTTTGGGGAGCCTGCATCTCCCTCTGCCTATGTTTCTGCCTCTGCGTCTCAGTGCATCTCTCATGAATGAATAAATAAATTAATTAAATATCAAAAAAGAACAAATACTGTAAGAATAGATGAAGAAGGCAATATCTCATAATTAAAAAGACTCTCTATCAAGATCAAACAACTAAATATTTATGCTGCCAACATGGGGTACCTAAATATAGAAACCAATTAACAACAAACGTACAGGAACTCACTGATAATAATACAATGACAGGGCATTTTAACACCCACTTATGGCAAAGGACCGAACGTCTATGCAGAAAAACAACAGGGGAACAATAGCCTTGACACACTGGACCACAGGGACTCAACACAAATAGTCAGAACATTTCATCCTAGAGCAGAATACAGATTCCTTTCAAGTGCACATGGGACATTCTCCAGAACAGATCATATCACGGCCCACAAATCAGCCCTCAACAGGTACAACACGTACAAGAAGGTTGATATCACACCCTGTACATTTTTGGACCACGACCATTTTCTTACACCACATTTATAAAAAATAAATTCAAAATGGATGAAAGACCTAAAGTGAGACCTGAAACCATAAAAAGAAGGAAAGATAGGCAGGAACATCATTGACATTGGCCACTGGATATTCTTTCTAGATATGCCTCTAATGTGAGGGAAACAAAAGCAAAATACTATTGGGACTTCATCAAATTGAAAACCTTCCGCAAAATGAAGGAAACAACCAGCGCTAAAGGGCAACATACAGGAGGTGGGGCAAGATGGCGGAAGAGTAGGGTCCCCAAATCACCTGTCCCCACCAAATTACCTAGATAACCTTCAAATCATCCTGAAAATCTTCGAATTAGGCCTGAGATTTAAAGAGACCAGCTGGAATGCTACATTGTGAAAAGTTCGGACTTCAATCAAGGTAGGAAGATGGGGAAAAAGAAATAAAGATACAAAAAGCATCCAAGGGGGAGGAGCCCCGTGAGGAGCTGGGCTAAGTCTGGGGCAAGTGCCCCCAGGACAGGAGAGCTCTGTGCCAGAGTAGCAGGAGCTGTACCAAATGTCCTGGGCGGAATGGCGCCTGCAGGTAGAGCAGGACCCCAGGAAGGCGGAGATGTCCTCGGGCTCCCTGTGACACTAACAGACACCTGCTCACACATGAGAGTGCGCTGAGCTCACTACGAGCTGCAGCGTGCAGGCATTGACCTGGGAGCAGCTCGGAGGGGCTCGGGGGGCGGCTCTGCATGGAGGGGACTGCGCGGCCCCGGGAGCATGTCAGCGGCAGGGGCTCTGGCAGAGGAAGAGGCTCAGTGCGGAGGGGGCTGCACAGCTCCGGGAGCAACTTTGAGGGGCTCAGGTGCGGCTCTTTGGAGGGGGCTGCGCAGCCTTGAGCAGCTTGGAGGGGCTCAGGCGGCGGCTCTGCAGAGAGGCGCCTGCATGGCCAAGAGTGCAAATCCAACACCGCAGACTGGGAGCAGAGGGTGCTGGCACACAGCCCAAGATCCGGCCTCCTCTGGGACAGGAAGAAGCCGGGAGTGCCCAGGACAGCAAGGATGCTCCTGCCCTGAACTGAGCAGATCAGCGCCCCGCCCTGGAATCTCCACACCCCTACAGAGAGAGAGCTCCATAGTTATTTGTGGGGACTGAATCCAGGTTGCCAGAGCTGCCGCAGCCACTGGGGTTGTTCCTCCAGGGGCCTCACGGGGTAAACAACCCCACTGAGCCCTCCGACAGGCGGGGTCAGAGCAGATCCCCCAAGTACTAACACATGAAAATCAGCACAACAGGCCCCTTGCCCAGAAGACCAGCTAGAGGGACAAGTTCCAGAGGAAGTCAAGGGCCTTAACGTATAGAGAATCAGACGATACTCCCCTGTGTGTTCTTTTTTTTCTTTTTGATTTCTGATTGCTTCCCCCACCTTTTTTTCACCTTTTTCTTTCCCTTTTTCTTCTCTTTATTCTTCTTTTTCTTCCTTTCCTCTTTATTCTTTTTCTCTTTTCTTTCCTTCTCTCTCTCTCTTTTTCGCCTTTTCCCAATACAACGTGTTTTTGGCCACTCTGCACTGAGCAAAGTGACTAGAAGGAAAACCTCACCTCAAAAGAAAGAATCAGAAACAGTCCTCTCTCCCACAGAGTTACAAAATCTGGATTACAATTCAATGTCAGAAAGCCAATTCAGAAGCACTATTATAGAGCTACTGGTGGCTCTAGTAAAAAGCATAAAGGACTCAAGAGACTTGATGACTGCAGAATTTAGATCCAATCAGGCAGAAATTAAAAATCAACTGAATGAGATGCAATCCAAACTAGTAGTCCAACCGACCAGGGTTAACTAGGTGGAAGAGTGAGTGACATAGAAGACAAGTTGCTGGCAAAGAGGGAAACTGAGGAAAAAAGAGACAGACAATTAAAAGACCATGAAGACGGATTAAGGGAAATAAAGGAGAGCCTGAGGAAGAAAATCCTATGTTTAATTGGGGTTCCCGAGGGGGCCGAAAGGGACAGAGGGCCAGAATAAGAATATGTATTTGAGCAAATCATAGCTGAAAACGTTCCCAATCTAGGAAAGGAAACAGGCATTCATATCCAGGAAATAGAGAGATCCCCCCCTAAAATCAATAAAAACCATCCAACACCTCGACATTTAATAGTGAAGCTTGCAAATTCCAAAGATAAAGAGAAGATCCTTAAAGCAGCAAGGGACAGGAATCCCTGAACTTTATGGGGAGGAGAATTAGGGTAACAGCAGTCATGTCTACAGAGTCCTGGCAGGCCAAAAAGGGCTGGCAGGATATATTCAGGGTCCTAAATGAGAAGAACATGCAACCAAGAATACTTTGTCCAGCAAGGCTCTCATTCAAAATGGAAGGAGAGATAAAGAGCTTCCAAGACAGGCAGGAACTGAAAGAATATGTGACCTCCAAACCAGCTCTGCAAGACATTTTAAGGGGGACTCTTAAAATTCCCCTTTAAGAAGAAGTTCAGTGGAACAATCCACAAAAATAAGGACTGAATAGATAAAATGATGACACTAAACTTATATCTGTTAAGAGTAACTCTGAACGTGAATGGACTTAATGACCCCATCAAAAGGCGCAGGGTTTCAGACTGGATAAAAAAGCAGGACCCATCGATTTGCTGTAAATCTACAGCATTTTAGACAGAAGGACACGTACAACTTGAACATAAAAGGTTGGAGAACCATTTACCATTCAAATGGTCCTCAAAATAAAGCAGGGGTAGCAATCCTTATATCAGATAAACTAAAATTTACCCCAAGGACTGTAGTGAGAGATGAAGAGGGACACTATCTCATATTTAAGGATCTATCCAACAAGAAGACTTAACAATCCTCAATATATATGCCCCGAGGGTGGGAGCTGCCAAATATTGAAACCAATTAAAAACCAAAGTGAAGAAATACTTAGATAATAATACACTTATACTTGGCGACTTCAATCTAGCTCTTTCTACCCTCGATAGGTCTTCTAAGCACAACATCTCCAAGAAACGAGAGCTTTAAATGATACACTGGACCAGATGGATTTCACAGATATCTACAGAACTTTACATCCAAACTCAACTGAATACACATTCTTCTCAAGTGCACATGGAACTTTCTCCAGAATAGACCAAATACTGGGTCACAAATCAGGTCTGAAATGATACCAAAGTTTGGGATCATCCCCTGCATATTCTCAGACCATAATGCCTTGAAATTAGAACTACATCACAAAAAGTTTGGAAGGACCTCAAGCACGTGGTGGTTAAGGACCATCCTGCTAAAAGAAGAAAGGGTCAACCAGGAAATTAAGGAAGAATTTGAAAGATTCATGGAAACTAATGAGAATGAAGATACAACCGTTCAAAACCTTTGGGATGCAGCAAAAGCAGTCCTAAGGGGGAAATACATCGCAATACAAGCATCCATTCAAAATCTGGAAAGAACTCAAATACAAAAGCTAACCTTACACATAAAGGAGCTAGAGAAAATCCAGCAGATGAGCCCTACACCCAGCAGAAGAGAGTTAATTAAGATTCGAGCAGAACTCAATGAAATCGAGACCAGAAGAAGTGTGGAACAGATCAACAGAACCAGGAGTTGGTTCTTTGAACGATTTAATAAGATAGATAAACCATTAGCCAACCTTATTAAAAAGAAGAGAGAGAAGACTCAAATTAATAAAATCACGAGTGAGAAAGGGAGATCACTACCAACAGCAAGGAAATAAAAACAATTTTGAAAACATTATGAACAGTTAAACGCCAATAAATTAGGCAATCAAGAAGAAATGGACGCATTCCTGAAAAGCCAGAAACTACCAAAACTGGATCAGGAAGAAATAGAAAACCTGAACAGGCCAATAACCAGGGAGGAAATTGAAGCAGTCATCAAAAACCTCCCAAGACACAAGAGTACAGGGCCAGATGGCTTCCCAGGGGAATTCTATCAAATGTTTAAAGAAGAAATCATACCTATTCTACTAAAGCTGTTTGGAAAGATAGAAAGAGACGGAGTACTTCCAAATTCGTTCTATGAGGCCAGCATCACCTTAATTCCAAAACCAGACAAAGACCCCACCAAAAAGAGAATTACAGACCAATATCCCTGATGAGCATGGATGCAAAAATTCTTAACAAGATACAAGACAATAGGATCTAATAGTACATTAGGAAAATTTTTCACCATGACCATGTAGCATTTATCCCCAGGTCACAAGGCTGGTTCAACACTCATAAAACCATCAATGTGATTCATCATAAGAGGAAGAGAAAAACCAAGAACCATATGATCCTCTCATTAGATGCAGAGAAAGCATTTGACAAAATACAGCATTCATTCCTGATCAAAACTCTTCAGAGCGCAGGGATAGAGGGAACATTCCTCAGCATCTTAAAAGCCATCTACGAAAAGCCCACAGCAAATATTGTTCTCAATGGGAAAGCACAGGGAGACTTTCACCTAGGATCAGGAACAAGACAGGGATGTCCACTCTCACCACTGCTATTCAACATAGCACTGGAAGTCCTAGCCTCAGCAATGAGATATCAAAAAGACATTAAAGACATTCAAATTGGCAAAGAAGAATTCACACACTCCCTCTTCACTGATGACATGATACTCTACATAGAAAATCCAAAAGCCTCCCCCCAAAGATTTCTAGAACTCATACAGCAATATGGTAGCATGGCAGGATACAAAATCAATGCCCAGAAATCAATGGCATTTCTATACACTAACAATGAGACTGAAGAAAGAGAAATTAAGGAGTCAATCCCATTTAAAATTGCACCCAAAAACATAAGACACCTGGGAATATACCTATCCAAATTCGTAAAGGATCTATACCCTAAAAAGTATAGATCGCTTCTGCAAGAAATTGAGGAAGGCACAAAGAGATGGAAAAATATTCCATGCTCATGGATTGGCAGAATTAATATTGTGAAACTGTCAATGTTACCCAGGGCAATTTACACGTTTAATGCAATCCCTATCAAAATACCGTGGACTCTCTTCAGAGAGTTAGAACAAATTATTTTAAGATTTGTGGGATCAGAAAAGAATACCCAGGCAATTTTAAAAAAGAAAACCATATCTGGGAGCATCACAATGCCAGATATCAGGTTGACCTACAAAGCTGTGGTCATCAAGACAGTGTGGTACTGGCAGAAAAACAGACACAGAGATCAATGGAACAGAATAGAGACCCCAGAAGTGGACCCTGAACTTTATGGACAACAAATATTCGATAAAGGAGGAAAGATTATCCACTGGAAGAAATTCAGTCTCTTCAAGAGATGGTGCTGGGAAAATTGGACATCCACATGCAGAAGAATGAAACTAGACCACTCTCTTTCACCAGACACAAAGATAAACTCAACATGGATGAAAGATCTAATCTCACAAAGATTTTGTGAGACAAAAGTCCATCAAAATGCTAGAGGAGAACATAGGCAACTCCCTTTTTGAACTCGACCACAGTAACTTCTTGCAAGATTCATCCATGAATGCTAAAGAAACAAAAGCAAAAATGAACTCCTGGGAGTTCATTGAGATAAGAAGCTTTTGCACAGCAAAGGATAGAGTCAACAAAACTAAAAGACAACCTACAGAATGGGAGAAGATATTTAAAAATGACGTATCAGGTAAACGGCTAGTTTCCAAGATCTATAAAGAACTTCTTAAACTCAACACGAAAGAAACAAACAATCCAATCTTGAAATGGGCAAAAGACATGAACAGAAATCTCACAGAGGAAGACATAGACAAGGCCAACATACACATGAGAAAATGCTCTGCATCACTTGCCATCAGGGAAATACAAATCAAAACCACAATGAGATAGGACCTCACACCATTGAGAATGGGGAAAATTAACAGCGCAGGAAACCACAAATGTTGGAGAGGATGCGGAGAAAAGGGAATCCTCTTACACTGCTGGTGGGAATGTGAACTGGTGCAGGCACTCTGGAAAACTGTGTGGAGGTTCCTCAAATAGTTAAAAATAGAATTGCCCTATGAACCAGCAGTTGCACTGTTGGGGATTTACCCCAAAAGATTCAGATGCATTGAAACGCCGGGACACCTGCTCTCTGATGTTTAAGGCAGCAATGTCCACAATGGCCAAACTGTGGAAGGAGCCTCAGCGTCCATCGAAAGATGAATGGATAAAGAAGATGTGGTTTACGTACATAATGGAATATTACTCAGCCATTAGAAATGACAAATTCCCACTATTTGCTTCAATGTGAATGGAACTGGAGGGTATTATGCTGAGTGAAGTAAGTCAATCGGAGAAGGACAAACATTGTATGTTCTCATTCATTTGGGAATATAAATAATAGTGAAAGTGAATATGACGGAAGGGAGAAAGAAATGTGTGGGAAATATCAGAAAGGGAGACAGAACACAAAGACTCCTATTTCTGGGAAATGTACTAGGGGTGATGGAAGGGTAGGAGGGCGGGGCGTGGGGGTGAATGTGTGATGGGCACTAAGGGGGGCACTTGACGGGTTGAGTAATTGGTATTATTCTGTATGTTGGCAAATTGAACACCATTAAAAAAATAAATATATTAATAAAAAAAGAAGAAAGAAAGAAGAAAGAAAGAAAGAAAGAAAGAAAGAAAGAAAGAAAGAAAGAAAGAAAGAAAGAAAGACAGAAGGCACCTGGGTGGCTCAGTCAGTGAACCTTCTACCTTAGGCTCAGATCATAATCCAGGTCCCACAGCAGGCTCCCTGTTCAGCAGGGAACCTGCCTCTCCCTCTCCCTCTGCTCCTCTCGCTCATGCTTTTTCTCTCTTCTATCTCTCAAATAAATAAATACCATCTTTGAAAAAGAAACAACAAACAAACCCAGAAGGAAGAGAAATCTCCCATCTAGAAGAATTTCAAAAATTTGTGCAGACATTCCACCCTCAAGTTGATGAGCATAGCTTCTCACTCTTATGTGTGGAATATACATAGTAACTTCCTTCTACAAAATATATTATGAAAGGGTTAAAATAATAATAATAATAGTAATAATAATATAATGATAATAATAATAAGAATCACTTTACTATGGAGAAACCTGACAAACACTACCTCAGCAAGATGATCAGATCGATACCAAGACTGATGAATCATGCTGATAGCATCTATGCTTCATATGATATAATAAAAATGCAGTATATCTCTGTATATAGTCCAAAAAACCAGTTCAATCATGAGATAAACAACAGACATGTCCCAACTGAGGGAAATTTCACAGAATATTCTACTTCTCAAAGTGTTCCAGTTCAACAACAACAAGGAAAGGCTGAAAGACTGTCACAATCCAGAGGAGCCTAAGTAAACATGGGGACACGGGATCCCTGGGTGGCGCAGTGTTTTCGCGCCTGCCTTTGGGCCAGGGCGCTATCCTGGAGATCAGGGATTGAATCCCACATCGGGTTCCCGGTGCATGGAGCCTGATTCTCCCTCTGCCTCTCTCTCTCACTGTGTGCCTGTCATAAAAAAAAAAAAAAAAAAAAACGAGGACAAATGGAATGTGATATAAGGGATGGTAACTTAGCAAAAACTAAGGAAATTTGAATAAAGATTATTTTTTCTAATAAATAACATTTATTTTAATAATTGACTTAAATGAATCAGGCTCCAAGTGTGAAGACACTTTAAGAATAGTTTAATTAACTTTTGCCTCATTCTTAAAGAGTTCCCTCGATGGGAACAAAGTAAGAATTTTATATCAGAAGGAAAGAAAAACACTTATGAACACGTATAATGACTCCTCAACCAGAAAAGCAGGAAAGGATAATAAATAGAAAAAATCAGATAAAAATACTTCTATTATAATAGATACCATATTGCAAGTGCATTTAATATTAGCAATGCATAACATTTATTTCCTTGACATTTGTCTTCCAAAGAGTTCACAGTGTTTCAGGGTCAGTTGAAACAGGGGAAGAATCTCAGGGAAGAATCCTTCACATAATAATAGGATCATTGGGCGTAATGTCTCTCAGTTCTTTCCAAATCCATAAAGATGAATTTCGTGATGAGTGACTGAGCTGTGAAGAAAGAGATGAGAAGCCCTCATCCCTCTGAATTACTTGTGTCAGTATATTTTAACTATAGTACTACAGATAGTAAATTATCCTTATTATCAGGCAATACATCTCAGATTGGAATCCTAGCAATCATATGGGCAGAGAAAAAATGCTTTGACTCACTTTTCATCTTATAAAGACAAAGGAGAGCTTGTCTATGTACAAAGTCAGTTGTCAAGATAGCCTTAGGGAATAAGATTCTGTAGCATCAAATCCCGCTACATAGCCATGACGCCCACGCTCCAGGTCTTCCTGATCCCAAATCCCTGGTCCTGTGCCCCAACACAGGCTGCCACGCTGAGGTCATTTGAAATTGCTCTCTTAGGAGCTCCAGGGAACGGGGAAGGAGCTAGATAGGATGGGACAGGAGGCGTGGAGGCTGTGAAAATTAAGACCATTCCAATTTAAGTTCAGCGTTAGCACACGTCCAGCTAGGGCCCTGCACTGACCACTCAGGGCCCCAAGGGCAGGTTTTACAGCAAACCCCAGACTGAGGTCTCCTTTATCTGTAGACGTCTCCGTGTGCATCTTAGAGAAAGGGGATGCCCTGTGTCCGCAGGCCACCCATGCCATCCCTCATTCCCCACCCCCACAGCATCCCCCTACACCATCATCCCCATGGCATCCCCCCAACACCATCCCCCTTACACCCACACAGCCCCACACAATCCCCACCCACACTAAACCCGAACACCGTCCCCCCTACATCACCCCCCACACTCCACCACCATCATACTCCTGAACTCATACCATCAACCCCCACAACATCGTCCCCAAGCATGGACCCGGTGCAGCTCCCCCTGTGGGACATGCTCAGCCTTCCCGGCGTTCTCTAGATACCCTGATCCCAACTGAAGCACGGTGTCCCGTGCTTAGGGTACCCAGGGGTTGCAGGGAGGAGGGGAAGCAGGGAGCCCCCGACAGGGTGGGTGCAGATCAGTGATGCAGAGGACCCACTGTGCCCTGCCTCTGCCCACTGTCCCTCCTGGAGGGTGACACACCCTGCACAGGACACCCGCCCCTAACTCAGAGGGACCAGGGCTGGCCTGGCCCCAGGCTCTGTGGGGGCCGGGGTGCTTTGAGCCTCCCCAAGGCCCAACACAAACACTAATGGGATTCAGCCCCCCCATGGACCTGGCCAGCCCTGGATACTGGCCCCAGGCTGAGCAAGCCCTCTCACAGCTGGATGTGGCCTCCTGGGCCCTCAGCATGCCCCACAGATCCAGGTCGTTGAACTAGGGCAGCACTGGGGATCCCGGGACACCCCAGGGTGGGGAGAGCAGGGGTAGGCCGGTGGGTCCCACCCGCTCCCACACCAGGAGGCAGGCTCCTCCAGGTGTTGGGGCCCCAGGGGCCCCGAGGCCGGGGTCCAGCTGCTGTGCAGGGACCCATCGCAAGAGCCCATGAGCTGCAGGTCCAGTTCAGGACTGCTGTCCACAGAACCGTCTATCAGGGTGAAACCTCAGGACATATGCCCCACCCAGGTCCACACATGATCCCAGGTGGGGGACTCCAGCACCCGCCCTCAACCCCGTGTTATTCTTACCCTCTCCTAAAAGACAGAAAGGTCTCCCTCCCCAGCGGAACATGCACACCCTTTGCTTAAAAAGTCAATAAATTGTTGTGGTGCGAAAATGCACAGCCAGCCTGTTTCTGTGTCTCCCAAATCACTGTGCATGGGGCGTGGAGAGACTCCCAGAGAGGAGGAGGGGGCACCACCCAGGCCCCAACCGGCGCCTGCATGGGCGCCGTCAGGCACAGACAGCTGACGTCCCCACGTGCCTTCCAGGGGCGGCCAGATGCCAGGGTCAGGACCCCACAGACTTTACTGGGACTCAGCCTGTGCCACGCGGACCAGCAGGGGCTGGGACAGAGTGACAGCCAGGGAGCCTTAGGTCACCAGGGTCTGTGCAAAGCGACCTGGGAGGTCTGTGCTTCCTCTGTCCAGGGGGCCAGAGCTGGCCGTGTTCCGAGGCACTTCCTCCCGTCCCTGCATCCCCGTGCCTGTGTGCCTGGGGTACAGAGGGCCAGTGGGGTGGTCAGCGGGGCCCTGAAAAAGATGTCAGGAAGGCAGGCCTTTTTGTTGTGCCCTAGATTGTGAATCCGGCAAACCACCAAGGAGCCGACACCGATGCAAACACAGGAGGGTTTCTTGAATTGAAGAATTGAAGATAATCGAACCGAAATGAAAATAATCGATTCGATTTGAAAAGAATCGAATCGAAAAGAATAGAAATAATTGAATCGAATTGAAAAGAATCGAATCAAAAATAATCGATTCGAATAGAAAAGAATTGAATCGAATCAAAAAGAATCGAATCGAATCAAATCAAAAAGAATAAAAAAGAATCGAAGATAATCAAAACAAATCGAAAATAATCGAACCGAAACGAAAATAATCAAATTGAATTGAAAATAATCAAACCGAAACGAAAATAACCGATTTGTATAGAAAAGAATCAAATGGAATCGAAAAGAATTGAAAGTAATCGAATCGAATCGAAAAGAATCGAAAATATTCGAGGAAAAGACGAAGATGGCAGAAGAGTAGGGTCCCCAGGTCACCTGTCCCCACCAAATTACCTAGATAACCTTCAAATCATCCTGAAAATCTACGACTTCGACCTGAGATTTAAAGAGAGACCAGCTGAAACGCTACAGTGAGGAGTTCACGCTTCTATCAAGGTAGGAAGATGGGAAAAAAGAAATAAACAAAAGGCATCCAAGGGGGAGGAGCCCCGCGAGGAGCCGGGATAAGGCCGGGGCGAGTGTCCCCAGGACAGGAGAGCCCCATCCCGGAGAAGCAGGGGCTGCACCAACCTTTCTGGGTGGAAAGGCGCCTGCAGGGAGTTAGAGCAGGACCCCTAGAGGACGGGGAGGCCCTCAGGCTCCCTGGGACACTAACAGACACCTGCGCGCCCAGGAGAGTGCACCGATTTCCCTAAGGGCTGCAGTGCGCATGGCAGGATCTGGAGCAGCTCGGAGAGGCTCGGGCAGTGGCTCCACGGAGGGGCCTGTGTGGCCTGGAGCGCGAATCCAACAGGGCAGGCTGGGAGGAAAGGGCGCCTGGACACAGCCCAGGATCTGGCCTCCCCCCGGAACAGGCAGAGGCCGGGAGGGCCCAGGACAGCAAGGACGCTCCTGCCTGGAGCTAAGCAGATCAGCGGCCCCACCCCAGAGGCTCCAGGCCCTGGGGACAAAGAGCTCCAGAGTTACTGCAGGGGCTGAATCCAAGGCTCCAGAGCAGCCACTGGGTTCTTCCTCCATGGGCCTCACGGGGTAAACAACCCCAACTGAGACCTGCACCAGGCAGGGGGCAGTGCAGCTCCCCCAAGTGCTAACACCTGAAAATCAGCACAACAGGCCCCTCTCCCAGAAGACCAGCTAGACGGACAAGTTTCAGAGGAAGTCAAGGGACTTAAAGTATACAGAAACAGAAGATACTCCCCTGCGTATTTTGTATTTTTGTTATTTTGTTTTTTTGTTTTTTTTGTCTTTTGTTTTTTTTCTTTTGATTTCTGATTGCTTCCCCCACCCTTTAATTTCACCTTTCTTTTTCTTTCTCTTCTCTTTTTTCCTTCTTTCTTCCTTTTTTCTTTTTTCTTTTTCTCTTTTCTTTCCTTCTCTCTCTCTCTTTTTCTCCTATTCCTAATACAACTTGTTTTTGGGCACTCTGCACTAGCAAAATGACTAGAAGGAAAACCTCACCTCAAAAGAAAGAATCAGAAGCAGTCGTCTCTCCCACAGAGTTACAAAATCTGGATTACAATTCAATGTCAGAAAGCCAATTCAGAAGCACTATTATACAGCTACTGGTGGCTCTAGAAAAAAGCATAAAGAACTCAAGAGACTTCATGCCTGCAGAATTTAGACCAAATCAGGCAGAAATTAAAAATCAATTGAATGAGATGTAATCCAAACTAGAAGTCCTAATGACGAGGGTTAACGAGGTGGAAGAACGAGTGAGTGACATAGAAGACAAGCTGAAGGTAAAGAGGGAAACTGAGGAAAAAAGAGACAGACAATTAAAAGACCATGAAGACAGATTAAGGGAAATAAACGACAGCCTGAGGAAGAAAAACTTATGTTTAATTGGGGTTCCAGGGTGCTGGAAGAGACAGAGGGCCAGAATATGTATTTGAACAAATGCTAGCTGAAAACCTTCCTAATCTGGGAAGGGAAACAGGCATTCAGACCCAGGAAATAGAGAGATCCCCCCTAAAAACAATAAAAACCATTCAACACCTCGACATCTAATAGTTAAGCTTGCAAATTCCAAAGATAAAGAAAAGATCCTTAAAGCAGCAAAGGACAAGAAATCCCTGACATTTATGGGGAGGAGTATTAGGGTAACAGCAGACCTCTCCACAGAGACCGGGCAGGCCAGAAATGGCTGGCAGGATATATTCAGGGTCCTAAATGAGAAGAATATGCAACCAAGAATACTTTATCCAGCAAGGCTCTCATTCAAAATGGAAGGAGAGATAAAGAGCTTCCAAGACAAGCAGGAACTGAAAGAATATGTGACCTCCAAACCAGCTCTGCAAAAAATTTTAAGGGGGACTCTTAAAATACCCCTTTAAAAAGAAGTTCAGTGGAACAATCCACAAAAACAAGGACTAAATAAACATCATGATGACACTAAACTCATAACTTTCAATAGTAACTCTGAACATGAACAGGCTTAATGACCCCATCAAAAGCCGCAGGGTTTCAAACTGGATAAAAAAGCAGGACCCATCTATTTGCTGTCTACAAGAGACTCATTTTAGACAGAAGGACACCTACAGCCTGAAAATACAAGGTTGGAGAACCATTTACCATTCGAATGGTCCTCAAAAGAAAGCAGGGGTAGCCATCCTTATATCAGATAAACTAAAATCTACCCCGAAGACTGTAGTGAGAGATGAAGAAGGACACTATATCATACTTAAAGGATCTATCCAACAAGAGGACTTAACAATCCTCAATAAATATGCCCCGGATGTGGGAGCTGCCAAATATTGAAACCAATTTAAAACCAAAGTGAAAAAATATTTAGATAATAATACACTTGTACTTGGTGACATCAATCTAGCTCTTTCTATACTAGATAGGTCTTCTAAGCACAACATCTCCAAAGAAATGAGAGCTTTAAATGATATACTGGACCAGATGGATTTCACAGATATCTAAAGAATTTTACATCCAAAGTCAACTGAATACACATTGTTCTCAAGGGCACATGGAACTTTCTCCAGAATAGATCACATGCTGGGTCACAAATATGGTCTGAACTGATACCAAAGGATTGGGATCATCCCCTGCATATTCTCAGACCATAATGCCCTGAAATGAGAACTAAATCACAACAAGAAGTTTGGAAGGACCTCAAACACATGGAGGTTAAGGACCATCCTACTAAAAGATGAAAGGGTCAACCAGGAAATTAAGGAAGAATTTGAAAGATTCATGGAAACTAATGAGAATGAAGATACAACCGTTCAAAATCTTTGGTATGCAGCACAAGCAGTCCTAAGGGGGAAATACATCGCAATACAAGCAGCCATTCAAAAACTGGAAAGAACTCAAATACAAAACCTAACCTTACACATAAAGGAGATAGAGGGAAAAGAAAAGATGGACCCTACGCACAGCAGAAGGAGAGAGTTAATTAAAATTCGGGCAGAACTGAATGAAATTGAGACCAGAAGAACTGTGGAACAGATCAACAGAACCAGGAGTTGGTTCTTTGAAAGAATTAATAACATAGATAAACCATTAGCCAACCTTATTAAAAAGAAGAGAGAGAAGACTCAAATTAATAAAACCATGAATGAGAAAGGAGAGATCACTACCAACACCAAGGAAATACAAACGATTTTAAAAACATTATGAACAGCTATATGCCAATAAATTAGGCAATCTAGAAGAAATGGACGCATTCCTGGAAGGCCACAAACTACCAACACTGGAACAGAAAGAAATAGAAAACCTGAACAGGGCAATACCAAGGAGGAAATTGAAGCAGTCATCAAAAACCTCCCAAGACACAAGAGTCCAGGGCCAGATGGCTTCCCAGGAGAATTCTATCAAACGTTTAAAGAAGAAATCATACCTATTCTACTAAAGCTGTTTGGAAAGATAGAAAGAGATAGCCTCGTTCTATGAGGCCAGCATCACCTTAATTCCAAAACCAGACAAAGACCCCAACAAAAAGGAGAATTACACCAATATCCCTGATGAACATGGATGCAAAAATTGTCAACAAGATACTAGCCAACACGATCCAACAACACATTAAGAAAATTATTCACCATGAGCAAGTAGGATTTATCCCCAGGACACAAGGCTGGTTCAACACTCGTAAAACAATCAATGTGATTCATCATATCAGCAAGAGAAAAACCAAGAACCATATGATCCTTTCACAGGATGAAGAGAAAGAATTTGACAAAATACAGCATCCATTCCTGATCAAAACTCTTCAGAGTGTAGGGATAGAGGGAACTTTCCTCGACATCTTAAAAGCTATCTACGAAAAGACCACAGCAAATATCATTCTCAATGGGGAAGCACTGGGAGCCTTTCCCCTAAGATCAGGAACAAGACAGGGATGTCCACTCTCACCACTGCTATTTAACATAGTATTGGAAGTCCTAGCCTCAGCAATCAGACAACAAAAAGACATTAAAGGCATTCAAATTGGCAAAGAAGTCAAACTCTCCCTCTTCGCCGATGACATGATACTCTACATAGAAAACCCAAAAGCCTCCACCCCAAGATTGCTAGAACTCATACAGCAATTTAGTAGCATGGAAGGATACAAAATCAATGCCCAGAAATCAATGGCATTCCTATACACTAACAATGAGACTGAAGAAAGAGAAATTAAGGAGTCAATCCCATTTACAATTGCACCCAAAAGCATAAGATACCTAGGAATAAACCTAACCAAAAACTATAGAACACTTCTGAAAGAAATGGAAGACGACACAAAGAGATGGAAAAATATTCCATGCTCATGGATTGGCAGAATTAATATTGTGAAAATATCAATGTTACACAGGGCAATTTACATGTTTAATGCAAACTCTATCAAA